>JARGXW010000068.1:0-396261 GCA_029204085.1 Mycena sp. CBHHK59/15
CATGTAATTTACATGTAAAAATCGAAAATAACACGTTAGATATGTTAGAAACTACAAGAGAAAGTTGTTAAAATCCCAGTCCTCCGGACGACCCGCCGGGGTGTTGTCCACCATGGCCACCGACACCTTTGTGGCCCGAGAATCCTTCGCTGGCTGCATCAACTCAGCCAATGTGCTGTCCAACTTGATGTACTCCGTGATTGCGAAGACCATACTAGAATGGGTGACCGCCGGCCAAAATCAAGACGATCTGACTCGGCAAGGTCGTAAGGGTCGGGGTGGTTGAATAAGAGCTCTTCGAGAGTGTACTTGTCCACCGTTGACAGAGAAATGTTCTCCTCTTCCTTGTCCATAGACTCAATCGAGAATGGGAGCGAAAAATTTCAAAGCCAGAGTCACATCGGCATCACGGTGTTTCGGCGATATCGGCGCAAGATGCAAAACACCCAAATTCAAGGTTCTTGCAAGTCGGCTTGGCACCATTTTATTTACTGCTGCAGTGGGTGGCCAGGGCTCACCCTTGCAGGGTTTCTCACATATTAATTACATGCCTCCGGGACCCTCGGATGTGAGAAATGTAATTTACATGTTAATAACAGTGTTAGAAAAGTCACGTTATTTAACACAAAGTTGCTTACACAGCGCTAAACTGCAAAGAGACCTTAGAGGGAAATCACTGGAGAGATTTTTCTGCAGGTTTAAATGGTGGATGTGCATCCAGTGAAATCACAGGGAGATAGCTGAAACTGTGCAGTGAAATGACTGCAGGAGAAACAAAGAGATTGCTAGAGTGAAATCACTTCAGGAAGAAATAGAAAACTCATACAGCAGAATGATTCCAGCGAGAAATGGAGAAACTCGTGCATGGAAGCGACTGCAGGAAAGTTGATCCAACAAAATTACTCCTAAGTAGATACAAAGGAAATCTGTCCAGTAAAAGACGTGGAGGTATCTTGCTGGACAGAATTTGCTGCATGACATATGCTATATGGAATTCACTGCAGGAATCAAACTCATATTCTCGTGAACGAATATCCCTCCAGCAGATTATACCGTGGGAATTTCGCCGCGGACGATTCCATCATCATATCTATGACATACCGGAATGTTCCGGCGTGAAATAGATCCGAATAGATCGCGGGACAAAACTTCCTCACAAAGACTGTGGGAAAGATCAGTCCCAATGAGGCCATTTGATGGAATGAAAACTTTTCATTTCAGCGCCCCAATACCCACTACTAAAGATAGTGGGCATTATTATCTCACCGGAATCGGCAGAGACAAGCGGCGTGGACCAAAGCAGCGAATGCGAGTTGGGCTCAAGAGACCATTCACCGGTGTTAGATGAAACTGTCGGGTAGGAGCCCGCTCTGAACGGAGAACGTTGTGAAACAGCGGCAAGGAACGGAGAAACGGCGTACGGTAACGGGATAATGATCTCCAAGTCATACAGTGTTACGCTGTCGTTCTCGAGCTCGTATTCGATGCTGACTTCACAAGTACCGTCATGTTAGGGGGTCGGCCAACAGTTGACTGAAATCTAGCTCAGACCGTTTGCGAGAAGGGGAAACAGTGAACGTACTTGAGAGCGGCACAGCTCCCTCTTCGTTCCCCTTGTATCGCCACTTCAGCACCGCCAAGCTTTGGTTCAGAGGGAAAGACTTTGTGGTGTCCTTCAACTTAATCTCCTTTGCTTCAGTCCGATTCTTTAGATCGAACTTGGCCACATTCGGATCCTGCTTGAATTGCAAACCCGCTGCAAGCAAGTTCGAGTCTTGAGTCGGCAACATGGTAAGAGAAACACGTGTTTGAGAAGCATCGGAAATGTGGAGGTTCATGTCGCCCTTGAGTTTGATATCCTTCTCGAGGCCGCCATCCCGGAGAAGGGAGCAGGTTATTTGCTCCGTTATGTAGATGTGAATACTAAAGGTGGGGGGAAAGTCAGTCAGACGGACCACAATATGAAGGCAATGCAGACCTCTCCTGTTCCACCTCGGGTAGGCTGCCTCTACCCTTGGTAGCAGGGGCGCTACTCTTCGCAGTAGGCACAGGTGCAGATGGGGCAGAGGGTGTAACAGGTTCCTCCGGGAGACCAATACCAGCAGAGATATAGTCGCCTCCGAGGGCATCAATTAGCTCAGCCTGCTTCGTCTTCTTGGAGCCTAATTTCATCCCAGTACCCTTGAATGCCGGGGTCCGAGTGGTTCCTAAGCTCGATGTGACGGTTGTAGGGGGTGTCGGAGGGTTATATTGTATAGGTGAGTAACCCGTAATTCCACGCCGTACGAAGAGGAGGAATTGAAGCCGGGGGTGCTGCCGGCCGCACGACGTTGCTGCTCGCGCCGTTGCATCTCAAGCTATTTCGCACGGCGTTTAAGTTCTTCTTTGGCCTCGGCCTCTTTGTTCTGTTCATCGGTGGTAAATGGCGGAACATATGTCCAGAGAACCCAAGCATAATTACGCGAGCGATAATTTCTTGAATCTTCTCTTTGTGACTCTCCATCTCCAAGGCATTGCGCACCTGCACAAGGCCGACGGCACCCTCCCGGTATCCTAGGCCCACAACCTCGTCAAACGCGCCAAGCAGCTCAAATGCGCGAGTGACAACCTCGCTCTCTGCGGCGTTTGACACATGTCTGACACGACACGGGCAAGGAGGTGCAGGGTGTCAATATCCTGGAGGATGTTGGAGGCTTTGTTGGTGATGAGGAGGATATAGAGGTCTTCCAATGGCTGATAGACGTAACGAACGTCCGGCGTTTCTATCAAGGTATGTTGCGTGCTGGACGGAGGAGGAAGCAGCTTGGGGAAGGACGCGAGGAGAGACTCTATCCGGGCGCGAGTCATGTCCAAAAACTGGCGAGAGACAACAGCTGCAGAGCGGGAAGCTGGGAAGCTGGGGGCCGCACTGATATATACCTTTGCTGCCTTTCGTACATATCGAGGCTGCGAGAACGACCTGGGGTACGCGTTAGTTCTGAACTGAACTCAAGGGCAGAACACACCATGGTGCAGTCTTGAATTTTGGGTGGCGACGACGTCCGCCAAGTAGGATTTTTGAGAGCTGGCAGTCGTGTCTTGTCGTGGTTGACTTGGCGCTATTTGCCAAAGCTGGGTGAATCAAGCAACACGGTTGCGAAGCATGGAACCAACATGGAACACTCCCTTGTGGGCACCGGCAATTGACGGTTCCCAGCCGTGCTATTTGTCCTTGTTTGTTCTCACTAAGAGCACGGTTTTGAATGCTCACTGGTTTTCCACTACACATGGGGGTCTTCGAGGCATTGATATATACTTCTGAGGCATTGAAATGAGTCATGAGAGGTAAATGGATGAATATCACGCTCAAGAGAGGACATACCAGGCCAAATGAATATATGAGGCATCTAGTGTTGTCTCAGAAAATAGCATGCTCTCCTCACAATCCATTCAAATAATATACACTAGACTCTGGCACCTTCAAATGATTTTTAAACATACCTATTCGACGGACTTGCATCACCAGAAGTGAGTGGAAAGGTCACGTGTATAACATGGCTTGCCATATTTGTGTCACTTTTGACGCCAAATTCTGGCCACATATAGCCGATATCGACGGAAACCAAAGCGGGGGTTCAATTTAGACCTTCATACGGAGGAAATGTCCAGGAAATATTTTTTCTCCGCATCTCCAATGGGCCAGGACAAAGTGTTTCGGCCTGGTGAAGAACCCAACAAAAAAAGCACTCTGGACATTTCTTAGCTAGGTTCATATAGAACAGAATTGCCCTATTATGTATGGCCATATTTCCAGTGGTTGAGCCCACATATGCAACACAATTTGGGAACCATCGTTTTGGCCGGATTAAGCCCCGAGCGGAGTTTGAAATAGTACTGCATTCACCCCTTGGCCTCCCCCCACAATGACACACACGTGATATTCCCATCACGTGCCTGAGCGACGTGTCGTCAACAGCTCGAAAGAGCACGTTTAACACTAGTTTCACCGCATTATTTGCTGGGGGGAACAATGTTCCCCCCAGACCCCCCTCTTTTGCCTGACGGCACGTCCTAATTAAATTATTAAGGGTTTTAATTCATTTTTAAGCTTAATTTCTGTTGTAAATTAAATCTGGCGCGGGGAGACCCCCGCGGACCCCCCTGAACGCTCGCCGCTGGGTCCACTGCGTGGTGCATCCGCTTGCCACGGGGGGCCCACTGCGTGGAGCTTTAAAAATATTTTTTCACATATATTCCTAATTTCAAAGCTTTTTCTGAGATTTTCAAGACTAGCTAGCGCAGGGGAGACCCCCGCGGACCCCCTGACGCTCGCCGCGGGCCCACTGCGTACTGCGTCCGCTCGCCGCGGAGGCCCGCTGCGTGGGGCTTGAAAAAAATAAAAAAGGACGCAAAATAAAAGTGTTTTGACGTGGGCTTGAACCCAGAGCACGGAAACCACCGCTTACGTGAGCATAACAATACAAGAGCATAACCACCACGCCATACCGGAGACAAAACGAGTTTGTTTGTAATGGGTTTAGAGCCGCCAGGGACCCCACACGTGACACGATAAGATTAGATATGCCTTTTAAGGAAATGTCATTGTGGGGGAGGCGTTCGCCAGCTCTGGATCTCCACACGTCCTACACGTTCAGGGACTCCCAAGTCAAGATTGTTTGGTCATGACCACACCTACGCCTCTTGAAACAAACACCCACGGTCCGACTGACCGTGAGTGGCCAAAGCAGATGCGAACCTTCCGGGGTGCTCAGCGCTTTTTCCGGAGCTCAAGTTCCCTCAACATCCGCTCTCGTGTCTGCTCCTCAGGTTCACGTGGCATCACATCGTCGCATCCTGGAGGAACATCAATACCCCGCCTCCGAGTGAGGCAAACTCTATCGCAAAGGAGACTCAAGATGTGAACTCCATGGATCGGCTTTTGAGAGCGGTCAGTGAGTCTGCCTTTCCAAAACTTGCGAATTCCGGACTCATCCAATCAAGGATTAAGAGCTGACCCAGCATACAATACGTAAAAAAGCGCTATTATACCCTTCAATGGTCCAAGCTCATCGTCTTCAGTATCATGCCCATGCGCGTGCCTGAAATGTGGGCTGAAGCCGTCTTGCACGACGCGCACCCATTTATTTCCCGTCGGGTGCCGCGCCTGAGGTGTCGAGCCAACTTACTCCCTCACACCACGAAATATGCACGACTCGTACTGCGAGCTCGTCCTCGTGTTCGGGTCCTCTCCAAAACTGCTTGAGCAATACACAAATGTCCACGGCGGAATACGCACCGGAATGTCAGTCTTTATATCCCTAGTCCGTGTTCATACTTGAGATTATATTTTTCGAAGGTTGATGGAACATCTGGACTCTCTCGCAGGATCGATCTCCTACAAACACATGCTTGGCCCGGGAGTAGAGACTTTGGGCAAAATCCAGGAGCGTGGCTTCTACATCGTCACTGCCTTGGTAGATCGGTACGTATCCGTCACAAGTACTTCTTCAAAACTTACACAATGTAAATAGGCTTGATATGCTATCTCCACTGGACCCTTCGCGCGACCTACGACTAAGCGGACAGGTAAACTACACAGGTAAATCGTCCATGGAGGTCGCCGTGAAAATGGAGACAATCGGTATGGGCATGGAAGAAGAGACTGTATTACTAGGTCAGTCTCATTTGCTCACACTTCCGCCTCCCGTTAATATTGGCGCAGGTCGGTTTTCCATGGTCTGTAGAGATGCACACTCGCATCGCGCTCGTAACGTTCACCCTCTCATCATATCCACACCGGAGGAACAAGCATTGTATTCTATGGGCGAAGGTCTCTCAATCCTAGTCATTCTCGTAGCGCAAACTCATCGCTCGCAGACATGAAGAAACATCGACAATCACTCGCCCTCGCTCCCTTTCTCACGTGCCCCCCAGCTCCAGCGAAGCAGAGGCTCTGCATTCATTCTACCTCAAGTACGGGCAGGACACCAAGGACCCCACATATTCCATCAGCACTGGGGATGAGCGTGTATGGATGGGGGATACAAAGCTGGAGAAGTGTATGCTCATGTTTCCGCAAGAGCGCAAGTAACTTGGGTCTGCCGCTGACCAATAACTTGTGCTCATGAAGTCCTTATATAGCGTTCATCAGAAGATTTTTGGTGGATACCTAATGTGATTGGCCTATGAGGTATGCTTCGTCTGCCATCTCCTATAGCTCACTCAATTCCTCTCATTCTTTTCAGCTCGGTTTTTCTAATTCGATTCTGTTTATGCGCGGTGGGCACATACGCTTTCTCTCCCTGGACGGCATCTCCTTCGCCCAACCCGTGCCATCGGCTCCATCCTCCGGCTGACATCATACGTGCTGCACTCTCCTTCATCCGCCGAGTTCCCCATGATCGTTGTGCATACATGCTACATACGGAATCCATACTTCCCTAATTCATCTGTTTGTCAGCATGTGGGTGTGACTGCAAATGTCGTGGACGTGCAAACGGGACACGAGCGGACGACAAACGAGTTCCGATTCACTTGGTGCCGTGACGATGATGTCACAATACCGACGGCAAAGAGGAAGGTTGTCCCGAAAACCTATCAAGGTGCGAATCAGGCCAACCGTGACCCTGCAGCCTGAGACTGATTTGCTTTCTCTCTGCCAGAGGCTATGTTATGGCTAGAGGGAAAACGCGCCCTTGAGATGGGGGACGAGATTAGGGGATTACGACTCAGGGGCGTGGACTTGTAACTACGACCCGCCATTGCCCCCAAATTTTAATAGGCGTAAATATGTAAACCCAACTTGCCATTGTCTCCACGCCAAATCCCCGCTATTAAGAATCAAAAGAGATAAATAGAAGTACCGCTATCTCAATCAGCACTCGCCTCCCTCGTCGCGGTGTTGGGCCAATAGGACATCACAGCACGCGTCTGAGCCTTTTGTGTGTCGTGTGAACTTCAGTGGCTGGGGCTAACTTCAACTAGTAGCTTTGTTTATCAGTGAAATCTTGAAGATTCTTCAGTTTTGCCTTGAATGCCCCTGAAGTTGACTGGCGCCTTGCGCGGCAAGAGAATTCTAATGCTGTTCTCCAACTAGCCGTATCTCTGACATCACTCACAAACGATCTGGCCGTCATGTCATCTTTTCCTCCCGCAACGGCCCTTGTCGGTGTTCTTCTCCTCATCATGGAGACAGTTCAGGTACTATTCTCTCCTGTACATGCGAGCAATGTTGTTGCAATGAATTGGATTCTCTTCCGTAGGATGTTCAAGTGAGTTCACCAGGCTAGGCAACATCTCTCGTGATTTTATGGTGCTCGGGCAGGCAAACAAGGAGGCCTGTAATCAACTGGCAACGCGGTGTGCTACGATGACGCTCAACATCAATGACCAGATGTCCGGGCGTTGGGACTCTGCTCTACCCCTGTTGGTTAAGAACCTCGCAAATTTCCAAGAGTATGAGCCGAATAATCCTATCTCCATCTCCAAATGCTGATATCTCCGCAAGGACCCTAGAATCAATTCACCGCTTCATGAAGCAGGAAGCCTCCGCAAAATGGAAAACCCGTTTCATGAGAAAGAATGCAATAACGGCTTCGTTGCAGCAGTACCACGTACTGCTTGACGACGCAGCGCGGTCTTTTCAGGTTGTTATTCCTATATTCAAAGCGTCGAAAAGCATTAACCGCAACCATAGATTTCAACACTTAGTGAAATCCACTACACCATGAACTCACTGATGCAGGGCCACGGGAGCTCTGGATCCGAGTCGGCGACCCGTGAACGCCATCCTCTGGCCGATGCGAAATCTGTTCCACTTCCCCAGACCGAAGTTCCGGAATCTCCTGTGGAGTCGGTGACGTTGAAATGGCCGGTAATTCACAGCTCAGCTCATGCCGCCGAAAATGAGGCCGATGATTTTATAATGTCCAAGGGTGTCCTTGAAGATCAAGGAGTAAGTGCTGTATGTTTTGTGGCTCTTTCACTTCTGACAATTTGCACCCCAGTACCGTCGTTACCATCAATCAGAAGTCGTAATGCATGGTCGGTCTTATCTGACGGATGGATGGTGGTCAGGTGCAAGTGAAACTCAGGTATACGGCCAACTTCTCTCATAAAGCGGTATGAAGGACCTCGGACCCGTGCGATGAAGGTCAGATTCACGCTGTTTTCGTCTTCGAGATTCCGATATTTTCTGGAAGGAATGGCTCCAGGATCTGAAAGTCCTACAACAGCTTTAGTAAGTGAACAACAGTCACCTGAAGCTCATTCCTCTAATGACGCCTAGCCATCCCAATTTGCCGCAGATGATCGGCTACTCAACAGATACTGCACCGACCCCATTCATCTTACTCTCAAATGGTCTGTCTACAAGGCCCGGACTGCTCATTGCGTATTACTCACATGAATGTACAAAAGTTCAAACACGCTCCCCGGAATCGTTTCTAATCGGTTCATTACGTCGCCAGGGCGTAGTATCCTGCATACAAAATATCCTCCACTTTGTGACTGACTCTTGTACAACATGTGATATACATGGCTGACTTTGTTCAGTATTCAGACATCGTGGTGCGTCAAGTTGAACATCTGACAAGCATTTCCTTCGACCTCTAGGTCTTCACAGGATGCCGCGTTTTACGTACGGCAGCAAATGTCTCTCACGGACCAAGAAGCCCAAGACTTCCTTGAAGTTGGTCTAACCTTTCGTTTTTCCAAGCACTGTACTCATTTATGTTCAGAATGCTTCGTTCCGTGTCGACGGTTCCAATAGCGTCGTTGTGGGATTGCCGATCTTAGATTCGGGTACCATTTCTGTGCGCTCATACCACCTGAACGAAAGTTTGAGAATGGCTGTCCTTCGTGTCCGTTCTCCTTTCATGTTCACCCCCATCTTTTAACGGATTGTTTTTTCCAGATGCTCCCAAATCGCGGAATTGTTGGGTATAAACAGGATTCTCCTGTCAGTGAGTTGACGTTACACTCCCAATCTTCTAGAGGCAAACTATCATTCACTTCAGTGGAGCAAGATCCTACTTGGCAACTAAAACACCTAACAGCGCTTGTAGCTAGCCTGCTTCCTTCAGAATCGCAGAAACACGAACTGTCCTCACGAGTGAGAAGCATCCTGAATTGCGACCGTGAACCCAACACAGTTTCTACTCTTAGCCTGCAACAACTCCGAAAGCTGAGCATTGAAGCCAACACACACGATCACGTCTGGCAAAAGAATTCGGCTATCCCTGCACACAAATTCTCTGTCGGAGATATCGGGTACATCCCACCGGGTAAAGACTGGGACTCTTTCATCACCCTACGGAACGTCCTTGAGGATGATTTCGCTTCGTTCGTTGTTGAAAAGATATCCTCTGGAGTGCAGTGGTGCTGGAAGGATCTGCAGGGTTTCGATCTCCCCGAAAACATCAAATGGTAAGAACACAAACCGACCTATATGTTCTAGATTGCCTCACTTCTGATCCTCCACGACAGCTGGCCGGTTGCTGTACTACCAGGCGCACAGATGGATTGTCAGATAATACACCAGGTTCGTGGTACCAGAATGGCAGATGCGTGGCAGTTTCTGCTCGAAAATGCCACAACATTAGGGCAAGGTTGGAATGTACCTCCAGAATCCCTGATACTGAGTGCGTGCGTCGAGAATTATTCTGATCTTGTGTCCAATGTTGCGCAGTCACGCAATCGGGGACGAGTCAGTCCTTTTCAATCAATGATTTCGGAGGAGGACTGCAACTGAAGATGAAGCACAACTTGGCGGCTCGTCCAGGCTTCAAACAACCACCCTGTTTCCCTCAGCAAAGTGCCATTCCCCGGATCATGTACCTTTCAACGTCCGAAAAAAAAGACTTCGAACCATTCTGGTCTCATAGTCCTGTTGTATCCTCGTCTCCCTCAAGCCTTGAGCGTGGGTGGACGTATCAAGTGGGCTGGTAAGTTGAGTTTCACGCGCTGGGAAACACTTACAAATTCTTCCTTACAAGGAAAACTGGGTTTATCAATTGGGTTCAGTTACATGCAGAAGATTTCCAGTAGTAAGGTGCCAGGCTGTGGACAAATGAGTACATATCTCAGCCTTCCACTGCTCTGATTCCATCATAAACAAACCTTCGTATTCTAGTCTCTTCCTCTGCATGCTCACGACCGTATCCCTGAAATTATTCAAGTTCTCTACAGGATCTCGATCTATCCAGGCAGCAGAGTTATCGACGATATTTGTCTGTCCCGAAGCCTCAGGAAAGAAGTTTTGGAAAATACTGATTCCTATCTTGAGTTTCTTGACTCCTTTGAACATCTTCCACAGCAGGCGACGTGCAAACCTCAACTCGGTCTGCAGACCCTTGGTTCGAAGTTCGGAAGTAAATAGAACATCGAAGTCTTCGGCGTCGCAGATTCCCTCGCCCAGATTCCCTCGCCTGTAAACGGTTGAACAATGAATTTGAATATCACACTCTTGGAATTGATCTTGGTGAGGAGTGTGCTCTTATTGAGGGCAATACTCGTTAGTAACAAATCACCGCAATCATGCAACCGTTTGCATCATCCAGTCTGCAATGTTCTGGCAGAAACGATTCACAAACTGGTCCACACGGGATTCCAGTTTCTCGTATTGTTGAACAGTGGGATTTTATAACACCTTTCGTGCATCTGCCTCCAGCGTGGTGAACTGCATTTCAAATACTAATGAGCAATATACCGCGGCATCATCACAAGCTTACCTCTCTGACAAAAAAGTCCAAGGAGTCTGAACCTTATACATTGATTTCAATCAACTGGTCCCCCAGAAGAAGATCCCAGCTAATGTTATAGACTAAACCATGAAGATGCGATTTGGTGGGAAGATCTGTTCGCAGTAATTCCACAGCAACATTGTCGATGTCACTATATCTGCGGTGAATGAGCGCTGGGTAAATGTGAGGATGAGGGATGTTAGTAAACCATCAGCCTGTTGTAGCGTCCAACTGAGCAGCCAAATCAGCCGTATTCTGAGAAGGGATCATCACAGCAACAGTGGCTACGGGTTCGATGGCCAAAGAGGAGTCAGGACATCCCAGTCTGAGAGCTGTGAATCCAAAGCCAGTGATATAGGGCCAAAAATTTGCGATGAGGGTGAAAGGCTGTGTCAACAACGTGAAAAGATGGTTGATTTCCACGACAGCACCCCAGAAGCAGTAAGAAGATACAGCAAAGCCTGCGAAGACCAAAAGAATCTTGCAGCTGACGCGGCCAGCCAGATGTGGCGCTGTGGCGCTGTACGACGACATTAGTAAGGCCCTGATCGGGATCCCAAGTTACGGCCCCATTAACATCAGCAGTCACCCACTCGGCTCCCGCTCGGGCTTGTGCGGGGAGTTAAACTTTCAAACGACAGACAATAGGCTGCTATCAAGGTAGGTAGGCAGCACTTCCGGCGCGGTCCTGTTGAGAAACAGCCGGGGTCCGTACTACATACATCGCATGTATGGAGTGACGGCGGAGCTTGTGTCTTGGTGCGGCGACGGTGCCATGTCCATGTAGGTTTTAATTACATTTCATTGGCACAGCCATTATGTAAGCAACATAAGCAAATAATGTGACCAAAACTGTCAGCATTGAGTGCTAGTGACTCTGAAGTAGAGGCTCTGTTTCAGACGACGACGACGCTCTTGCCACCACCGTCGCGGCCGACTTGCCTTCGTCTCTCAAGACCGTCCCGCCTCCTCCCATCTGCCCCCAGCCCCGCGATGCACTCCGAGGCCTTCGATGTGGTCCCCTATGCGGTTCGTCTATTGAGCTTACAAGTCACTTGCGCTGGATCGTTTTCTTCAATTCTGGGGATTTTTACTCCTTGATTTGAATGTCTTCCACTTCTCCCTAGTCGCGCCCGACTGGTGGAACGCAATCGTGCTCTAATTATCTAGCAGAACGACACAACTAACGTCTTCCACGATCTAGGACATCAAGGGCACTTGGCAGAAGCTCGGAGCTGGTTCGTTTGGAAATGTCTACAAGGGTGAGTTGATGAATTGCCAAAGGTTATCGCTCTCTGATCCGTCCGAAGGGACTTACCTGGGGATCGATGTCGCAATCAAAGAGGTCTTGCCATCGACCGAGTACGATGTGGCTAAATACTTTGAGCGTGAATGGCGTCTCATGAAGGAGACCAGACACCCAAACTGCTGCTTATATATTGTGGGCCCGTCGTATCGGTCCCTGTGCGATTCTAATCGTTGCACAGGGTCTGTCCCGCGCGCCAGAACCCGACAATCGCATATTCATCATCTCCGAATTCATTGAGAATGGGAATCTTCGTCTCTACATCCACGACAAGTCCAAGCCATTCCCGTGGCGACTTCGCCTATCGTTCGCCACCGACATTGCCGTGCCCTCGCATACCTTCATGCTCGCAAATGCATCCATCGGGACCTCAAGGGAGAAAATCTCCTAGTAACATCCAACGGTCGACTGAAGCTTACCGACTTCGGATTCGCGCGAATCGCCGCTCGAAACGACGACGAGTCAAAGCGGCTTACCTTCTGTGGCACGGACTCGTACATGTCCCCAGAGATCCTGCTTGGTGACGAGTTCGACCTTCCGACCGATATCTTCTCCCTGGGCATCATATTCTGCGAGATTGCTACACGCAGACTTGCAGACGACGACCATTTCAAGCGCACTGCCCCCACATTCGGTATCGACCCCGAGGAGGTGCATAAACTCGCCAATCCTGGCTGTCCACCGGCGTTTCTGGCCCTGTGCGTCGACTGCCTCGCCACGGAACCCTCCGCTCGCCCAAGCACTCGGGACATCCTCGAGCGTCTTCGGGTAATCGAGGCCGAAGTCCTCGCCCGCCCTAATGAGGGCGAAGATCTTCATGTGGGCAGCGTCAAGCTCATGACCGCTGGCAAGCGTGCTGGTGCAGGCCCCAGGATTCCCAGCTTCGGAGTTAGCGTCGGAAAGGACATCAGAAACAGCGTCAACACGTCAAGCAGCACCAACAGCACAGACGACAGCGACGACGAAATGATGGAGGCTGTAATGGGATTGTCTAGTGTAGGCGTCGGAAACAGCGATTGGAGCAATGGGACCAGCGGTATGTCTTTTTTCCCTACGTAGTTTAATACCAACTCTCATCTTATACTAGGCCATGAACCCCTCCTGGAAGACAACACCACCTCCTCAACGTTCTCCGAATACAGTACGACGGTCATCCGTGCTCACCCCAACCAGGGCTCAGCCAGCCAGCTACCATCCTTGTCGTCCATACTCACTGTCCGGGCGTCACCCAATCCCAACGAAACCTCGGTCCCAGTCCTCCCCACTACTCCACGGACCCGATCCCTTTCGGAGTCGGAGAACGACCCTCTCAGCGGCTCCATCCTCTCCATCGCCTCACTCGACTCGTACCACACCGCCGTCTCGGCTTCTGCCATCTCCAGTGCATTCGCGACAGAAGGCGGCTCGACCATTCGCTCCCTGCATGGCAACTACACCGCGCCCCTTGTGCATCGGTTTACGCTCCTCAAGCCCGGCGCGAAGCCCAAGAAGGCCGGGTCCAATGGCACCGTGTCGCCTACTTGGAGCGGCGGCAACGGCGAGGTCACAGGCTGGAATCCGCTCGACCTGTTCTTCTCCAGCGGGTTGCTAGTCGCCAAGTGCGATATCTGCACGAAGAGGCTCGGGTGGAAACCCGTGCTGGAGTGCGATGATTGTGGGTTGAGGTCGGTTTTTCTGTACTTCATTTTCTACCTGTAACTCACTCTTGCTGTGACAGGGCCCACATCAAGTGTGGCGAGATTGCGCCGAGGGACTGCGGGGTGCGTCCCAGCAGGCCAGGCACCCATCAGTCACCACTCGGCGCTCTATCGTCGCCCCTTTCCAAGGTCAAGCAGAACGCAGCTGCCGCGTCTGCTGGAGGCAAGACCAAATCGACTACCCCCTCCAGATGATTTACCCGTACCACCGATGTTACGACCTTAACGACCCACGATTGTCCCGGCTTCATACTATCATCCCGGCCTCATATCATTCCATTGACGACTCTTACCCTACATTCACTTGCCCCATAGCAATAATCATCGTGCCTCGCGCCGTGAACGGTGTTGCTCCATCGGCCGCGGTGCTTCTCGGACTTGAAATCGCATTCATCATTCCAGACAATCACCATACGTATCATTAGCCAAGCCACCTCACGATTTTTGTATGCGATATTAGTACCATACACACGCAGTCCAGCTGTTCGGTCCTTTCAGTAGGATACTTACGTTGAGATATAATTAGTGTCTGTGTTTTTTCTTCCTGGGACTCCAGGTCAGCACGCGTACGACGTCTTCATTTGTGGGCACGTTTGTGGGCACAGGGCGATTTCATAATCCTATATATCGTCAAGGAGAGAAACGAAAGCTTATGGAAGCAGGACCCTTGGGCTACGCGCGTGTTTCAACTACACGGATCTTCAGGAGGATGGCTAGCTTCTTCTTCGGGTAATCGTTGCAAGGCAACAGGATCCACACTGAGAATTGACCCTGTGCTTCCCTTGGAATATTGACCATCTCCGCCTAGGGCCCAAAACTGCGTCGCAGATACGCCACTGGGGGTTGCTTGTCACAGCCATAGTATGACCAGCCGATCTCTGGATGAGAGCTGATGGTCTCAAGTGACTTCGGCATCAGTTTGGCGGAACATATCGAAGTGTCTTTGCCTTTCTCCCCTCTCGGTCAATTCGGGTGTGATTTCGTTTCGCCTATTTGTTGCGTGGTCTTGCGACCAGAGTGGATGACGAAAAATATATTCGCCGAATAAGCGCAGGGGTATAGATACCGGTCCCTGCGTCCGACCAGCAGATCCTTTCATTTGTGGATAACGATGTGTCTTGAGACGCCTTCACTGGATTATTCTGATGAAAGCATCATCATAATGAAAAGCGTTCCTCACCAAATGAAATCAGAATCATGATTGATGGAGAAAAGGCGGCGAAGATGTGTCGATTTTTTCTGACCATCGCTACGAACCGTAACTGGAAAAGGCGTCGAAGAAGAATACCTCAGGGTCATGGTCGAAGACGGGCGGAGAAAGAAAGCCTGGCAGTTCCGCAGCACACCATACTCACTGTTCCGCTGCCAAGAAGAGAGACGATCAGAGCCTTGTGGTGATGTCTAGGGGGGCGGCCCCAAGTGAAGGTTCACTGACAGTATTTGAAGCAGTGTTCAGTGGCACTCCATCTGTTAGAATGCCACTGTTATATGATTGAAAGTTGGAGTAAAGTTGGTCAGCTTGCTGATGGTCTCGAGAGGTGTCATTATATCGCAGTTGGACCCGCAAGAAGCTGAAATTTCCTAGGATGTATGCATGGAACGGAAGTGGACTCGGAGGAGGGCTGAATTGGGGTTGAAGGTGGCGGAGGCAAAATCACACAATCTAATCGCTTTCCGGATGGGGAACTGATTACCGAAGTTAACCAAAATTAGCCGAGCATTCAAGTTGGACAGCGATGTAGATCAGGTTGTCCTTTCCTCCCACCCCCATCTTCTGTAGTGCCATCGACGGGCGACAATTATTCGTTTGCACTCTCAGCCAGACTGGGTGCTTTCTCTGCCTGATTTCTCTCTTCTCACTTCTCTCTCGCTTCGACACCTTCAAGTTGAATTCCTTTGAAACGACCTGCCGCTGTCATTCTTTACGATGCTTTCGGACACGGTCTCCGCCATGAAGCTGAAACTCAAGTTGACGGTATGATTCAGTCTCTTCTATTTGCCTAGGTCGACTAACCAATCGCTGTTTTAGTATGACCAGATCACACTCAGTACGCGCTCATTTAATAAACCGGTCATCCTACGCCTCTAAAAGAACCTTAGATCGCGTTACCACCGTTTTCTTTTTATTCTCAATTATCCATTGCCTCGCACAAGGCATCATCCAGTCACTCCTCTTCTCCATCGACTCCCAGTTTGCGGGGCTGATCACGGAAGTCGTCCACGCAGCTGAGATCCCATTAAAAAATATAACCTATCTTGAAGGATCTAGCCATAGCTATCATCTCCGCATGTGTAACGACATCCCGTGGGAATTGTCAATTTCTCCTTGCATAGACATCTTCCAGTCCAACGTTGACGTGCGCAACGTCACCCAGGAAGCAGTGGGCTTGGTGAGTACCCGTCATCAGCTCACTATGGCTGGTTGAGGCTTACTTTCTGTCAGGACTCTGCGGCATCGCTTTCCGTGAAATCCGAATCTTCATTTTTCCGATACAACGTCTGAAGAGCTATCCTAGATCTTTCAAGATCTCAACCAGGGATTTTCGCTATCTACGAATCGTGATAGTTCAAACAACTCGATCGGAGTTATATTCCATCCCAAAGTTAACACATCTGGCGAGTCGATTTTCCTCAACAAGCAATGCACTCAGATCTTGGTGTACCCTAAACAAGTGTAAGTCACGTCCAATACCGGTGATATTATGAGACAGAAATCCGATCCTAATCTTTCCAGTCTTCAAAACGCGGTCCGTGAAGATTTGACATCCATATTCCTTCAGTTTTGGCTGCTTGGTGTCTCTGTATTCGCTGTTTCTCAGAGCTCGGTCTCCCACATGTGCGTCCGTCCATGAAGCTCGCCTTGATTGAGGCTTACGTTCTTCCAGTCTCACAGCGTTAGGGACCCGCATACTCATCACCGCCTGGTCAGCGTACATCACAAGTTTCCGCACCCTCAACCAGAAGACGATATTTTATCAGCTTGTCTCAGCCCCCGGTACACCGTGTAGTATAGAGATGTTTCCAACATATTTTGGAATGCGGCAGACGTATGATGTGGGCCTCTTGAACCTCGCTCTCTTACATGCCGTACTAATTTAAATTTGTCACTCTAGATCGCAGACCTCATTTTGAGCTGCACGGCTCTGTCTCTATCCGTGCTGCTCTCCTGGAACCTTTTGCGGGTCCGCTTTCTGCTCGCGGGCTTTCATTCCATCGACTCACATATATCTCCAGGTCTACAACGCGCAGTCTTTCAATCGTGTCGGCGCGCCGGACCATATCATCCGGGTTTACAAGGTATCTCTCCTACATGCCGCGCACTGGCAGTAGCGCTCGTGCTGACATCTTCTGCACAGTTTTTCATGGCAGTCCAGGCCTGCTTGCAACTCGAGGTCTTCGTTCTTGTGGCCGCACTCGGCTTGTGGGCAAATATCCTCGTCACGACCGGTATCAGCCAGATCTCAATACACACACAAATATACAACGCGCTGATTATCACCACGACGGTCTTGCTCATTCCGTGGATCACAGTGGTATGTCTCGCATGCCTGAATTCTATTCTACCCTGCTCACGGACCCGGATCGCAGGGCTGGTATGGAATTGTGCGCGAAAACAAAAAACTGATGATGGCTTTCCTCGGGATCTCTTTCTTTTTCATCACTGGATGGTCGCTTATGTTCTACTCCATCGTATACCGTTGGTGAGCTGTCCTGTCAATTAAATCCACCGTATCGATATTGAATCGTATGACTCTTCACTCCAGGTCGTTCCTCCAGTGGCCCTACCTCGGCTGTTTCACCGTGGCGTCGTTCGTCCTCATCATTTCGAGTTCCGCCTTGGGGACGATTTGCTGGATGAACTTTGACAAAGGCCTCGCACAATACCGTATGTCCATACCTTCCTGGCCCTTGCCAAGCTGCTCAGATATCGACAATCTAGTGCACGCCGAGGCCGCGCTCGCTTCTCTGAACTTCTCCCCAGAGGTATTCGAGCATAGCGACGTCGAGAAGTCGGGGAAACTCCACGCGTACCATGAGCCGGAGTACCCCGTGCCCACCTTCGACTGGCCCGCGCCAAAAGCGCACTCGGGGGGCAACGAAGCCGGAAATCCGTTGCCAATGCCTGCGCCGCTACGGGGCCCACCGCCTGTCTACGACAAGCCGTTTAGTGGCCCATTCTGATCTCGATGATCATTATGCTTTCTCTGAAGTTTAGACTCTTGGGGGCTGGGACTCTTCAAAGTGCTGCAGTGGACAATGAATGTGCTGTGTTATTTGCCATATCTGTTGTACATATGATCAATGCGCCCCATCTCCGTGGATGGAGGCCGCAATAAAACAATGCCGTCAACCTGCGACTCGGGTGCTAAATTACTGGTCGTCAGATCAGACAAGACTACGAGGTATCAGGAAAGGCCATACACTCAGAAATAATTCCCCTGCGGCTTCGCGCTCCCGCCACCGCTCAGGGTGCGCCGCGGTCCGCGGGGGAGGCCTGTAGGTACAGCAGCACGACGCGGGTCAGAGCGCGATCGCACATGCACAGCAGCTTGCGCCGGCTGTCTAGCAGCAATCTGCACCGCTCGCGCGTGGCGCTCCTCCGACGTCTCCAGTCGCGAGTGCCTATACGACATAGGTGAAAACGAAATCGGGGCAACACAAACGCGTCCCCCGCGGCAACGCGACCGACGTGGATGTCGGGCGGCCGCATGACTCTCGCGTTCAGTGTCACAGCGGCGCTGGCGCTGGCGCTGCGCGTGACGGGCAGCGCAGGCGCGGGCTTGCCGTTATCGGAGTGCGACCCACTGCGGAATAGCATGGGTGTGCTGGACAGCTTGATGGTGGTGCTCGGCGGTTCGGCGTCCGAGAAGATCGACACGCCACGCTTGCTGGGCTGCCGGGTGTGTGTAGCCTCCGGGGGGCGGGGGTACTCCTCTTCTTGGGACGCCTTCGGGCTCGCGTATCCCAGGACAGTGATCTCGGGGTCGTATTCCACTTTGGCGTCCTCGTCCATGTCGCCGCCCTGTCCAATCGGATGGATACTTGAGCGGGTGAACGGATAATGGCTCTGACAATACATACCTTCGAGAAGTAGACGGGAGTAAAATCGCCATCCTCGAGGGCATCGGTCACGCGCACTGGGAAGAATGAGTATATAACAGAGACGAAAACGGGATAGGGTAATTACAAAAGTGAGCGAGCCCCTGTTATACACGTTAGATAAACTAAAGCAGTGTAGTAGTATACGGACCTTTCCAAACTGAAGTCTGCAAACGACTGCCAAGGCCGAGGTCGCGACGAGGAGCGCGTATGCAGTCACGGTCATGGTGGCGTAGAACGACCAGGACGAAAGGACGAATCGGTAAACTGATTTCGGTGGAGGGTAAGCAGCAGAATCACATAAGGTCAAACGAAATGACTGACGGGGGCTCGCGAACATCAGTGTGGACATGAGGAGGAGGATCAGAGAGATGACGCAAAACACCAGGAAGCGCTTTCTTTGCTCCCTGCGGACCGTGGTCCACCCCTGAAGAGAGGAAATGAGGTCAAGAAGACAGAAACTGGCCAGAGAGACAGACCAGAATAAGCCAAGGGAGTTCGAGCTGGACATTTACATGAATACCAAGCTCGAGGACTAGGGCCATCTATGGGAACTCACGACGACAGTAACGACGAGCGCGGCGAGATACATCGGAAAATCTTCGGCGAGCGTTCGGATGCCTCCGAAGGAGATCTTACTGACCCATAAGCCCTAAAGACGCTCAGCGATATACCTACGCCTAGGGAACAGACGCTTACCGTTTGCACCAGCGTAAAAAACCCCGCGAGCTGCAAGGTGACGGACAGAAGGAGGACGAGCTATGGAGGTTCCGTCATAGCTATTCGTCGCAGCGAGCAAACCACGGTACCTTGTACACTCGGTTGATCTCCTTTGATGCTCCGACACGACTGAAGGTAGCGACCGAATACACCTGGTACGGCAATCAGTTGGTTGAAAATCATGTAGCAATAGTGAAACCTTGAAGAGCTTGTAGGACAGCGCAGCCATAGCCGCCAGGTTCACGGCGTTCGAAACCAAGGTCGCGATCTATGCGTTGAGTTAAAACAAGGAGTGGCGAGGAGTGAACGACCCACCTCATGCGCCCCACTTTGGTTCCACCAAGTTCCCATCGGGTCGAAACCATTGCACGGCCCAGTGTTGATGACGTGGAGGTACGTATCGTACAGGTTGATATTCCCCTGCACTCTGAATCCGGCCCACGCCGTGCCCAGGACGCGTGCTGCCAGGCCGGCAAAGAGATGTGGCAGGCTCTCGTTCAACAACTGTACTCGTAATCAGGAACATCGCACGCGTTCTGGACCACAGGCAGCTTACCGTTACCATGGACAGCGAGAACAGCCAGATCTGGTACGCCAGTACTGCCAGGTCTTCACGTGTCGCGTCCGCGAGGCTGCGGGCCATTTGAGATAGGCTACTCGGATAGAGAGCTTGAGGGCTACTCACACGTCGCCGAGCCAGAGCAGAGATACTGCACACTGGTATGATGGTCCGTCGGGATCGGTGGGACTCCCAGATGGCGCCGCGGGGTCGAGCAAGAAAGTTGTGTCTCGAACGTGCATGTGTGCGTGGGCGTGGTGTACAAGGACAGAGCAGTTGGCCCCGGGTTGTCGAGGAATATTTTGGCAGAGCTGCAGAAAAAACCATGAGACGAGTTGGATACGATGGCACACGACGCACTAGAACATCCCCGTCGGAAAGGAAAGACAGCCCAGCGGTTGCAGTGGTGACATTACTCTAGTATGGGTGAGCCTTCGGATCAAGGCGATCAGCACAGCGCGCACCTTGGAGAGAAGTGTTGAGACTGCAGATGCCCCGTCGAAGTTGCCAGAGTAAGTCATGGATTGCAGAATGACCAGGACAATACAGCCTAAGAGGGCGAGGAAGAAGTAAAGAGTGGTAAAGGGGGTCAAGGTGATCCGTGCATACTGGTCAATATGGTCAGTCGTGCTCCGTAGCGCAGAAAAACACGCACGATGAGCTTCACTCTCGAAAACCAAAGAACGTGTTTCCACCATTCCCTCGTCGCCTTTCTATACATTTGAAATGAAATCACAGCAAGCTGTGAAACGATCCTGCCGCCACAAAAGAAAAGAAAAGCAGCCGCGGAGGGCGAATGAGTGCGCAGACCAACCAGTGGGGGAGTCCGTGTTTGTCCTCGAGGCCTAGGGCGGTATATATAACGAGGGAATGGTTACTGGTAACGATCAATCAATGCGGCAACACCCTTCTTCGACGGCCCAGGGGGCACTGGCTTGAATCTGGACTCTTCATGCTGCAAAAGTACGTTCGTCGTACATCGTCATGACACCCGAGGGATTGTCTTGCGTTCACGCCTGAGTCGTCTGGGCCGGCCAACCTTGTCTTGGCCAGCTAAGTCTGGCCAAGGTCTCCAAGACGAATCTCGTAAAGCAATTTCGCGTGGAGGTTGATGGCAACAACGACTTCGGCAAGGGTAACGTAGTCAGGGGAGAAACGGAAATATATTCCCACGGTTAAACTTCGTATGGGTGGCTATTCGTGATCAAGTTGATGTGATGCACGAGGCGCATTCGCCGTTCTGCACGCAGCTAGCTACTATTCCGCCAATTTCAGGCCAGAGAAGTATGCGCCATGAAGAAATCCTAATATTTCCTTTGAGATTTGGCTGCACGATCGAACATCTGTAATCTGGCGCTCACCGAAATATTTCTGGCTGGTATGTTCGCCAGCGAAAAACAAGCGATACACATTCGCGCGCAGATTTTCGTGGTGCTCGCTGAAGAACGAGGATGGCCAATTCGAGTAAGAACCGCGATACCTATGATTCGTCAGCGAACAAGCAAT
This sequence comes from Mycena sp. CBHHK59/15, assembly GCA_029204085.1. Classification (NCBI taxonomy): domain Eukaryota; kingdom Fungi; phylum Basidiomycota; class Agaricomycetes; order Agaricales; family Mycenaceae; genus Mycena; species Mycena sp. CBHHK59/15. The sequence continues at coordinate 21,610 of JARGXW010000068.1, forward strand.
TGGAATGGAAAAAGTTCGAACAAGGGATCGGAATGCCACCGGGGAAACCAAAAGTCGAGGGGTTCAGGGATCTCGATATCCGGGTACATCAGTTTGAGAACACCTAAAGCTTCTTGTCGGACTTGGGCATCGGAGAGAGCCTCGATCCGCTGTGAGTAATCGCCGCTGTAAATGCATAAGTAGATGATCAAAAACTTCGTGTCATCTACCAACGTTACAGTAACGAAGAGAATCCCTGAGCCAGGGAAGAAGTTAGGGTGGTCCAAACTTTGCCACACGGGATATCTCCCGCGTTCGTTGTCTGCATATAATGCCAGCTCCCTGCGCAAACACACAAGTATCAGTCACCAGTGGTGCGTCTCTTGCTCAAGCCACCGACGTTTCGAACCAAAACTTCTTCGGGAATTTGAAAAAGATCTTGGTATATGTGCCCTGAAGAGGATCTAGTTAGCGGCCAAATCAAGACGAGCAGGAATATGTGTCACCATCGTCATGCTCTGGATAGCTTCTCGCTTGTATTCTAGTGGAATTCATAAGGTGACAGACGACTATTCATCGCACACATACCGGGTAGAGACGGCTCGAACTCCACATCGACGTTCTGAAGAACCCCCAGGCTAAAAGTGCAAATGGCGTAGTCTCCTGTAATTGACCTTCCATTGCTGAGCGTCACGTTGACACCATCGGGGGAGTAGGAAACTGTTTTCACGATAGAATCGAGTGATACTTGACCGGGATGGATGAATTCGGCAGCTTCGCTTTGTATGAGTGCTTTGAAACCGTGCTGGTCTATTGACATAAGGTTCTGTTGCCGCTTATCTAAAATTTCCGCTTTGAATTATAACAAAGATCACATACTGTGTCGGAAAACCCGCCTTGGTCAGGATCGAATGTGAAGTTGTTGGCCTAGAGACTCAGTCGTGCGTGCCGAGAGAACCAAATGACGGGAATCCTTACCCAAGAGGATGCAATCCATGATGTCTGATCCGGTTTTTGGGCGTATTCTGAGAATCAAATACTTGATAAGTATACACTCATATGCAGGGGGAAGAACGGCTGTACCCCAATCGAACTAACCATGCATATATCGTTAGCTCAGTAATCCATAAACGCTCCAAAAATCGACCACTGACCTGGTAATACTCCGCCGCCTGAGCACGGTGATTATCTCCGGGTTCGCCCCGACATGGCGTACCCCGTTCGTGCGGTCCCGTCGACCAGTCTCTTGTCAACTCGTTCACCTTGTAGCAACAAAATTAGGCACAAATATGTGATAGAGATCGTTCGCATTGGACGTTGTACCTCCAGTCACAGTCAACTCCGCGTAGTCGTCAATCGAGCGATTGAACACATCCAAAAAGTCAACCTGTCCCGAGGTGTCGAAAGTTGCTGCCAGTAAATGATAATTAAGAAAAGGGAACGTGGAGTGAGAGACAGCCTCACTGATACTCCCAAAGAAATCGTTGTACTGAGTCATAATCCCATGTTTCTTCGCCAGCTCGAAAATGGGATTCGCCGGGCCCGAGCCTAGAATCTTCCGAGTTGATAGTCTGTCGTCACTGATAAAAGTCCAACTACAAACCTGCTTGGGTCCCCTGCACCCAGTTGGCACCCGCTTCGACCACCACACCTCCAAATGCGTGGCTCTTCATCCGTCCGCCCAACTCATCGCGCGCCTCAATGATTTCGAAGTCAACTCCGCGTTCGTGAAGTGTCCGGGCCGCAATAATCCCTAAAATTTGGAAATGTTGTCAATAATTCCAACGGATATTTGGGCTCTTTTACCGGCAACGCCACCGCCGAGAATCAACACCTTGTTGGGTTTCGATTTCTCAGGGATCTTGGGCCGTGGCACAGCCCCGATGAGGGAGGCGATTCCAACCAACGCGAGCAGTGAAGATAGCGGATGCATGAGTGCGGAGTGGGCGGGCAGTACTAACTGCTGGCAGGTTTTTATGCTCCAGCATGTTGAATTTATAAGCTGACGCTAATTATGTAGGACAGATGGCATTGAACTTAGCGTAATAGCAGCAGTCATGTTACATTCCGCAAATAATTGATAGGCTCTTGGCTTGCTCTTGCAGTGGTACAACTTCGATCGCCTTCCCTTCCCTTTTCGAGAATGTACGGCCTATTCGGTTCCCGCGCACTGTTCGGCTTATTAGAGCTTGGCTTAGTGCTCTACAACCCCTTTGGGTATCTCCGAGATCCACGGAGTTCTCCACGACGCATTGGAACCGAACAAGTCAAGAATAAGTTGCGACTCAACACTGGATTTATTCTACAGGACTGGCTTCTAGAAACGAAATAAGCGCGTACCTTGCAACCAAATCGTACGATGAGTCAGTGCCGGAAATCTGAATCGAAGAGCACGCACTTTCCGTCCACACGCCACTTCGACCCACTCCCATCTAGCCGCTCGGCAACTTCGCGGTCCACCCCAACGACGACATCCGCCTTGTTCGTCCTCAGGCTCAACAGCGGGAACGAGCCAGCAGCGGACCCAAGGCTGACGAAAAGGGCGTCCAGGCCGGCCAACACACATCGCCAGTAAGCCTGTTTTCATGATAGATATGGAAGAAGGACGAGACAGTAATCCACGTACTTGCGATAACTGGTTCAAATGGGGCGGGGGTCAGGACTAAAACATATACAATTTGCACTCGATGCTCACTTCAGATCACCCTGAGAACCAGAGCAGGGTCAGAGGGCAAACGGTGGACAAACATAGGGATTTTACTTTGAAAATGACAAGGTCGCTGCCTCGGAGGTTCGCCCAAAGTTTTGGCACGTGTATCTGCATGTCCCAATACGGCAGCGGCGAGGTCCAAAATTGCGCCAGTTCCGCAGCCGCATCGGAACCGCCCCCCAGTGGAGTTCCAGAAGGAACAGACACACAAAGACGCCTTCGTCGACGCATTTTTTCCATCGCGTGACCATGTCTTGAGGGCGTCATGCCGCATATCGCTGGAGGAGGAAGAAACGCGGGATCAAGGAGGCAGCTGATCGTGTCTGCAAAGTCCTGGGGCGTTACCTTCGGGAAAGTCAGCCATAATGCTGAGAGCAATGAAGGCTATGCTATGTACGTCGGAGACGAACCACGGTATCAGTTTCGGGCTGGAAAAAGCATCGGTTACAGAAAAAAGTGTCGAAGCACTCGATCTAGCTTACTGGAAGACGACAGTGGAAACATGGGGCGTGTATGTCACCAGGAAGTCGGCGAAACAAGGTCAGTGAAGAGCTAACCAGACAGGCTGAGTAGGATTTCGAGTGCGGGGAAAGGAAGTACCTCGAATCCAGCTAATACCATGCAGAGCAGCGTTAATGCATGTCTTCGAATGGGATGTTTGTCTACCCCTACCATTGTCGAGCACAAAATCCACTCTGCCTCCCTGACTGACTTCACGTGGCTCCAAACTTTCTCTTGATCGTCCCGCAGTATAAATTCCTGCCGAGAGGCTTGTGCAGCCTTTCCTACACTTTGCAGGTGCTCGATGTCAGCAGACGACAAATGCGTCAAGAGAGACAAATCCTATCACAGCTCTTAGCAATCAGATGTCAAGTGTGAACGACAAGAAACAACCGTCGCGTTTCCCCTGACACCCGCAACATTAGTCGTTGATTGCCTGAAAAAAAAAGGCTGACCATAAACACATCTGTATCATTTCTTGAATAAACACTAAGCTTCTCGGAGTCCGACTCCAGCTTCGCGTGCTCATCGTGGAATTGTTGCATAGTTGCAGCAATTTCTAGAGGTGGTCACGAAGGAAAAGAAGCAACACTTGAATAATCCGTACGATGGATAGATTTTCCAGACTGCTTGAAGGTGTCGGTCTTTTGAGACAGGAAGGGATCGAACTTGGACCATTGCGTTGTTCCAACGAAAAAGGATCGAAGTAGTCGATACCTGGTTGATCAGTTAGCCGTCTATGAGAGGTGTCCTCCGTGCAGCACTGACAGGTAGCATCTGCGTGAAGGACATTCAGCTGCTGAGTGGTAAGATGTTACCAAATAAATTACTCTGCGAAAAGCCATGGCGCAGTAAACCACGTATTCTTCCCGGCGTCTTTTAGTCGCTGTAGCTCAGAATTGTACACATCGGCCGGCTCGCCATCGTCCCCAATGGGCCTGACATGGATGTAGAAAATGGGTTCGAGTGATTATTGAGGCTTACTGCATGCTGTAGTTTCTTCCCATCTCGTATTTCAATCTACTGATCTGCAGCATGATAGAATGAACTTCGAGTTGTGCTTCGGAAAATCACGCTCGTCATGGACCAACCTGCTCAATGATTCCTTTGGCTTCGTCTATTCTCAGTTTCAACGACTCCTTCTCGGTTGCGTCGTCAGTGGCCATCATCTCAAGACACAGGTCATGGCTAATTCGATGTATCCGGTCGATTACCCTGCACGAAGTGAGGAGAAACCGAGTCCGATGAGATATAGTCTCAGGCTGACCCCGTGATTATTACTGGCCACCGGTGTACAACGGTGGTATACCTGGCGCGCAGGTTGGCGCGGGTTAGCGCTTGATAGATGAATCGATAGGATTAGCACTTACGAGAACCCTGCCGTGTCTGTCGGGTCATACGGAACATATGGGGCTTCAAACATATCGGTTCCTGAGGACAAAGGTGCTGCACTCTGGACTGCTCAACTTTCCTGTGGGTGGACGAAACACACCAAAAGTCCATTACTAATGGCAGTGCGGGATGCCGGCGGAGTTTCAATGCGGCCCGGGCATATCCCACCTGTTTCAATCCTCCTGTGGGCCACTGTCCCAACCGAAAGCCTTGTGACATCAGTTGGCAATTAGTTTCTTTAGTGTTTTCATGTAGTGTATGCATTGGAATGTTCTGCATTACGATACTGTCAAACATGATGGAATCTACACGCGTCGGCACAATTCCAGAGTTTAATGAGGATTCTACAAGCCTCCCCCCAAGCCGCACCGCACGCGCATAAATTGCGTGCGGAGTGGCGCACCGTCGGAGTGGAGAACGACTGCGCGTTGTGGTCAAAGTAGGGCCCAGGGCGGTCCGCCGGAAGCAGGGGTTGCGGGCACCACGCTAGAGGCGGAGTCGTACACGGTAGTCAGGAGTGGACGATGCAAACGGCGCATGGGCGGCACGCGAGATGAATCGGGTGCGAGCAGTGCACGGCCGAAGTCAGGATCGCGTTCAGCGGGTAGCCGTCACGCAGTGTTGAATTTAAACGCGGGCGACGTGAAGCGAGCGATGCGGACGGTGCGCAAGCGGCCAATGACAGGAACGGGGTGCGGTCGGATCAGAGTGTAGGAGACGGGTCGTCAGAAGTGGGGGTCAGCACGCGAGGATTGCTTTGCAAGCGACCCGAGATCGAGGGTCTGGCTGCGCAGCGGCGGGGATCGAGCGCGTCGCCGGAACGATATCGCAAAGGGCGCGTTCTACGCGCCGCGTCTTGCGCCCCCCAGTCAGGTCGGCGAGCGCGCGCGGCATAGGTGTGCGAGCTGCGCCACGGGACGGGTGTGAGGCAGACCGCATGCCAGCGTTACACAGGTGGGTAGACAGCACACGAGCGAAGCGATAGGCACCAGTGTGCATCGAGCGCGCCAAATATTTGCGAGTCGCAGCTGGGCGAGGTGGAGAGAGACAAAGAAAAAGGTACCCGTTGATTAGAGTCGGCGGAAACTCGTTTGGCCAAAGAAGTATGATGTCATCATCAGCGGTAACTTGTAACCCGAATGCCGCTCAAATGCCGCTCAAGATGCCGCTACACCAATCTTTCGGGGAACTCAGGCTTTTTCTACTTCTAGCAACCTCAGACCTAGGGGAAATTGGGCTTCACTCTAGGCACTGCTTTCTTGGATCATGATATCGATCTAACAAACGTCGTGGCGCCGAGCTTGGGATGCTCACAATTCTGCACGTTCTCACTGAGTAGGCATCCCCGGGCACTCCCCGGGCTCGCGCGGTGGCTAGTTGATCAGAGAATCCGCTATTCTTGGTGTGCACGCTATTGTTGGGCCGTATGCCTCATGTATAGCACCATTATACTGGTAACCATAGGTATTTTTAATTTTGCTCGTGGTTATTTACAGAAATGGAACCAGCCTCAGCCAGGATAAGAACAGCGTGCGATATCCTTGTTATCAATATTATCCGTTTCCCTCGGGGCCGACGACTGCCCCGTAGTTCTCCAGGAGTGCTCAGAGACGGACCAGCGCGTTTCTCTGTGAGCCCAGTGACCAGCCCCGTTGCATTCAACCCAATTCATAGTTTCCAACAGTTGATTGGGAACTCTACCAAGGTATTCAATCATCTCGTACGATACAATGGACATACTTTACCCGGTTGTTGTTTTCTAGAGGCTTCGAAAGTTGCCCATTAGATCGGTGCGGTGGATTGATCACGAATATTGATACGCGAGAACAAGATGAGAACCATCGGACAACCTTTGCTTTATGAATACACCCCGTTCACTCCAAGACGTTCAATAGTCCAAGTCGGCGGTTCCGGTATTTGCAGTCCACTGTTGAGGCGCCGGTTTCTCCTCACGGTCACCTCGCATCCGCTGCGTCGGTCTGATTCCGCTAAGGCGCATTTGCAATCCATTACTTCCCAGAGCGTATATCCACTGCGTATATCCACTGCGTCGGAATAATTACCGCCCCCGATGAGACAGAGTCGGCCCTCCGGACAGACACGCTGTGGTACCCGACCTCTTCATCTCTGCATGGAACGCTCTGCTTTTTACACACACTTATCGGGAGGCGCATGCACCGTGCCCCCTCGGCAGCAGACGCAGTGGTATAAAAGCTGCAGGTATTCACCGTCAAGCCCTCAGGACACTCGAGACATCCACCCACTCAACCGTCCCCTCCCCGGCACACAGGCTTGCCTCCTCGTCCAATGGCTTTCGCTACCCTCCTCGCTCTTCTTACTCTTGCTGCCTCAGTACGCGCCGCTCCCGCTGCTGGCGCTGTGTGCCCCGACGGCACCCGCGTTGGTAATGCTGCTTGCTGCGCGTTCATTCCTGTACGCGCTCGGTTTTTACATGTGTTCAACATCTTAAACTACTTTATTACAGCTCGCGCAGGATCTCCAAGAGAGCATCTTCCAGAACGAGTGTGGCGAGGATGCTCACGAAGCGCTCCGCCTGACCTTCCGTAGATCTCCATTTTATCTCGGGTTTCCGATATTCACTCCATTCGATACTAGACGACGCCATTGCAATCAGCCAGAAATTGGGACCCTCAGCGTTTGTTACTTCTCTTCCAGTGTCTCTGATTTCCTGACTCATTTTCCCCTGCAGTGGTGGTGGGGCTGACGGAAGCATGCTGCTCTTCCCCACGGTGCGTTTTGTTTGGTGAGCGACTGCAAGATGTTGATCTCGCACCCGATGCGCCAGATTGAGCCGAACTTTGAGGCCAATAACGGAATCGACGACAGCGTGAACAACTTGCTTCCCATCCTTGCCAGGCACCCAGTGACTGCCGGTGATCTGGTTCAATTCGCTGGTGTGTATTGCTTTCATGGCTCCCAGTTATAAAATGCTGATGGGGTGATGTAGGCGCGGTAGCCCTGAGTAACTGCCCTGTAAATCTCTCTTTGCGTAGTGCTGCCTTTTTTCTGACGTGGGCCGGGTAGGGTGCACCTCAACTCGAGTTCTTGGCCGGCCGCCCTAACGCGACCATACCCGCTATCGTCGGGTTGATTCCTGTATCTCTATGTCTATGGTTCATATATCGGCACCCCTGACCGCCGCATTGTAGGAACCGCAAGACAACGTTACTAGTATCCTCGAGCGCTTTGTTGACGCCGGCAACTTCTCGCCATTCGAGGTCATCAGTCTTCTGGCCAGCCATTCAGTTGCACGTGCAGACAAGGTTGACGAGACGATCGACGCCGCGCCCTTCGACTCCACGCCGTTCGACTTTGACACGCAGATCTTCCTTGAGGTCTTGCTAAAGGGCACGGGCTTCCCCGGAACGGTCAACAACACCGGTGAAGTCATGTCCCCGCTCCCTAAGAGCAGCGGAAACGACACCGGAGAGCTCCGCCTCCAGTCCGACTTCGTTCTTGCGCGCGACCCGCGCACGGCATGTTTCTGGCAGGCTTTCGTCGGTAAGCACCACACTCTCAACGCCAAGTCTCGCCCTCAATGTGGTATTGCAGGCGAGCAGGAGTTTATGGCGGCGAGTTTCAAGGCGGCCATGTCGAAGCTTGCCGTCCTTGGCCATAAGCGCTCGAGCCTCATGGACTGTTCCGACGTCGTGCCCCCCACAGTGAAGGCCCCAGTGAAGCGCGCGAGGTGAACTCGTTGTCTTGATTGACCACTGACGATAGATATGGCTGACACTAATCTTGTAGCTTCCCGGCCACAAAGTCCGCGAAGGACCTGCAGCTGTCCTGTGAATTTTTGCCCTTCCCTACTCTCACTACCGACCGTAAGTCAACTTGTACAATTTTGGAAGTCAAAAATCGATCCCCAATTTTCTACAGCTGGCGCGCAGGAGACGCTCATCCCGCATTGCACAGATGGCGGTGAGGACTGCCCTGCAGTTCAATTCGACGGACCTGCGTGATTGCCTTTCTCGCTCCTGCTCTTGAATGTCTATGTCCATCTCCAGTCTGTATTGTCCTCCTTAAATTTTATCTTTTGGTTCCCTTGTTTGAAGTCCCATCCAATGGGTTTTGAGCACATCCAAGGGGGTCCAAAAATGCGAAAATATGATATCACCTACTATTTTTTTCAGACCCCTTGACATTGTGCAATGCCAAACGAGCCGAAAGAACTTCACCAAACTGGCACAACACCCACAATTCACAACACCTACCCCATTTTTGACAACCTCCCAAGGATTTTTTTGACCCATTGCACTTGTCACCATTTGTGATTTCTTGACCCTGACTTTTGTGTTTTTGGCAGACATTTTTTGACCAAGGCATTGTGACGTTGTGGACAACATCACAAACCCAAACCAGCCCAACAAATTGAACAATTCCACAACAAATTTGTCAAAAGGCTGATGTAGAACTTCAGTAGAAGACACAATCTTACTTGAGGTATGTTCCTCCCCTCAAGGCTCACTTCTTTCTGAACAGCTTGATATAGGCGGCTATCTACGATGAAACCCTTGTCCCGACCGACCGACCAGCAGAAGAAATCTTAGGCAGATGGAGAGCAAGGAGATGGAGTACAAGAAAATCTCCATGTTTGACCTGGAAACTGGAGCAACGGAGACGACCAGACTGGGTAACAGTCACGCTGCAAACATACTTTATTCTGTAGACCCTTGAAATCGATATTGTGTCGCCCTACTGTCCAATTCCATCGCTTTCCTCTTGCCCAACAATGTCTGCACCCGGTAGTAGCCACCTGAATGTTATGCTCAGCCTCACACCCCTCTCAACAACCCGGAACCCGGTCTGCGAATCCGCGTCAGCAACAAGGTCTGTGGTCCTTTTCTCGATTCCGTGAGTCCAGTAGTATCGCGCGTCGCCGGAGAGCACGATGAGGCTGCGCTCGGGAAGGAATAGGTTGAGCGGCAGACTTTGCTCTGTTTCCTCGACCCGAGCAAACTTCATGACGCAGCTGCTCCCGAGGCTGATGCCGACTATTCCGTCCCCAAAGCGTTTGAGCAGATCTACGTGTGGCTTAATTCCCTCGCCGGGATTATACAAATTCAATATGGCCTGCCGAGCCAGGGTTGGCGCCAGCGGAAACAGAAGTGCGTGGATCTCTTGGGGAAGAGAGGGCTGGAGTAGGGATGATATTTCGGAAAGCAATGAGAGAAGTATAGGCGGTAGGCCGCTGGGGTCGGGATCCGAAGAGGGCGGGTTTATATCCGGAGATGTATGAGGAGAGGAGGCCACAGTTGCGCGCCCGAATAACATGATCTGGTTTACCCCTGGCCGTCCAAAATAATTTTCCAGGCAAAATTGAACCACTTGGTCGGCCGATCCTTGAGGCAGTCTGAGAAATGGCGTGAAAAATAATCCAGGGATGGGAGGTACAGTCACAAGAGCTGGGGTTGTTTCCTCAGTGTTTTGGTCTGCCCAAGTGGAACTTGCACTGTTGACTGATAGCCGTTCATCGAAATCCGAGAATAATGAGTTTGGTGAATGTCCGGGAGAAGACGGTATTAAGATATCAGGCGAAAAATCAGTGCGAATTTGCAACCAATTTTGCTGCGTGTCCGACTCAGAGTCGTTCCTCGTTCCTTCAGGGTCCTCTCGACTACGCTTGTGCGGTATAAACTGGCGCAGCTTGGGATCATCCGACTGCATCGAGATGAAGGATCCCGATGACGGGTGTGATTGAGTTGGATCGACGAACTTCACACGGACAACACACGAAGCGGAGTTTGATTTCGGCGATCAACCATAACCGGCCCGATAAGCCTTATGTAGCACTTTCACCTGTTGTTTACTTACTACTTAGCTCAAGTTTACCTGGAAAGAAAAGAGACTAACTTCCACCCTCAACGTCAACTACGAAAGCGACAGACGTGGCCAAACGATGGCCATCACCGGAAACGCCTCGGATGAGATTAAACAGGCTCTCTCTGACCTCCCTCATCTGTTTGGGACGCGAAAAAATGGGAAAGCTGCGTTCGGGCACCAGATCATCACCAGGATGACGCTCACCCATGCCTCTATTGATAAAAAGGTGGATGAGCCTCTGAAAGAGGAAGCTAGAGTTGTCTGTGAGCTGATCGTGACAGAAGGTGCGACATTGCCACTATGTACTGGCTCTACTTGACCAGTGATCCCCAGATATGCTCAATGGCGGGGGAAATGTGCATGGGGGATGCTCAGCATATCTGATTGACGTGTGCGTCGTCCTCTATTTGAGAGGTCATCCACTCACCCCATCGCAGATGCTCGACGATGTGTTTAATATTGTTCAAAGAGAGCATGACTGTATCACAATCCTTGAACATCGTCTACCATTCTCCAGCCACGCTGTGAGTCTCATCTACTGATGTGTGATCAAACCTCATTCTGCGTGTTTTACAACAGCGGCGATACTTTACGTATAGTAAACACTACAATGACCGTCGGTGCCAGAGCAATGTCGGCCAGGACCGAGGTATGTTTTGCGCCTGGCTGTTATTCCGTAGGACTAGAACGACCAAACAGATATGGAACGCCACACATCACCGTTTGGTGGCGTCTGGCGTTCATATCAAGATGCAGCCATCGATGCCGACTGCCAAACTATAATGGACTGCCCCGATTTTTCCGATATATACTCAACTACATTTCTCGTCGGGGGTATCTGGAACGAGGTCGACTAGTACTCGACCCGAGAGATATAGATCACAACCTTGGCTATTATTTTTATTTGCATTTTCTCGGTTGGAAAGCCTAGGTCGGCGACATATTAGTTGTGGCGCACGGGGGCCTCGCACAAAGCACCCGGCAGAGGGATAGTGATAGTGATATATTATACACAGCATGGTCCAATCTCTGAACACTGTGTTCCCAAGGTTATCCCAGCGCGCACGAGCCTCTCGCGCCTTCGCCTTGGACCCCAGCCACCCTACTTGACGAGCTATTCGTAATCAGAACGTCTATCAAAAGTAGAATAAGCAGAGGTAATAAAAAGAAATCAATCGTTGCGCCGCGGTAGAGTCAACCAGTGCAGAGGTAGAGGGGGAATATGCATGGGAGCAGCTTCAAAGATTTGAGTAACTTCGTATGCGAATTTTGCGACCAGTGAAATTGTCTGCCTGTAAGCTATCATGTGAGTGAAGAATTTAGCGGACGGCATGGAGTCCAAGTGCGGCAAGCCTGGTATGTCCTTCTTCATTCGGGTGAAAAATCCTCTCGAAGCAGAATGAGGTCGGCTCGCGCCGTGCACTCTAATAAGGGAAGTGGAAGAGGAATATCTCCGTGCAGCCCTAGGACTTCAAACGCTTGCTGGCTGTTATGTCACGCTAAAAACCAACCACCCAGCTGCTCATTTCGATAATTACAGTTGCGTTGCAGGTGTGATCTTTCTAATCTTCATATCAAGTATTCACAGCTCGCAATACAATTGAAGTGTTGCGCCAACGAGCGTCCGTAATGCAAGCGATCGTGTCACATCTGGCGTCGTTTTTACGGGGCACACCGGCATTATTGCGCAAACAACATTTGAGAGGATTCCCTTTGTTATCAAAGCTTCACTCCATCGTATATCCCAGCTTTTGATGGTCGGCGAGGGCTCACTTTATCCAAATACCTCAAAGTCGATGGCCGGAACCGTCCTCGTGGATGCCCAGACCATCTCACCGAACCGGTCCCCTTTATCGCCTTGCTCATTGGGATGTTGGTTTCCCCATCCTTGAGGTCCCTAAGGTCCCCAGGGCGGACGACGTTCTGTTTCCCGGTGACATTCAAGTCGCGATCGTTGAGTATCTGTTAGTGCGGAAGAATGCCGACGTTGCGAAAAAGGAAAGAAAGTACAAAGAAAAGCAGCAACAGATGGGAGAGCTGGAAACCGACAGCATCCAAACCCTCGACCTGGATGGGAAGCACAAGAAGTTGGTGAAACAGATTGAGGTCCTCCGGGGTAAGATACCGCCTTTGAAGTCCGAGGTTAAAGGCTTGGAAGCAAAGTTGTCTCAATTGAGACAAGACAGCGACCAGGCCAAACAGCGGAAGGCTGAAGGTGAACATACGGATGGCAGGGCAAGGGACGCTGGATGGGGCGAAGGAGACGACAGTGGGGCAGGGGACGGCGTTGGAGGAGGTGAAGGCAGGGAAGGAAATGCCAGTGGTGGAGGAACTCGTGGTGGGGGAGGGTACGGGACAGGACGAGGTGATGAAGAGAAGGACAGTACAGGCAGCGCCGAGGCAGCGCGTACCAATATGGGCTTGGTGCTCGTGCGTAAATTCATGATAATATCATTTTATTGTGTCACTCCTTCACAGATGTTGTCCTTCGATCCCCTGCGATAGGTTCGTTCCCGCCACCGCCGCGGCCATTGCTCCTGGCGTCGAGGGACAAACTGGCACGGCTCTGCAGGTCCCTCTCCCCTCCCCTCCGGCGATAACGCTCGCGTGTACCGTGGGGATCTCCGCCGCCACGCCTTGCCGGTCGTCGGGAAATTGTGCGACAGCTCCCACCTCCCGGTGCTCTTGAAAGAGGTGGATGCGTATGACCGCCTTCACTCCCTCGCGCCCGTCATCCCCCGAGGAGTTGCGTTGCACACACCAACCGGCCACGAGTGGGACTATCCTCGTTCTCGAGGATGCGGGTATTCTCATCTCTCTCTCTCACGTCTGGGATGCCAATGGTCTCAGTACCTCTGACCGGCATGCGTCTTCCTCGTACCCTGTCCGATGCCGACTGATTACTTTCATTGATCTTCGTTACGCTCCTCAGACTCATACAATACCGTCACAGATGTCCATGCCGTCGGCATTTTTCATGGGGACCTGGTGCTACGGAATGTCTTGCGTCGGCCGTGTTCCGTTCTCTGTCTCATCGACTTCGGCTCGTCGGACCTGGGCCATGACTGTCCAGGTCCGAAGTGCCCTGAGTTGGCGATATTACATCGAGTGTTGGTTGTGTTTAATCATGCATTGTATTTTCCTTCGTCTTCAAGTTGTTTCCAATTCGATTTTTGCCTTATTGTCTAGCACGTTTGCATGCAGTCCAGTTGGTCTGAGGCAGAAGTTCTGAAGCTCTCAGGCTGAAGGCCGACGAAACCCGAAGGGCGCTATATTTGCGACGCGTCACGTCACTAATTGTGACAAGCGCCACGTCTCTTCCTCCCACCATGTCCATAATGTACAGGCAGTACAGTGGCGAGGCGGACCTTCCCTATATCATGGATCTTGTTCAGTCAGAGCTCAGTGAACCCTACGTGGTCTATACTTTTCGCTACTTCCTCCATCAGTGGTGAGTCTAAGCGGTCGTGTGATTTCTGAAGATCGCTTCTGAGCACGTCGTAATCCCCTTACAGGCCACATCTCTCTTTCCTCGTACGTTGTATTCGCCTCATTTGCCTACGTGCACTGCCTTATCTTCGTGATCAGGCCTATCCAAGCGATCCGGCGACATCCGAGCCCATAGGAGTGATAGTGTGCAAGCAGAGCATGCATAGAGACGTTTCGAATCGGGGGTACATTGCCATGCTTAGTGTGAGCAAGGACTGGCGAAAACGCGGCATAGGTTAGTACCCATTCCGGTCCTCTTTGCTATCCTCACGCGTCTTATAGATATGGAAAAACACCTTTGGTGCGATTTCTTTTTTCCCCCTTTTCTCTATAGCTAGCGCACTGGTGAGAAACTCCCTCGAAGCGATGAAAGAAGACGGCGTCGAAGAGGTTCGTCAACAGTGGCACATCCTCTCATCCTGTCCTGACCAACTGTTTTCAGATTGTGCTCGAAACCGAATACGACAATAGCGCCGCCCTGTCTCTGTACGAATCCTTGGGCTTCATCCGCGAGAAGCGCCTCTACCGATTCTACCTCAACGGCAAGGACGCGTTTCGGCTCGTCCTGACCGTCCCCCCGACATACTCTGATGACGGATCAGACATTATTGGATCATCGTCTGAAAGCTTCATGCCGATGTCCAACGCTCCTCGCCGTATGCCATATCGAGCCATAAAGGTTTCGCCGTACGACCATGACGAGGACGAGGAATCTTCGCGTTGAACGCTCTGCTCCGGCTGATCGGATGTTTGCTGTCTATGACCACTTTTCGGGTTCTATGTATTCTCTTTGTCGTTGTGTACTGTACCTCTCAAGCTTGTTTGACTAGCTCCTTGTTTTAGTTTAAAGCTACGTATTCCACTCCACTCAATATTTACGTGATCCTGCCTCTTTCGCGTGAAATACTGTGAAGACATGGTCATGTTTTCGTACAAGGGTCGTAATCTGGTCCCAGTACAGGCGGAGCCAAGCTGAGATTGGGTTCCGGTGCGGTTTGCCGTTTGTTAATAGTCTCTTCATCGACAGCCAGCCCGCGACGGAGGCCGTGAAGCCGAACCCCTCCCACCATCTGTGGGATCTGTGGCATGCGCACGTGCATGTTGTACTCAAAAAGCACAAGGGGGCAAAGATTCAGCTGGTGGACACCGGGGCATGTTGACGTTGCAGGGAATGAGAGGGCAGACATGGAAGCTAAACACGCAGCAGAAGAAGGCTCTTCTGCGCGGCACGAGCTCCCGGTCGCTTTGCGACCAGCGCTGCCATTCAGTAAATCGGCTGCCTGGCAAACATACTGTTACATGGCACAGCTCAAAGTTCAAGTCAAAGAGTGGTGGGAGGTGTCTTACATTATTGCTGTTTGCAAAATAGTTGGCCACATTGCCTTTTTGAGAAAACTAATGGTTTTGAGTCGTAAAACGTGTTTGGGCTGTATCTCACTCAATTCGGGCACTTTATTTACAAATGAAAACATTTTCGAGCATCACGAGCCTATCCTCGTCGTCTGAGCACAAGAACGCCACGATTTAGGCAACACGTCAGAAAGTTATGCAAAATATCGTATTTTTGAGCAGACTGAATACTACGCAACAACAGGGACACGTATCGACAAACAGGAAAGACAAGGACCATTGATTAGGTCTCCCCCAAGCCTCTACGTTGAGATTTTCGTCCTCGGGGCCTCTGCCGCCGTCGCTGTCGTCGTCCAAAGTCAGGTCACGCACTGACGTGTCCTGTCACTTGCGTGACCCTACCTTCGATGGCGTCGGCGACGACGTTGGCGAGCTTGTTTTCCAAAATCTCGCAGTAGACCCCTTTGAAGGACCTTATCTAAGGCACTTGTCCTTTCGCCTTGCTTATACCTGCTCGCGTTGGCTAGCAGTGCAAGGATTTGTCAAAAATTCACTATCTTTTGTAACATCCTTATATATTGCTTGAATCACATATCTGTGATTCTCAGAGGTCCTTCCAAGGGTTCGACGACAAAGCTTTTGGAAAAAAAGCTCACCAACGTCGTCGCCGAGGCCATTGAAGGTAGGGTCACGCAAGTGACAGACACGTCAGTGCGTGACCTGACTTTGGACGACGACAGCGACGGCGGCAGAGGCCCCGAGGACGAAAATCTCAACGTAGAGGCTTGGGGGAGACCTAATCAATGGTCCTTGTCTTTCCCGTTTGTCGATACGTGTCCCTGTTGTTGCGTAGTATTCAGTCTGCTCAAAAATACGATATTTTGCATAACTTTCTGACGTGTTGCCTAAATCGTGGCGTTCTTGTGCTCAGACGACAAGGATAGACTCGTGGTGCTCGAAAATGTTTTCATTTGTATAGAAAGTGCCCGAATTGAGTGAGATACAGTCCAAACACGTTTTACGACTCAAAACCATTAGTTTTCTAAAAAAGGCAATGTGGCCAACTATTTTGCAAACAGCAATAATATTACAAATTTATTTGTCGCTTCGACCCCAGCCTACCGTCAGACAAGTTCATGAAACTTGCCGGCCACATCCCACGGAAACCCGGTATCATCGTCCTCCAACTGCGCTCCAGGCATTGCATCCTCAATAAACATCTACACCGCATCAACAAGTCCGACACCGCAACCTGCCTTTTCTGCTTTCAGGCTGACAAGTCCGTTGCCCACTTCCTTCTCAAGTGCCCGGCACATGGTGCAGCATGACGCGAGCTTCACCACCTCAGCAGACCAGATGCTCACCACATTGATAAGCTACTCTCCAAACTGAAGCTACTCCCCCTGCTTTTCCAATTCATTGCATGCACCACCCGTTTCTGCACTGTCTTTGGGGACATCCCTGAAATGCCCGACATCAAGGCACATACCCTCAATGAAAAAGTTGCCATGTTTGCCAAGGAATTCCCAGTAGCTCCCGACGTCCCCAGGAACATGGGGGCAGGCTGGATCCCTCCCCCATCCCGCTTTGTCCTTCCCCCCCCATGCACCCCACACTACCACATTAACTCTCCCCACTCATACCACCCCATCGCAGGTAGCCTGACTCTCCCCTGCTTCATGATACTTTACTTTACTAGATCCTTACCTTACCATACTTATTTTCTCACCATACTACTTACCTTACCCAGCCAACTTAATACAGGTTGCCCCGTTTGAGCATGCCCATGATGGCACCTCAAACTTTGTCTCAGTTTTAGAGCCACACACAGACACCACCTACATATATTAGATATATTACCAAGTACAGCAGGATTCTTAACATATTGTATGCGACAAAGAGGAAATACAACTGGAATTTTTTTAAAACTTGATGCTGCACACTAACGTCAGATGTAAACTACTACGCAATCACAAGATCACATTTAGACCAAGGTCTCAGAACCTCATTGTAATCTTTCCTTATCTTACACTTACTCTAGCCATTCACAGGCTCATGTAGATTCAGCTAGCATGCAGTTTAATACATATACTATATATAGTAGTTCATCTTCTCAGCAGTAGGTCTTTGTAAGACAACAACTTGCAGTGTAGTCTGCAGTTGAGGTTGAGGTTTCTGGTAAGAGTTGAAACACCCTGGGCTCATTTCTTTTGCTATTTGATCCTTGAAAGCCTACCTCCTACTGTAGTCCTCACTCCAAAGTATCCTAGCTATCATCATCTATGACCAGCCTATGTAGCTGTTGGTGGGAGCTACAATAGCTCCAGGTAGCTTTATGTAGTCCCTGGTGGTAGCTACCATAGCAACAGTAGCTCTTGGTGGTAGCTATGTAGCTGAATTAATCCTGGACCTTGCTATCAGGCTACTTGACCTAGCCTACATAACATCATGTAGCCAGGTGAATTTTCTCTGATGTTTGATCCAGAGGTCCCGAGGCCCCCCAACATACCCTGGTCTATGGGCACAAATGCACAAGTCAAGGCCCTCACAGTGTCCAGCGAGCATCACCAAAATGCGCAGGCACATAACCAAGAAAGGGAAGGGCTGAGTTGGCCGGACAAGGGCACCCTCATTTTTTTGTGAGGGGAGCAGTGGTCCTGTGGGACCTGCATTGAGTCTTTCATTCTTTATTTCCTCTCTTTGTGTTAAGAGCTGAGCTGAGGGAACTGGAGTTGCTGTTATATACCGAGCCGAAGGAAGAACGAGGTGAACGAGTCCGGAACCGGAACCGGAAACCGGAGGATCGGAACTTCCGGAAAGTATATGGGAGGATAACACAAGCACCACAGGACAGTAGGATGTGCGCACTACCGTGGCCGGTGAAGGAAAGAGGACCAGAGGAATTAACCAGAGGACGACTCAGTGCAGAGCATAGAGCAAAGCAATGTTAATTATCAAACTGAAGTACATGGCATATGTTACGGGTTTATATAGCTAAGTCCTAATTGTATTCCTGAAAAGGTGCGAGTCAGGTGACCTGTCGGACATAACAATAATATGAGTCCCAAAGAGGATGAAGAAGTGATGTCGGAGAAATGAACAATAAGGAGAAGGATTATAAAGACGGATAAACGGGAAACGCTCAGTAATCCTTCATTGCGTAAAAACCCGGTGATCCGTGATGAGTCCGAGAATATTCCGTCCAGTTCCAGGATCCGGTTCCGGACACGACTGGAAGGTCAAGGACCGAGAATGCATGGATATAACAGTATCCCCCTCTTGTGTTCCTTGCCCTCAAGGAACAGAGATGTAATTGCAGCGTCCATCGAATAATAGTTCTGGATATGGCCGGAAGAAGTTGTCCAAAACCGGAAAGCTTCTAGAAGATCACGTGCTGTTGATATAAACCATCCGCAGTAGTGGCGTGACTTAAAACTTCTTTCCTCTGCACCACCACCACCCATATCAGAAATGCCCCCCTACGCCCCCGGATACAACCCGAACGACGGCGGCAACGAGCATGAGGACTCCGGCGCCAACCGGAAAGGGAAGAAGAGAGCGACCTCCAGGGAGCTCAAGGACGACCGGCGCGAGCAGAAGCGCCAGCAAAGGGAGCAGCAGGCGCAGGAGCGCCTCGAACGCCTCCGGGTTGAACTGGAGGAGGCTGCAGCGTCCCGGGCGGAGATGGAGTTGAGGGAGGCCCGGATCTGGCAGGAGTTGGCTGGAATGGACCGGGAGGACGTGGAGGAGGAGGACGAGGAGATTGAGGAGGGGTCGGTTGGGGATGGGGGCCCCAACGACGAGACCGACAGTGACCGGGAGAGGGATCCCGGACAAGGTGCGTCGCAGTGACCGGAAACATCAACCGGATACTAATTTTCTTCCAGAGTGCGACCAATGCAAAAGAGGGTCGCTGAAATTTGCGTTGTCGAGGGCGGATCCCGTGCCACCTCCTTGGCCTGCAATCGTTGCAAGGCCAAGAAGATCAAGTGCACCCTCGTCGGACCCTCCAAGCGGGTCAACCAGCGGGAGCAGGCGAAGAAGCAGGGAACGAAAACGACCGGAACGAATTCCGGTAAGGCCACCACCCGCCGCCGCCGCCGCCGCTACATCGAATCGTCTCCGGAACCGGAGATTGGTTCCGGACCGACTGGGGAGATGGGCGCCCGGACCCGCATTGACGACATGCGGGTTCGCATGGACAAGCTGGAGCGTCGTCAAGATGCTGTTGAGGCGTCCCGGAGGAGGGATCGAGGCCGTCATAACCGGGTCAACCTGGTGTTGACAGGCCTTGTGAAGTGGCTGTCCCGGGATTACTTCCGGGATGGCATCCCTGGATGGATGGTGGATATCATTCAGGGTTTGGAGGATGACAGGAGGCCGGATGAGGACGACGGGCAATCGATGGGGCCTGAAGGAGAAGAAAGGGAGGAGGATGAAGAGCTACCGGAACCGGAGCCGGAAGCGAAGGAGGAAGAAGAGGAAGTTAGAATCTGGGTCAGTCCGGAATGGCCGGAAGGGTTCCGGAGCGACGAAGAAGGAGGAATGGAAGTTGTAGAAGAGGAGGGAAATGAGTCCTTGCCACCGATCCAGGTGGAGGAGCAGCCAGAGGAGTCTGAAGGCAAATAAACATTTGTATAATAAAGTTTCTTCTGAATATTTTTTCTTTCTTGATTTTTCTTGAAATGATAAGTGAATCCAGAGTCGACCGGAATAACCGGAAATACCGGAAGAGTAAGAAAAGAAGACTTTAAGGGTTTGGTCCAGGCTTGTTAGGATAACGACGATGGAAGTTGTCGATATGTTCATCGGCATCAACGTCATCCGCACTAACCCAGCTAAACTGTTCATCGGTGTTTTCGTAGCCCTGCCATTCGACCAAGTACCGGAGCTGGGTCCGGGGCAACCGGAAACGGCAATCAATCTTTGAGTCAACGATTTGTTTGATCTCATAGTGTTCTTCACCGTCAATGATTTCTACCGGAGCCGGAGGTGGTTCCTCACGACTGGGGAATGGATTCGGAAAATGAGGCTCGAGTTGAGAGATATGAAAGACCGGATGAACTTGTGAAAGGCTTTTTGGGAGATGGATGGTATAGGAAGCCGCACTGGGTTTACCAATGACTTCGTAAGGCCCAAGGTGAGTTTCCGAGAATTTCGGAGTGGGTCGTTTCGTCCGGATATACTTTGTCGTGATAAATGCTTGGTCGCCGATCTGTAACCGGGGATCCAGAATACGCTTCCGGTCAGCAGTTTCTTTATATCGCTGCTGAGCGAAAGTGATCTGCTCCTGGAGGTACTGATGAAGGTCTTGGAGATCGACAACATAGTCTTTAGCATACATGTTCGCGATGTCGCGTTCCGGGTGGATGTTAATAGCCAGATTATAACCTTTATTCGCATAGAACAGAGATATTCCGGTAGAGGCATTCAGAGAATTGTTTAAAGTGAATTTGGCTAGGGGAAGTAGTTCGTGCCAGTCGTCTTGCTGGTACGAGGTATACATCCGGATATATTGTTCCACAGTCTGGTTCATGCATTCCGTCTGTCCGTCCGCTTCCGGGTGATAACCGGAAGTATAGTGCAGCTCCATGGAAAGGAGTTCGCCCAAGGACCGGAAGAAAGATGAAACAAATTCGGAGCCCCAGTCGCAAGTGACATGGGAAGGGACACCGTGCGTCGAGAAAACGTGAATAAGGAAAAGCCGGGCAAGTTCCGGAGAGTCGATATGAGTGTCACATGCCACAAGAATAACCTGCTTAGAGGCACGGTCAACTATGACAAGAATTGTGTCGTACTCGCCGGAAACCGGTAATTGGTCGATGAAGTCGATAGAAATGGAATCCCATGGCCGGATGGGAACCGGAAGAGGCTTAAGCAATCCGTAAGGTCGGTGCCTAGGCTTTTTGTTGCGCTGGCAAATAATGCAAGATCGACAATAGTCCCGGACGAAGTTCTGGCATTCCGGCCAGGTGTATTCTCGGCGGATGAGGGCTAGAGTGTGATTCTGACCAAAGTGACCAGAGAGAACATGGTCATGCAAGTACTGTAGAACACGTAGTCGCAACTCCAGAGAGGTTCCGGAGACCAGAGGCACATAGATACGCTCATCAAGCCGGAGAAGACCGGAAGGATCGAGTGTCCAGCGGGAAGGGTTACTGGAGTTCGCGGCGTTGATACCGGAAACAGTGGCAGGATCATCGTTGAGATGGTTGCGGATATCTGAGTAAAGTTTCTCAAGATCCATAACAACGGTAGCTCGAAGAACAATTTCCTCGAGAAAGGTAGCATGGAGAGATGCAGAGAGTTGATCTTGGGTGAAAATTGGGCGAAGGTTTTGCAGATTGAGTTGGCCATAAGCCCTATCCCCCTCTTTAGGGTAGACGTCCCATTGTCTAGTCAATGCATCCGGTTTGCCTCCGAGCTTTCCGGGCCGGAACCGGATTACCATGTTGAAATGGCAAAGGTACTCGGACCACTGGACTTGGCGACGAGTAAGAACTTTCGTCGTCGCAAAGTACTCCAAGTTCTTGTGGTCCGTGACAACGTCGGCCAGAAAGGTAGATCCCTCGAGATAATGTCGCCAAACGGTGAAGGCATCGAAAATAGCAAGGAGTTCCTTGTCGTGCGTGTCGTAGTTGAGTTCCGCTGGACCAAGAGTCCGGGACCGGAACACAACCGGGTGAATGTCACCATCGTCTCCTTGAATTGAGAGAATGGCTGCGATCACATAATTGGAGGCATCAGATTCAACGGTTACTTGACGTCACGGAATCCAATGGTGTAAGACCGGAGCCTCCGTATAGGCGTGTTTTAGTGTGTCGAAAGATAATTGACAATCTTCTGACCAGTTCCATCGGACATTCGACCGGGTGAGCCGGGTGAGCGGAATCGTGATGGAAGAATAATTCCATATAAAACGCCGATAGAAATTGCAAAAACCAAGGAACGATTGAATATCCTTGACTTTGCGGGGAGTAGGCCAGTCCATGATAGCTGAGACTTTCTCCGGAGACATCCGGAAACCTTCCGGAGACAGGATGAATCCGAGATACTCGCAAGTGGTTACGCTGAACTCGCATTTTGGAAGTTTGCAATAGAGTCCTGCATTCCGGAGACGTCGTAAGACTTCCCGGACGTGACTAGTATGTTGGGAAGGATCGTCGGAGTAGATGAGGATATCATCCAAGTAGACGACGACGTAAATGTCCAGCTGTCACGTACCGTGACATCGGACTCCCTCGGCCTCCGAGGATTGCCGAATCGTAACGTCCCCATTCTTATTGGCTACTTCATTCACCATATGCTCAAGACTCCCTATGATTCACTATGACTTTCTTCGTCGGTGACCTCGGCCTTCCGACGTCCGCCGACACAGCATTGACTTACATTGACTCCTACATACTCATTCCCATCGCGGAGCCTATCGGCCTCCGATGATTAATTATACTACGATATCATTTAAATAGCTTGATGTACTCTCGCTTCTAGTCAGTTTGAATATCGACTAAGCTTCCCTCTTCTCAGTTCTCTTCCTCTCGGTCTTCCGCCCTCTTCCGAAATTGGACATCGGGCGTAGAGAAGGGCACAGCGCACGAGCTGAAGCCAAGTCCACTCCCTCCATCGGTCCCTGAGTTGGACCTCCGTCCGGCATCTGATAGGACTTCACACTTTTCCACGAAGTCCCCCTTTTGCAAATACTTTATTAGCTTATCTTAAGTACTTAGTGGTTCCATCCCTTTTCACACTTGAGTTCGGTTGGAACTCAAGTCCTGTCTAGCTCCCGTACCACCGCTCTGGCACCCATATATACACACCTTCCATCACTGTGCTCGAACTTAAGTTCTCATTGTACTTGGACTTAAGATGCGTCCAAAGCTCCTCAGCTTAAGTTCCACCTGTAACTTCAGTTCCATCCACAGCTTAAGTTATAGTACCTACAACTGAAGTCCCCACTCCGTAACACTACTTAAGTTCTACCGTCCCCCTAAAAATCCTTGTACGCTCTGTGTATACCCTACTCAGTTGTCAATAAATAATGTTAATCTTTGAGCCTTTACACGTACCATGTCATCCATCCACCTAAAGACGACCTCGCGCCACCCGTCGATCTTCGTGACCAGCTCGTCGAATGTGGTGGCTGACACCCAATCGTAATGCGCGCCCGACTCGGATCTCTTGAAAATCACCCTGGCGTTGTGTTCCAGCCGCTTGTGCATGGCGGCTTGCATGCGCGCAAAGGTTGCCGCGCCATTGACGACTCCTCCATTATTCTCCTCCTCACGATTCGCACGTCCCTCCCACACCACGCTATCACGGTGGAACCTTGTAATGATGCGCATAAGCTCCGCGTGCTTGCGTTCGTACTGCTCCAACCAGCGGTACATTTCTGCCTCAGCACGGAACCACTGCACTCGGTCACCTAACACAGTGTCAGTATATACGGCCGAAAATGAATGATTGTGAAATGCCACTTACTTTCCTTCTTGTACTCCGCCAGTTTAGCGTCATCCAGGGATTGTCCCCAAGTCAAGGTTTCCATCCATATCCACCCGTCGGATTTCTTGGCCTTCTTTTTCTTCTTCTTCCTGCCCGGCTTCCCCCACCCCTTAGACGGTGACAAAGCTACATCGCTGTCCTCCGCCTCAGACGAAGATGACGACGATTCCACGATCACATCGTCCGGAGCGATGTCTTTCAGGTGTTTGGGCAGGCGCTGAGACCGGCTCCAACCTGTAGTATGTTAATACAGGCAGGCAACTTCTTAGCTGGGCGCTGCGTACCTGAACGCTTCAGCGTCTGAGTACCCGCCAGTAACTGCGGCTCGTCTTCCTTCACGTCATCTTCCCCATTGATCGGGCCCCGCGTCGAAGCCACTGCTGCCCTCGAGATTGTCACCCCGCTCTGTAAATACCAAGCCGTCCCATCGAATAACCGAGAGTCCCCCTTTGCGCGATGTAAATGTGTTTCCTTCCTGTGCGTGTCCCGGGCGCTTAGTGGCGGATACGGCTCGACGTCTTCCTTCGCCATGTGGCCTAGATGGATCAGTGCAGCTTGCGCCCTGTTGTACATATCGATCTCGAAGAACTTCATCAGTTCAGCCTTTTGAAGGTTTCGCTGCGAGCGTGTCTTTCCCACCTGACCCCGGTAGTCGAGATCCCGAGCTTTCTTGACGGAGGACAGCGCCAAAGAGGCCGCCCGGACAGCCAGGATCCCGCTGTTGGCCTCGCCACAACGCAGCTTGATTTCTGTGGTCCGCAGCTCGGAGTCCTGGTCGGTGGCATCAGCGGCAGACGCAGCCCGCTGTCCATGCTTCCTGTGATACGATGGGAGTTGAATGGCGGTGAGTTCTGGCTCGTCTATGTCGAGCCCGCTGAGCGTCAGGCGTGGGTATATTTCCCGCTGGCGTTCCCTGAATTTCTTAAGATCTGCGTTGAGCATGTCCCGTAGTTTGGTGATGGTTGCCCAGGTGTCTTCCAAGGGATGCTCCTGCTGACTTTTCAGAAGCGCGATAACGAGGATTCTACGTTACAGCCCATTAGAATTGCACACGAGGAGTGGAGATTGCAATGAATACTCACTGATGACGCTCTATGCTAATTCCCTCGTGAATCCACTCTGCCACGGGTGTTTTCGCCTCATTCCTGACTTCTCGTGTCATTTTCTCTCGTTCTTCTGCAACCAAAGACACCAGAACATTGTCGATGGTAAGCACTAAACGTCTTGAGCTCCAAATGCGCGACTCAATTCAATGACGGTGTATCTTTCGTCGACTCGTGCTGATAGACACTTGAAATAACTCCACAGGCAGACTTTGTGCTCGTTCAGGACAGTCGCGACCAGGCAGCTACTTCAGTCGTGTGCTGCCTGCTGAGGTCTTCCACAACGGCCATGTGAAGCTCGAAGAGCCGCAGCGCGTCAAGTCGCTCGTCAGCAAGAAGTTCCGCTGCGGAATATAAGGTCAGTAAAGGAAAGGACTCCGCTGACGACGAAGCCTCACCTTGACGCAGTAGTTTCCTGGTATTCCACGTGTCCATTACAAAATTGATGGTGTCGTGTCTCGCAGCCCCAGTCATTTGGCGTGTTGACGAACCAAGGGGGTTCAGAAACGCCCAAAGCATCTCCACCGTTTCCCCATGGAAATGCGCCCGGCACGCAAAATACACCGCCTGCCAAACACTTTGGCAATCCGGTCCGTGCCCGTTGATATGATCAGCGGGAATCTGACCTTCCACCAACGCTAGCAGCGTGTGGAGCCACGTTTCCTCTGGGAACAGCACAATCGCACGTGGCACAAGGTTGACCACGAACGAGCACCAGCTGTCGTAGCTGAAAACAGCTGGTGTTACTGTGAGTGGGCCGTGCGGCGGTGAGTTGGTGTGCCTCAACGCTTCGCGTTGTGCATAGGTGCCCAATGCAAACCTGTTCGGGACCATTAGTTTGAAGTTTCATCCCCGTGAGCCAATGACTTATGCTTCGCCTTTGAGCATGTCGACAAACGACCCCACGACAGTATGATTGCAGGCGCAGCCCACAACCCCGCTAACAGCTGTATTGCCGTACTTCACCTGACCCTGGTGGCGGATGGACCCTATATGGGCTTTACACGGTACTTCCTTTGGCTCGCCATCAGCGGTGAGCAGTATGAGTGTTAACAAAAACAATTACCTTATCTTCCTCCCGGACTACGAACTCCTTCGCTAACGTCTCAAACTCCGTTTGTGGTGGAAAATACATTGACCGTCTGTCAGGGCCTTGTCGCTGCCATCGTCACGTTTGAAGAAAAGATTCGCCTTGAAGTTTCCGTCCAGTGTAAGATGCTGTGAAATAATGTGCCTGTATTGCATTAGTGGCGCTGCATAAGTGTTGCGCGCGACTCACCGAAGATATCTTGGTACGTTAACGAGCAAGGGCATATTGACACCTCTTTCTGGACAAGCCGCACATAGGAGACCCAGAAAATTTGTCGGGCGATTGGGGTACGGGCGGCCGATTTCGCCCGGAAGCGGGTCGTTGGGTCGATGTGCATGCCCGCGCCGCATGACAAGATCCAGTTTTTTGTAGAAGCGAGTGATCGCCAGGAAGTTGGCGTATATATCCTAGAAAAGTGCTTTATTACTCATTTCGACATGAAGGATTCATCACCAACCGGAACTGAGTCCGCAAAAAACGGATCCGCCATCCGCTGCAGGACATGCACAAAATTGTACGCCGACCCCTTCCCTTGGCTGCGCTCCTGACGGTAGTAGTCGAGCAAGGTCAGGGTATAACCCGTCTTGGGCTCCTTGACGCTCCCTGGGAAGATACCCGCCCGCAGGAGTTGCTGGAATTCCGGCGTGCACTTGCCATCCAGACCCTTGCACCGGCAGAAGGCAACGGCGCTTGCATGAATGCCATTGCCGTCGACCAAGGTGAAGCTCCGTCCCGGGTCCGCATCAGGGCACCGTTGCCCATTGTGCCCAAGCGCGACCACGGTGTTCTTCATCACACGACAGAAGTCGTGCTTCTCGAAGAATCTATCCTCCACGTTCCAGACGAAACCCCAATGCGTAGGCATCATCCGGTGTGCGTTGAGCCAGCATTGCGGGCACAAGAGCGGGGCTTGCAAGCAGTCGCGGCATGCCACCTTCCGGACGTGTTTGTCGATGTCACAACTGCAGGGGGTGAGGAGGAGGGAGTCGTGATGAAGGCCGAGGAGCGCTTGAATGAAAAGCTCTTCTTGCTCTTTGAGTTCGTTCATGTGAGCGATGTTCTTCATGTGAAATGAGTGGTAAGTATTCCCTGAAACAGTGAACACACCTGTCGTGTCTTGCTGTTGCCCTTCGCATCGCACGGCGCCGTTGTCTCATATGCGGGGATCTCACCTGGAACCTCTGGAGCGGCCATAAAAGGTGGGGTGGTGGTGGCATCCATGGACATCGAAGCTTCGAGGAAGGTGGGTGGTGGAAGGCGTCCCAGCTTGTTTCTATGGTAGCGTTCTTCACATTTCGGAGGAGTATCTGTCTGACAGTCAGTATGTATATCAGGACGCTAGTGTAGAGCCTGACTTGTGTGTATTGTAATTTTGTATTTTGGGACGCTAGTGGCAAGTCGCGACGTGCTCGGATTCTCGTGCTTGTCGTCTGTCTTTTGATAATGCGCCTCATCTGGTGAGTAGAAGAGCAGGGGCGGGGGATGCGTAGGCTTCAGGGGAACGTTAATTGGGGACGAGGGAGGAGCAAGCACAAATCGCACTTGAATTTGATTCACAAAGCACACTTGAATTTGATGGCCACCAAAGAACAAAAGACCGAGGACCATACGTTCCACAATGAAGAGCAGAATCTTTTAAGTACACTGCCTGTTAGACTAAAGTGCCGTTTTGACTACGATGGAAAAAGGCAAAGATTTCTGAAAGTACAGTGTCCATTTGACTACAGTGCCCGTTTGTATACGAACACACAAGGCTAAGGTTTGTATGTAGAGTGTCCGTTTGTGTAGAGTGCTCGTTTGCAATAGAAGCACCCAGAGGATGTTGCCCGACATGAAGTCTGGGCGAGGCTGACATGGAGTCGAGCCCCAGAAACGGCTGACATGAACTCGAGCTGGCAGTTTGTCCTCGGGGAGTCCGTCCACTGAAGCTGGGTGTCGTCCAGGGTGAGGTGCCGTGTTGTGAGACCGGAGGTTGTCGAACTTGGTGCCGGGCGTGAGGTGCGAGGAGGAGACACAGAGCGCCAGATGAGAGGTGGAGTCACGTCGTAACATGTCAATTACCGAATCGGGCACCGGCGCTTAACCAGCACTTATGTCCAATTCAGCGTGTATCCGTCGACGCACGTCCTGATTCACGTTGTAGACTGAGGACTCAATGGCAAGTGGATATATTCAGCCTTCAGCCGTGTGGAATATATTATAATGTATTCAGCGGTGTGTGATATATTACAAAAGCGTTGTGGAGTATATTACACAAGATAGACCTGGCTACGGTGAAAACAGGTGCGATGTATTAAGGCAGGCTATTTATTTCATCTGTTGTCCGCGTCATTTTCTTTGGCTTGCAAAGCATGGTCCAAACGCAGCGGGACAACGGCGGCGCGACCAAAATATTCCCAAAATGATTGCGTATAATAGCGACAAACAGTGTTTTCCAATTCCTGCATGTCGGCGGGGGACCAGTGAGGGCGCAGGGCGATGATACGTGGACGAGGGGACCGAGTAACCCAATCCTGCATCAGTCTTGCTGTCCTGAGTACATAGCGATGGCGCTCGTCCACCGCCGGCGCTGCCCAGCCATGCTTGCTCATCTCCAAGGGCACCCCAAGCAACATGTGGCCTGCGAAACAGATCCTGACATCCTCCATGCGATTTTTCCCGGATGCCCGTTTGTCCAGCGTGCAGAACTCGAAACGGAAACTACTTTCCGCGACCCGCCAGACAATCTCCCGAGTCTGCTCGAGGCTGAAGTGAGGCAGGGATTCGATGGGGACGGGCAGGCCCTCGACGCTTCCAACGCCGGCCATATGCGCTCCTGGAGGTCCTCGCTGTGCCTGTGCGTTTTGGAATCGGGGTGCCTGCGCGCTGTTAACAGCCCCTCCAATACGTCTCTCCATTCCTGTGCGCTGAGCAGTTGTGTGTGCTGGGGGTTGCTCAACATGTACACGAAGCCGT
The DNA here is from genome assembly GCA_029204085.1 of Mycena sp. CBHHK59/15. Taxonomy (NCBI): domain Eukaryota; kingdom Fungi; phylum Basidiomycota; class Agaricomycetes; order Agaricales; family Mycenaceae; genus Mycena; species Mycena sp. CBHHK59/15. The sequence continues at coordinate 50,522 of JARGXW010000068.1, forward strand.
CCGAAAGGAGGTTCCAGTGGTGGAGGAACTTGCGACGCCGCTCGGGAGTGCTGTTAACAAGAAGGGCGGGCTCCGGGAGTACATATCGCCTGTCGGCGGGATCGGAGGTGAAAGGGGCGACGGATCGATCCACCTGCGCCAGTGCCCCAGCCCAGGCAGCGATGGAGGGCGGCATTTCTATGAGGGTCAAAGCAGTGAATTTATCCCGCGCGATTTGGGCGGGGCCCTTGGGCGGCGACGCTGTCCACGGTGTCGAGGAGGCTATAGTCGAGTCAGACCATCGTTTCTGTGATGAGGGGCGACAGAGGAACATACATTGACGATTACGGGACTCTTTTGTACGGGGGCTGAAGATTTGACTGGATCTGTAGTAGAGTCAGCAAATCGTTGGTGTGATGACGCGCAACTGAAGAACGTACATGGCTTATGACGCAACTCGTTTGACCGCTGGGCTGAATGGGAGCTGCTTGCAACGGGAACGGCGGAGCTTGGCTGAGCTGCAGGAGGCGGGGCGAGCACTCTGGTGGTTTCGAAAGGATCGTGGTACCAGGGATTCTGAACCGCGTCACGATGGATTGCCGCGATTTTCTCCAAAGTACTGTTCCCGCTGTATGTGACCTCGGGTCTGCTGGTTCCGGCAGCGCATGAGGAGATCCAGTCCGGCTCCAGCAAAGGGACGACTGCCAATATATTTTCTGTGTCGAAGACGAATGTGGGTCGCAGTAACCAAAAGGGCACGCGTGCCGCCCACAGTTGCTGTGCGACTGCGGGATCTGTAGTAAAAGCCCGACGCATTCCGCGATGGGAGTACTGTCGGCAGGATAGGGCCGGTGCGTGAAGCTCTGAGCGCTTGCTCGATTCGTGGTTTGTAGATCATTATGTAGTTGTATAATGCATCGAGTTCCAGCACTGCGCGCTGCAGCGAGGTGATCCCAAACACCATCTTGTTGTACTTCGTGGGCAGGGTGCGTAACTGCTCGGTCCAGATGTGGATGGTCTGAACAAGCTGGTCGAAAAGGGGAGCAATGGGTTTTTGGGATGTGAGACGAAGGGTGTCCACCCGGGCAACGAGTTCGTCAATGGGGGCGGTGAGTCGGGACATCCTGGGATTGCTGAGCCTGCCCAACCCCCGCGTAATCGCGCTCCCAACGACAAAATCCGCGGGCGATGGGTCCCACCACATCGCGTGCAGATCGGGGCGCGTCGCCTTCTCGGCAATTACTGGAAAATGACAGTATCGCTCGGTCCACTGCTGAGGCCAAAGGGTAGGATCGTCGGTCCCATAACGCATGTCTTCCCGGAGGAAAAGGGTGTGGGGAGCTGGAGCGAGGGTAAGGCGGGTACGTATTCGGCATTCGTGGTAATGAAGTATTGCTCCCTGCCGAGTTGGGCCAGAGCCGCGACCTTGCCGTCGAAGGGCCCAAGGGACTGCACAAGTTTCGGTTCCTGAGTAGGTTCACAGCCATGCTTGCTGTCGTTGTGCGAGGAGGAGATGCGAGGAGACCTGACGTGAAGTCGAGATCTAAGGATCCAACGTGTAGTTGGGATCCAAGAGAATGATCCGACGTGTAGTCTGGATCCCACGAGGTAGACAGAGCAAAGAAAAGAGAGGGGCAGAGAGGAAGTGGACTTGCGAAAATGGATGTGTCTGTGATGATTACATCAGTATGTGTTACTGCGTGGCTCCTTCCTCTTCACACCTCACACCACTCCTCCTCATCCTCTCTTCTCACCGCTCGCTCGCGCCTGACGGACCCACAGCAAGCACAAAAATCAAAGACAGCAAGCTCTGGACTCCCCCGAGGATTGACCACCGGCTCGACTTCATGTCAGCCGTTTCTGCTCGACTTCATGTCAGCCTCACCCAGACTTCATGTCGGGCGGGATTCTATACTATACCGCCGCTGTACTAAGACGGGCACTGTAGCTATAACTCTGGGTACTCGAACGGGCACCATAGATACATACCTTCTTCCTCGACGGGCACTGCAGTCAAATGGGCAACTAGTGCTTTAATTTATTTTTCTTCTTGGTACTTGTACTCGCGTCAAATGGGCGCTATAGTCAAACGGGCAATGTATTTACATATTGCTCGCGTTTTCTCATAGTTATTGCTTGGTAGTGGAATGTAGGGGCTATATATTGCGTTGCGAGCATTGCCAGCCCCACCGATGCCGGACGACGACACGACACGCAAGCCCACCGCCCGCACTGAGCTTCAGATTGCCCATGACCTTTGCAATGTGTATGTGAACTTGAATTTGCTGGACGCGCGAATTCTTGAGACTAATTCGATGGGCAGGCACATATTTCATTAAGTGGACTTCAATATTATATCCAAGCATGAAGTGTATACCTGGATACATGGCTATCCATGGATAGATTTTCCATGACCTTTGCGACGCGTACGTGAACCTACTCCAGGCGCACATACTCTCTAAACTAACGCTTTAACGATTTTGCGTAGGTATAGATATATGTTGGTACGAGACGTCAAATCTATACCTGAATACATTCATTATCTATGGACGCGTATGTGAACTTAATCTGGGCACGTGTACTCAGGAAACTGATCTTTTTATATTTGATAGGTGAAGGGGCATATTTTATAAAGCGCACTATGATATTTGTTTAAGACTACGACTTGGATCAAAGTGTCAAGTCGATAACGCGCCACAACTTCTGCCTCTTGCGGGGGCGCTGGACTTCTGCCTCGTCATCGTCGGAGATGTCGATGATGCCCAAGAACCTCCCCCTCTTGGGAGGGCGCACCACCGCATCGTTGGAGAGATCGATGGGGTGCAAGCGTGAGTCGCCGCGGCTGGGAGTGGGGGATCGAGGACGGAACTGGACAGAGGTGTCGGGACAGCCACCTGCGCACGGCGCCTGTGCAGAGGCGTTGCTGGATGCTGTACCCGAGGGATGACGCATACACTGAGAATCCCAGGCAGTGGCTGAAGGGCCCAAGCGGAACGGCCGGGTCTGCCTAGTTGAGCAAGATAGCGCACAATCCAATCGTGCCATGTCTGCTCTGCCACCTGCAGCACGGAAAGGGCATCTTCGTCGCGAATGCGATAGGTGTTCCCCTGCTTCATGAAGTATGTGTCGTACGTGTCGAGATACGTGCGCAGAGCTCGTCGCGCCTCGACGTCGGGAACGGGGGTCTCCTGGGACACAAGACGACCGTTGCAGATCTGGGGGTGTGTTAATGGGCAGAGCAGGTGGAACAACAAAGAGAGAGTACGCACAAAGTTAGATTGGATTTTTCCTAGCTGGCTGGTGTTTAATGCTGACCCCATCACGACGCGCAGTCTTGCAGGGCGCTCGAAGATGGCCTCAAGATCTGCCACGGAGAACAGCTCGAGTGCCTTGCGCAGGAGGGCGCGGTGGCGGACATTGGTGCTCTTGTCGGGTTGATTGAAGGGGCCGAAGAGGCGTCGGGTCTCTTGGGAGGATATCATGAAGGTATGTGGCTTTCTTCAACTTCAGTTTCGAAGACCGGCTTATATACTCTTCAGCTTCAGCCATTATTCCATCTGGCGGCACTTCAGTTCCTGAGCCTTTGGTCGGCGCCACTGAACGCTCTTTGGTGGCCGATTTCTGTTTCAGGTAAACGACAATGAGGAACAACGCTTGGGTGGCTGGTTCCCTATCCAGTAAACCACAATGCGCGACGCTTAGAGGGTGCTTTTACTGAGTCCGTGAGTGGCTCTCAGTTGCACCTTGATTTCTGCCATCTCACCTCCTTCTGCCACTTCAGTGTACCTTTGCCGCTTCCACTATCCCATCTGCACCCCCACCGACTCACAACGATGGCGCCAAGCAAGAACACGCCCAAGCCCAAGGGAATGTTCAAGCCGTACGACGAGCTGGACGTCCCCGACATCATGCCACTCCAAGAGCTGGCACTCGTTGCCACCACCAAGGGCGAGGCCACGGCTGTCCCTAAACTGAATGAATACCAGCGAAGCTGGATCCTCGACGTTGGGGTCCGGGGGGTGGATCTTCCCAGTCTGGCGGGAAAGCCCGCCTCCGAGTTTTACAATAAAGTCAAGCAGGACGCATTCGAGGCGAAGGCATTCCAGCACACCACGCGAGTTCAGGATCGGGTCGAGGAAGCTGGCCTCCCCGCGCTCGTCGCCGCCTGGAAACAACAGCATCCTGCCAAGAACAAGAAAGCCAAGGACGAGGACGACAACGCGAGCGAGGAGGAGGAAGATGAGGGTGGGCGGGCTGCTCTGCTGCGTGGATACACCAAGGCGGGGTGGCGCATCGTGAGTATTGCTCTGATTCATGTGAAGTGCGCCTTTGACACCAGCTTAAAACAGGCCATTCAGAAGGTTATTAGCAACAAGCGGACAGCTGAAAGGACGAAACGCAAGGCCAGGAATAACGACGCTCCCGACCACGCCGACGTGGGGGAATCCATCCGAGAGGCTCCCGCATTGGCGAAGCTCCTTGGTCTTGCTGCATACACCGGATGCGACAAATTTCGCGAGGATCTGCACGACGACATCCACGAATATTCCAAGACTTTACCGGGCACCTCAAATGGTGGTGGCAAGTTTCGCAAAGCCGAGGCCTTGCTGTGGGCGAAGGAGAACCAAGCGTCGTGGGAGGACGCGGCGGCGGCTGACAAGGATGTGGACTGGGTGGAGTAAGTGATCCACACGGCCTTTTTTTCACCACTGGCTAACATTTGCTCAGACGTCAAAAACTGGTGGCAAGCGGCTTTAGGCAGATGGTCCAGACTCTGCACGCCACCCGCAAGTTCCGCCCTTTCGTGGCGACCATGCTTATGGCTTGGATGAATGACGAGGGACATGTGCAATTTGAGTGGCAAGTGTATCTTCGCTGACAGTCGTTTGCATATAACTGACTATTAGCACAGGGCCAAGGCCGTCCCCGACGACATTCGGATGCCCCAAGCATTCGAAAAGCAATACGATCAGCTCGTCAAAGACAATGTCGACGCTATGCATTACTGGGCAGAAAAGCCGCTCAAAGGTAAGTCGCCAAATTTATCTGAGGATATATTTTCTGATGAACGCTATAGAGTATATCGCCAGCCATCAAGATTCCACGAGGCGCGCGCCGCTCGTTTTCCCACTGACCACTGAGGCTCTCGACGACGTATCCCCCAAAAAGCTGGCAGAGACGGTGAGGAATTTCTTGGCAGAGTCGTATGGTGCGCGGTTTCATTTACAAGATAAGGTGGCAATACTAACTTTGACACCACAGAAGCCGCGTTTGGGATTGAAGACATACCCTGGGCCGCAATTGCCAGCGCGCCCACTGAATATTACGACGCGGTGGTCCCTGCCACGTCGGCGTTGCCCTTCGCGTTGACTGGGCTGGCGGAGTTGACACTTTTGCAGTGGTACGAGCTGGCTACCGCACTGGCGCTCAGCGCTGGTACGGGTACTTCAGGTTTCTTCTGCAAGCCGCTCGTTCCTCCGCCTCGCCCATCCACACCTCTTCCCCCTCCTCCTCCTCCTCGCCATTCGCCTGCGCCGGGCAGTCCTCTGCCTCGCCTATCCACACCTCCTCCTCTGCCCCCTGTCCTGGAGGGTGATGAGACGCATGAGCCACCAAAGAAGACGAGCGGGAAGAAGTGTCGGGCGGTCACTCAGCTAGTTCCGGAAGTTGATGGAGCAGGGGATGACGCAGAGGACAAGCGTCGGCGCACTACCAGATCGCGCAAAACACCTCAGGTAAGCTTTTATTGAGAGATCAACATTACATATTCTCATTTCAATGCATAGGAGGCTCAATTAGAACGTGAGCAGCAGGCCGCCGCTGCTGCTAGTGCCCCTAAGGCCAAACCTCGGTACGAGTACCAGGTGAGAAGTCCCAAGAAAGCTAGGAAGCCCGCCAAGAAAAGGTACATTACGTAATGATTTCGCCTATTGAAGATAGAGAACTGAAGTCGCTTCTAGAGCTTAAGTTCACGATTGGGAAACTTAAGACGCAGTTAAGTGATAGGGTGGGACTTCAGTCCAGGGCGCAGCTTAAGTAGTAAATGATATATATAATACACATGCTGAACTTAAGACGTGGTGAACTTAAGTCCTGCTGGACTTAAGTGCTGGTGCGGACTTGAGTACTCGCGGTGAACTTAAGATGTGGCGAACTTGAGTCTTGTTGGACTTAAGTGCTGGTGCGGACTTAAGTTACTCGCGGTGAACTTAAGTTCCTGGTGTGTAAGCTCAAGAAGGACGCCATATATCGCGCTAATGAGCTGCCCCGCATACAGATTTAGAACTTAAGCTGAGCGGGAACTTAAGTCCGAAAAGGGATGGAACCGCCCACAACTTAAGATGGGCTGCTTTTATTTCATCCTTTTGTGATGTTCCTCCCTTATCGTTCACATAAGCTATTGTCTTGACAGGACCCATCGGACCCCGACGGGCCCCGACAGAATTCTGGTACTTGACACCAGCAGATCAGCGAAAATAGTGTTCAAAAATCGCTGAAAGGCCGCCGGAGCATTTTTAAGTCCTTCCGGAACAACCCGGAAGTCATGCAAGCCATAGCAAGTACGGAAAGCTGTTTTGGGTTCATCGCCCGGAGCAATCCGGAGAAGATGATAGGCGTGCCGGAGATCGAGTTTGGTGTAAATTCGTGCTTTTCCGGGAGCATCAAGGAGGTCGGTGATAAGTGGAAGTGGATAGGTATCCTTCTTCGTGATCCTATTTAGACCCCGGTAATCGACGCAGAGCTGGAGAGAACCGTCCTTCTTTTTAGCGAAGAGGATTGGAGCCCCATGACTAGACCGAGACAGATATATGAATCCGGCTTTCAGATTGTTGTTAATGAACTCCCGGAGAGCAACTAACTCGTTCTGAGAAAGTGAGTAGACGTGACTGACCGGAGGAACTTCGCCTTCCTGAGTTTCGATTTTAAGGTCATATTCTCGATGAGGAGGAAGATTGTATGCCTCCTTCTCCGAGAATACGTCGGCGAAGTCGTGATATTCCGGAGGAAGACTGGAAAGGTCCGGAACATCGGCTGAAGCAGAACGAGCCTGGGCATCCTCTGTAGGACAAGCACGCAAGGTATACTGGACAGTATCCTTGTCTCGAATAATAGCACTATAAGCCGCAGCAGATACCAGTGACACAAGGGGAACAGAAGTGAATGGACGAGGCTTAGGAGCCTCTGGAAAGGCGGAGATGCCTCTGGAATGTCCATAGAAGGACCGGAATCTGGCGAAGACGTTGGAGTCGGTGTAGGTTTCTCGTCCGGGAAAACCGGAATCGGGGATTCCTCGTCCGTAATCGGAACTACCGTAGCTGGAACAGACTTAGTTGTCTGCGGTGTTGACGATGAATCACCAGATTGACCGGAACAGAATGATATAGTAGCGTCAGACCAGTTAATCAACGGATTAAAGCGGTTGAGCCAATTGTATCCCAGAACCAAGTCGCAAGGCGAATCAAGACGGGTAACAAAAAATTCCATAGGATGGACATCACCAGATGGGAATCGGATTAGCAGCCGGAGCTGCCGATTAATGATTGTTGAAGAGCTGTCGAGATACCGGAGTTTAACCAGAGCAACCGGATATGGTGAAAACCCATTTTTTTCACATTCTTTCAACGATATAAAACAATGAGAAGAACCAGAATCAATAAGAGTTCGCAAGTGGATTTTGAATCCCGACGCAATTCGTGATAGTAAGGAAGGAGATATGGTTGCATATTCTTCCGGACCGGAATGTGGGTATAGTCCGACCGGAAAGTAGAGACGTGAAGATCAATGTAAAGGGCATTAGGTGAAAGAGTGGAAGCGTTGAGGCAGACCTCAGGAAGCACCCCAGAGTCAACGCAACTCGGACCGGATGCTGAGGTATCCGAGCTACTGATTATTTTTTTGACTTGGCGGTTTCGGCGGTTGTAGTAGGCTTTTCAGCCGTCGCAGATGCCACCTTGGCCTGAGCGTATTCCGGACGCTTCCGGCACTCCGAAGCTGAATGACTGGTACCTCCACAGAACATGCAGAGATTGAGTCGAGATCGGTGTTCCCTTTCGTCCTTGGTGAGTCTCCCGTGCTTATCGAGTTTGTTGGCATACGGTTTTGGAGTCCGACCGGAAGACTGCTGAGCCGGTCTATCGGAAGTGGCCTTTGTCGTAGATGATGATGAAGTAGGGTTGCCAGACTGCTTTCCGAAAGGTCTCTGACCGGAAGTGGGATTAGACGACTTAGGCGACAAGTTGGCGCCCTTGTGATCCTTTGACTGCTGACCGGAATTTCCGGAGTTTCCGGAATTACCGGAACCAGTACCACCACTGCTAATCTTCTCATGCTCCCGCTCTCGCTGTTTCTCCAATTCGCGTTTCCAATAGCGAGTATCAATCCGGCGGGCAATATCTTTAACCCCAAGCAAGGTGTTGAGATAGTTGTGATGAACCATTTCATCCTTGAGCCGGCGAGGAAGTCCCTCGTAGAATTGATGTCGCAGGGCATTGTCGCCCCATTGGGTAAGGACTGCGAGATGATCGAAACTGATGATATAAGTGGCAATCCGGTCTCCGGATTTCATCCGGCAAGACCGGATGAGATCTTCCGCATCTCCTACCGGATCTTACGGACCGAAATCTCCTGGAGTTCCTGAATAAAGCGCGGAAAATTTCCGTCCCAAGCCGGAACGGAACCGGTGTCGTAAAGATTTGGTTCGAAACACTGCTGAGCAGTGCCCCGGAGATATGACATGATATAGAAAATCTTGTCATCATCCGAGATAAAATCCTGGTGACGTTCCGCAAAATGCAGGTAACATTGGGTGAGAAAAGACTGGAGTTTCGCGGAGTCGGAGCCATCAAAAGTGTCTGGGTTGCGGAGATTCAAGCGAGTAGAACGAGGTGGAGCCGAGGAATGTGTGACATAAGACTGAATTGCATCCCGGAACGTTCGGATAGTGCTGATAAGCAACTGTTCCGCAGGCTCGGGATCTGGGGGAGGAGGTCCAGCCGGACCAGGTCCAGGTCCAGGTCCGGGTGGAGGACCGCCACCAGGACCACCAGGACCACCACCACCTCCACCACCTCCTCCTGGATGACCACCGCCTCCGCCACCTCCGCCACCTCCAGGAAGATCACCTCCATCATCATTGGGATCAGGAGGGTCTCCGTGTTCCGAACCGGAGTGTGTATGATCGCTACTGCCGTCGCCAGGTTCCTCGGCTTGAGGAACCAGAGGTTGTCCGGTAGAACCGGATTCCTCCACATCCTCAACAATAGGAGAATAAGGGATCGGTGAAGTGCTCAGCTGAATGACTCGAGCACGATTCGGATATGGAGATCGAGGAAAAACAGTAGGATTCTCTGGAGTGCAAGGACTTTGAACAAGTCCCGGAACATTAACCGGAAAGGTTGTCAGAGCGGAGAGAGTGACCGGAGCTGTTGTTGCAGCTGTCCGGCGTGTGTGAATAGCAACGTTAGGAGGAAGAGCAATTTGCCCAGAAGGTATAGTCGACATGGAATGAGAGGGTGAAGACAAAGGAACAATCTGTGAATAGAGACGAGATTTGCAATGTTCATCAGAGATATCGAGTGCCACAGGATTAGAGGGAAGGTGTGACATAACCAGCCAGGATAGGTGAGTTTGATAATACTGTTATATACCGAGCCGAAGGAAGAACGAGATGAACGAGTCCGGAACCGGAACCGGAAACCGGAGGATCAGAACTTCCGGAAAGTATATGGGAGGATAACGCAAGCACCACAGGACAGTAGGATGTGCGCACTACCATGGCCGGTGAAGGAAAGAGGACCGGAGGAATTAACCGGAGGACGACTCAGTGCAGAGCATAGAGCAAAGCAACGTTAATTATCAAACTGAAGTACATGGCATATGTTACGGGTTTATATAGCTAAGTCCTAATTGTATTCCTGAAAAGGTGCGAGTCAGGTGACCTGTCAGACATAACAATAATACGAGTCCCAAAGAGGATGAAGAAGTGATGTCGGAGAAATGAACAATAAGGAGAAGGATTATAAAGACGGATAAACGGGAAACACTCAGTAATCCTTCATTGCGTAAAAACCCGGTGATCCGTGATGAGTCCAAGAATATTCTGTCCGGTTCCGGGATCCAGTTCCGGACATGACCGGAAGGTCAAGGACCGAGAATGCATGGATATAACAGTTGCCAAGAAAGTCCGAAGCTAAGAGTTCAGAGATGTCATGGAATTTCCAAAGGGTCAGAAGGTTGTTCTTGCAAGCACTACAAACAAGAGTGTGCGACTACCCAGCTTGCGATCAAGGAGAGTCGAAGTCCAGAGATAAGAACAGGAGGACAAGTAAGGATGCAGGAGGGCTGGAGGAAGCACGGAATATCCGATAGATCGGAAAGTCCAACTCAGGTTGCGTTGGGAAGGGAGAACACAATAACATATACAATTATCAAACTGAAGAACAGAGGCTAAACTACTTTGCTTAAATACTAGTAAGCTAATTGTTTAGTGAAAAACAATAAGGTGTGAAAGATTAGTAAGTATAAGTCCGTGGACAATTAAGTTGTCAAGACAATCCTGTGAAGGATTGGTAAGTATACAGCCCTTTTGGAAACTATAGAGGGGTTTTGTAAATTGTTGATGCTCGATTTTTGCTTACCTCTGTTTGACACTGCATCACCGCTCCACCGACGACTCACGCTCATCATCGTCTGTATCAACGGTCATCATCTGTACTATGGAGTTGCTATGCATTTATATAGACCCCACCTAACCTCGCGTCCCCTCATGAACACAACCACCCATGCAATCAACTAACTCAACCTCTTTGCACTATCGAGAGCACACCCAGGAACAGGACGGATGGACAGTCCTAGCTCCTCCCCCTGCCGCTGCTGAACTCCCTCCTCCATATGCAACTGAGGATAACTCGATGCCTGCTGCCGCCCCCGTCGCCCCCGCCGCGACTCTCCCATTCCAGATCCCGACCAACAGCAACATCATTGGTGCTATACCCATCACCCAAACCAGGAAGTATGCCCGTGACGTCCCCTTTGCCGTTGCATTCCCCGAAATATGCAACACCATGGGGCTTGCCTCCTCGCACGCGTGTATCGGGTACAAGTGGGACAACGAGAGGGTCAATGTGCCCGTCCATCAGCTGTGGAATGCCGCGGATTGGACCAATTGTCTCGAGAGTGGGATTGGGATGCAATCGAGAGTGCGGACCCAGACGGTCATTTGCGTTATCAAAAACCTGGTGCATAGCACTCTGCATTACAATGTTGTTCAATGCTAATCGGTGGGCTTGCAGAATCTCCCAGAGGAGACCGCGCCTGCGACGTCTTTGGCTCCCTCCACGTCCATCACGGCTAGCGCAAAGAAGCGCAAATCCTCTGCCAACTCACCCGACGGCAAGAAGACGTTTGATTTCACCCAGGAATACCGCCAATTGAAGAATAACCTTGAGTGCGCGATGCACAAGGCCAGATGTGCTTTGTGTCTAATGTGGATGGCCACCATAAAGAGGTTGACCAGGAGCATGCGTCTCTCTGGGCCAAGGAAATCGTATGTTCCACATTGTTCTCCAGATTTCTTTCGTACTGATTCTCCTCAAGACCATCGGCAATGCCTCGCTTAGCAAACCACCTGAGAACATCATGTTCCAAGACTACTTCCTGCCTGCACCGAAGCGAGCTCGCAACACCCGTGACACTCAGGTCGACTTGTCGACTAATCCGTGCGCTCCCACCATCCACGTTACTGTCAACACTGGGACGAGCACTGGCAGCAGCCGTGTGAGTCCATCGCCCCCCCGTCCTCCTCGTTGCAGCCCCTTGTCGACGATCACAGCTGCGACCGCCAACGCCAACAACATCGACATACCGTCGTCTCTTTACCGCACTCAGCCCGACACCGACATCCACACGAGCGGCAGCTTCCGCGACGTCCGCTACCCGACGGTGATGGAGGTCTTGCAGATGATCGACGACTCGGGGCTCTTCGCAGACTCGGGGGTGCTTGATTTCCCCGTCGTTGTCTTTGCCGACGATCTCGCACAATCTCAGATCACCCACGTTGACCACGTTCCCCTCTTGGACACCGCCTTTTATGTCCAGGTCGTCAACATGCCAGCAGTGTTGGCAGAGCATTTTGTCGAGGAATTGATTGCCGCTATGGGAAGGGCGCAGAAAGGCAAGGGCTGGATGTGAGCGAACAATGAACTAACCAACTACACACGTGTTAATGTACATATACCATCTTGGAGCTCACCTGAGCAGTAATGTACTTAGAATTATCTTGGAGCTCACTCGAGCAGAAGTAATGTATGATAGACTATAAAATATGCATTGTATTGAATATACATCAAACATATCCCGAGTGTGCAAACCATCCTCGGGTTTTCTCCGCCGTCATCGACTCGTGAACCCCTCGCCAAATCATTGTGTAGGGCGAGTCCGCATTCGGTCCACCCACCAAAGCCCCATCTGTGTAGTCGGGGTGCCGGCGGACCCACGCCTTGAGAGCGGAGAAGCCCTCTTCAATTGGGTCATAGTCGGATGAATAGGGGGGAGATATTCCAGGTGCATGCCCCTACAATCGTCATTGTAGAACTGGACAAAGACAGAGGATCATACTGTTGCTCAATCATCGGACGGAGCGCTGGTGATTTGTGAATGCTTGCGTTGTCCATAATGATTACGGAGTTCGGCCCAGGGTACGGGTTCATGTTGTCGAGGAGTCCATCGATGAAACTGTTGAAGCTGGCGGCATTGTTTGAACCGGCGAGGACGTCGAGGTGCAAAACACCGCTCAGAGAAAGGGCGGGGAGCACTGAATACCTCCAAAATGGTGAGCAGGGAAACATTAAATAGTGAATAACGACGCACTTGACTCCCCGAATGTAGACATCATGTCTACGAGCCTGTTCTCCGACCGGCGCCCAGGCCCATCCACATTTCGTGGTGTTGCGATTGCAGGCCGCCTCGTCGGCGAAGACGAGCTGCTCTGTGCGGTACGTCGTGGCCATGTATATCTCGAAGTTTGTGCGTGCTTCTTTGTCTCGTTGTGCAGCCACCCGGGACACCTAAATGGAGGGGGGTCAAAGTACCAAAGAGAAGAGTTATGGAGAGCCCACCCGCTTTCTTGTGTATCCTCGATGCCTCAAAGCCGTCCAGATCGTCCAAAGACAGGCATCGACGTCACAGCACTCCCGCAACTCAGCTTGCATTTCATACAAGTACATGTCGGGGGTTCTTTGAACCAAGCCAACCAAGAACTAGGAAACCGTGAGATCGCGCATGGAAGTGCAAAAGGAGAGGGCCTACATCAACGTCGGCGGCGTGTAAAAGGCAAGGGCGACCCGGAACTCGGAGCGTGGGGACACTCAACCCTTCCGAGTCGCGTCGGTAATGGGTCAGAATCCTTTCCACTGAGCTGAGGCCGATGCGAAGGTTGGCGGCAATGTCTGCCTGTTTGTGGTGGTGAATGTAGTATTGGTGGATGACATGCTGCTTGGTTTCGTTAGAAATCTTCTTCTTGTTGGCACAGGCCATGGCTGTAGTCGTCGAGCGCGATGGATTTGAAGGCGAGGGCAATTGATGACGACAGGTGGAGCAAGACGGCGATGCAGTGTCAAACAGAGGTAAGCAAAAATCGAGCATCAATGATTTACGAAACCCCTCTATAGTTTTCAAAAGGGCTGTAAGTCCGTGGACAATAAGTCGTCAAGACATCTTGTGAATGATGAGTAAGTATAAGTCCGTAAACAATAAGTGAATGTCAGATGGACTCCGAGAGTGAAGTAAGGGGATATGAGTAAGAGGGAGACACTTAGTAGTTCCTCATTGCATAATTCCCCTTATGATGAATAGAAGCCCCCCTCGGAGTTTCCGAAGTAAGTCCGATTGGAACTCCGAGTTGCATGGGTATAACACTTTGTTGATATCCATTGCACCCTATTCAGCTTCAACTTCAATACGACATACAACATATCTCACTATTCTCTCTACACCAGTTTTCTTTCTCCTCTTCTCTCTTACAGTCTCTTTTCCCATATTTTTCTTTCCTAATTTTCTGTTGATGGTTTGTCAGACAAGGACATCCTTTTACTTGGATGGGGGAACCTGCTGCTGCTGTATGGAGCACCACACCTTAGCTTAGTCATCACATCTATTCCTGTCCTAGCCTTACCATCCATATTCGACCTAGCTTACTGTTTACCTTACCAAGACCGCTCTGGTATTTCCACCACACTCTGTCTGCATATGCGAGAACTGTGAGGCTAAGCATCAGTCAGCTCTCCAAATGCACAAAGTGCATGAAACCACCAGGCATGATGTTCATCATGCAGTGGTCTGAGTAGACAAGACCTTCTTCATCCCTGCCCTAGATTCCAGTTCACTACAGAACCTGAGTAAGTAGCAACAGTATTCTCAATGTCAATAAACTATTTTCCTTGCTGTCTCTTGGCAGTTGGGGTGGCCATACTCAAAACAAGATTGCTGTATAAACTCTGGGCATTCATCATGGCTAAAATGGCTTGAAACTTTCGGGAAAGACCTAGAACCTAATCAGGATATTTGAGGGCTCGGTAACGGTGTTTGTGGGCATCAAATTCCCTAAAAGAGTGAAACCACTTTAGGTTTCACTCAATACATATGGGGTTAAAGTGAAACCTATTTAGGAAATATTTCACGTGCATACCATTGGACTTTGTGCCAGAGCAGATCGTTTTCCTTCGTTCTATGTCGATAACCAACATTCAAGCCATATTTAAATCGAGAGTTGTTTATACCGATATGAGGAACATGCAGGGAAGATTTTTTATTTTTCTGCCTCCTCTACCCTTCACAATACGTCAATAAATAATTCATATGGATTTGACAAATCTGGAAGCTCAACACTACCCGGTCATTGTTCAAGGGTGGATATAGTATTGCAAAGGCCCCAGGATGTGACTCTGACCCAGACACACCTAAAAAGGCAATCTTCCAGCCTTGTTAAATGGGAGATATAAAAGTGAACTGCCTGCTGCACTTTCAGATTCTTGGAAAGTTCCTCTTTTAGTTTGACAGACAGTGTAGTAGAATGAAGTCAATTAATCAGACATAACTGGAAACAAAGGCATTCTGCAGAAAGAGAAAAGCTGGTGGAATGTTAAACTTTCCGACCTGTTGAAAGGTGTGCTTAATGTTAGAGGGAATTTTGCTACTGGTCCGGAAAATGCCGGACCAGTAGCAAAATTCCCTCTAACATTACGCCAACCTGAAAGGTTTATTAAAAGTTTAACATTCTGCCAGCTTTTATCATTCAGCGGAATTTCTTTGTTTCCAGTTGATCAGAAATCTTTGATTAAATCACTACTTTCTACCACACTAACTGTCAAATTGAAATAGGAACTTCCTGACAATCTGAAAGTGCGGCGGGCAGTTCACCTTTATATCTCCCATTTAACAAGGCTGGAAGATTGCCTTTTTAGGTGTGAGACTTAGATTTAAATTTGAGATTTGCCCCCCAATGGACTTGATCCTGCCACCAAGATAAATAGACAAGGATGAATTGGACAACATTCCGGGAATACGCAATATTTCCATGACTCACAGGAGACTATAAATGATTTTTCGGATGTGCCAGAGGACAATGAATACATTTATTTAGCTTGCTATAGTGTCCTAAACATTGAACAAAAATAATTAGTGACACAAGGGTGGAAGATCTTGGAGAGGTAGAAATTTGGGAAAATAATGTTTCACTGTATGGAGAGCCTTTAGCCTAAATCCCAGGTGGATGTACCTTCAAACTTCCCTGGATCTAGCATAAAAACCTGTGCAGTTCAATGTGATATGAATACTTATAATCAGTGTCGGTTCAATAAAGTAAGGTATTCAGCGAGGGAATCGATTTAGACATCGGGTTTGCAGCTTTACTTAGAGAGGAACTAAGGGCCACAGGGGCGAAAAAATCTAGGGAAAGTCATACTCCCAACAGTGTCACTGTCATCTATTTTATGAGATCCTTTGCCCAAGAGAGATAGAGAAATCTCTCTTTCTCCCTTCTTTTTCTTTTTCCTCTTTCGTTTTTTAGTTATTTTTTGGGCGCCTGTTGGGCACCTGCTGGCTTAAATCATACTCGCCCACCGTGCTACGTGGCAAGGACGAGCGTCAGACACAAAGCAGCCGAGTATCAGGACATGGGACTTGCTTCTGGCATGGACGAGAAGGGAGCGTGACGGGGGCGAACGTCAAGCTTCAAGCTTCAGGGCTTGAGTGTCTGCACGTGATAGAGGACACGACAGTGCGACGTGGCACATTCTATAAATCCGAAATTGTAGCAACGGCTGCATTGTCTTTTACCACCATCTCCCCAATGTCTCGTCTCACTCGTAGACCGACGCGCACCCATTCTCAGCGCATTCTTTCATCTCTTTCTCTCCTCGTCCTTACCCTTCTCGCCATCGTCTCTTTCTCGCCATCGTCCGTGAGCGCCGAGGAGGCCCACGCAGAATATGGCACAGTTATTGGTATCGGTGCGTCACCCCCCACGTTCTGCACCTCACCGTCGTTCTTACTATCTTGTTGTTCAGATTTGGGTACAACGTACGCATCGAATTTCTCGGTAGCCTTCGAATTGCGGTACTGACGTGTCGATTTTTTGCACCCGTAGTTATTCTTGTGTCGGGTGAGTGCTTTCCCCCTCCTTTCCAGCTGCCCGCTCTGACATGCAGCCAGTGTACAACGGGGTGGACGTGTCGAAATCATCGCCAACGACCAGGGTCATCGGATAACGCCTTCATGGGTCAGCTTTTCGGATGACGAGCGACTGTAAGAAAAGTCTCAGGGCCTCGCCACCGAACCCATCTAACGTTTCAATCTAGTGTCGGAGACAGCGCCAAGAACGCCTTCCACTCTAACCCCCAAAACACGGTCTTCGACGCGAAGCGTCTCATTGGCCGCAAAATGGACGACAAGGACATGAAGCGCGATCTCAAGCACTGGCCCTTCAAGGTCCAGGAGAAGAACGGCAAACCCGCAATCACTGTGGCATACAAAGGAGAGGACCGCGACTTTGTGAGTACACGTATCCGCCGCACGCACAACCGTAACTGATTCCCCTCACAGTCGCCTGAGGAAATCAGCGCCATGGTCCTCACCAAGATGAAGGAGACCGCCGAGGCATACCTCGGTGAAAAGGTCACCCACGCCGTCGTCACCGTACCGGCCTGTGAGTGTATGTGCTGCACAACGTTCCTTTGATACTTAGCCCCGCCCAGACTTCAATGACGCCCAGCGTCAGGCCACCAAGGACGCCGGCACCATCGCCGGCCTCGTCGTCCTCCGTATCATCAACGAGCCCACCGCCGCCGCCATCGCCTATGGACTGAACAAAAAGGGCGGAGAGTCTCAGATCATCGTCTACGATCTCGGAGGAGGAACCTTCGATGTCTCGCTCCTCTCCATCGATGACGGCGTCTTTGAGGTCCTCGCCACCGCCGGTGACACCCACCTTGGAGGTGAAGATTTCGACAATCGCGTTATGGAATACTTCATCAAGTTGTACAAGAAGAAGACCGGTACCGACGTCAACGGCAACCTGCGCGCGCTCGGCAAGCTCAAGAGGGAGGTCGAGAAGGCGAAGCGAACCCTGTCTAGCCAACAGAGCACCCGGATCGAGATTGAGAGCTTCGAGGACGGAAACGACTTCTCGGAGACTCTTACTCGCGCCAAGTTCGAGGAGCTGAACATGGATCTGTTCCGGCAGACCATGAAGCCCGTTGAGCAGGTCCTCAAGGACGCCAACGTCAAGAAGGACGATATCGACGAGGTCAGTTAATTTCTTGGCCGTTCATGTCTCTTATTCTGACGTGATTCGCAGATCGTTCTCGTCGGAGGTTCCACCCGTATCCCCAAGGTCCAGCAGCTCCTCAAAGAGTATTTCGGTGGCAAGGAGCCCTCCAAGGGCATCAACCCTGACGAGGCCGTCGCCTACGGCGCCGCCGTCCAAGGCGGTATCCTCTCCGGTGCCGAGGGCACCGCCGACGTTGTCCTCGTCGATGTCTGCCCCCTCACGCTCGGTATCGAGACCACCGGCGGAGTCTTCACCAAGCTCATCGCCCGTAACACCGTCATCCCCACTCGCAAGAGCCAGATGTGCGTCTGACATTTGCGCGCTTTGTCTTGTGGCAGCTGCTGACGCACCTGCACACAGTTTCTCCACCGCCGCCGACAACCAGCCCACCGTCCTCATCCAGGTGTTTGAGGGCGAGCGTTCGTTGACCAAGGACAATAACCTACTCGGCAAGTTCGAGCTATCGGGGATTCCGCCAGCGCCCCGTGGTGTTCCCCAGATCGAGGTCACGTTCGAGATTGACGCTAACGGCATCATGAAGGTCGCCGCGGCGGACAAGGGAACGTCAGTCTCATCTTTTCTTGTACGATTTGTCGTGGTGCTCATCGTCCCTTCTACAGTGGCAAATCCGAGAGCATCACCATCACTAACGAGAAGGGCCGTCTGACGCAGGAGGAGATCGACCGCATGGTCGCCGAGGCCGAGCAGTTCGCATCAGAGGACGAGGCGCAGCGGAAGCGCATCGAGTCGCTGAACTCGCTGTCGTCGTTCGTGTACGGGCTCAAGACGCAGCTCGGTGACCAGGAGGGTCTCGGCGGTAAAGTCAGCGACGAGGACAAGAAGACGATCCTCGCGGCAGTGAAGGACACCACTGACTGGATCGACGAGAACGGCGCGACCGCCGGTGTTGAGGACCTCGAAGAGAAGCTCGCTGGTGCGTCCTGTCCACCCCCACCCCTTCTTCCTTGGCGCTGATCCTCCTTTCCTTTCTGCAGAGATCCAGTCGATCGTGAACCCCATCACGTCGAAGCTGTACTCTGGTGGTGGCGCGGGCGGCCCGTCGGGCGACGACGATGAATTGGGCCACGACCACGATGAGCTGTAGATGGCGCGCGAAACGCGAAGTATTAACTACATACAACGTGAAGCGGAGACAACGGGCTGGCTGAGTGAGAGTCGGTTGCGAATTATATTATACACTACGTCCTTGTAATTCTTGCGCGTAGATACCTCGTACAGAGATGAAAAACACGCACGCATGGAAGGGTCGTTGTATTTATTAGATTTTCTTCGAAGCGAGGCACGGGACTGAGTATGTAACGATGTGCTCGGATTGATTAGATTGTAACATGGCCAACTCCCGCAAATTCCCACGAAATCCCCATTCAGAAGATTTCGGGCAACCTGTGGCAACTTGTGGCTGTGTAGCAGTATGTTACCCGTGTCTTCGATCGTCCAATTCAGTACCATTGAAGCGCTCAGGCGTCATAGCATTAACCAAGTCCTTGCAACGTGTTATCGACACTCATGGCTAGCCGACTTCTGACTCCAGGAGTCCTCTTCATCCTCACATCCCTACCAAAGCTTATACTGCCGTCGAGTATCGCCTATCTTGCATGCAATTTTGTGAAACTCTCGCGCTGGGGGTGCATTGTAGCATCTGTTTCGGCAGGTCCTATTTGGCTGTGGGCTCGCTCCAAATACATATATTTCGTCGAGGAGAGGGAGATGAGCGCCCTTGGTGCTGTACGCGTCCCTGTGGTACATGGGAAGTGGCCGGGTAACTTGGATCTTCTCCTTGGACGACTCAAACAAGGCAAAGATGGTTATCCATGTAGCCCTGTCGTTTGTGTACATAATCCTTGACTCTGACCAAACTGAACAGTCGATGCTGTCGAGCCTATGATACGTCGATACGGAAAAACTTTCAACACTCGGATATTGGGGGAGAATAGGGTAATTTATGCCTGCAATTTGCATGTAGTTTGCTTAATCATCCTCCCAGATTGTGACTTTGGATCCGGCACATATTCAGCGTATGTTTGCAACTGACTTCGAAGGATGGGAGAAAGGTGGGTACAGCGCTTCTTGTCGTCATCCGTTTCTCTATCGTGGCTTCAGGCGACAAGTTTAGGCGACAGATGGGCTCCGTATTCGGGTTAGGTGTTTTCATGTCCGATGGGGACATGTGGAAGTACGTTCTGTATATCTTTCTCGCTGTTTGCTGGACTGAGGGTCGCAAGGTTCCATCGCTCTATGACACGACCCTTCTTCAGCCGAGATAGGATCAGTAACTTGGAAATTTTTTCCAGGCATTGCGAAGATGCGCTCAGCATCCTCAAATCTTCTCAAGGAGTTGCGTTCGACTACCAGGATATTGCTTTTCGTTTTACTTTGGATTCGGCGGCGGAGTTTTTGTTTGGCGTTCGCGTCGATTCTTTACGTGGTGATGAAGCATCACAGTCACTTGGCCCCGCGCTTTCCGCTCTTCAACACCAGCTAGCTCAGAGAAGTCGCACTGCACCCCTATGGCCTCTCTTTGAGCTCAAGGGCGACAAGACTCGGTGGGTAACTTGAAATTCGTCAGGTTGTGCCCTTGACAAAGTATGCAACTTTAGCCAGAATCTCGAGGTCGTCCGCGGTTTCATAAAGCCTATCATCAAAGCTGCACTGGAAAAGAAGGACATAATGAATCAAGGATCTTCAGAAGCGAACGAAACCCTACTAGATGAATTAGTCGGTCTCACTACTGGTGATGTATATTATCTTGATCCTCCATGCCGACTGACTCATCTGGCACCATAAGACCCCGAACTAATCATAGATCAAACAATGAATGTTCTGTTTGCGGGTCGAGATACTGTAAGTGACTAACAACTGTAATATCATACTGAACTGTGAATGACACATGGCGCAGACGGCCGCCACAATTACATTTTTGACCTATTGCCTTGCGACTCATCCGCCGGTTCTAGCGCGTCTACGTGCCGAGATACTCTCTCACATCGGAGATATCCGTACACCAACATTCGACGACATCAAACAGATGAAGCTTCTCCGAGCAACCATAAATGGTAAGGAATACTTGTTTCGATGCGAGAAGGTAAACTGAAACCTTGCAAGAAACGCTACGTCTATTTCCTCCTGTCCCAGGAAATGTTAGGTGAGGCCGCCCATCCGAAATGATTCTGCAGACTCACATAGCCAGGTCGGCCGTCAAATCGACCACCCTTCCGTCTAATATTCCTGGAACGAAGCCTTACTATATACCAGCGGGAACAAAGT
Organism: Mycena sp. CBHHK59/15; assembly: GCA_029204085.1. NCBI lineage: Eukaryota > Fungi > Basidiomycota > Agaricomycetes > Agaricales > Mycenaceae > Mycena > Mycena sp. CBHHK59/15. The sequence continues at coordinate 71,610 of JARGXW010000068.1, forward strand.
ATGTGTTACATCGTTTTGCAACTATCGGGTTCGATGATGAATCTTTTCAGGGTGCCTTTTTCAATCATGAGTATGCATAAAAGCAAGGAATACTGGGGTGAAGACGCTGATATGGTACGCGTTTGGCCTCACTATGTCCCACTTATTCTCATTGGCTGCTTTAAGTGGGACCCTGATCGCTTCCTGGACGATCGAAACCAACGTCTGGTTTCCAATCCGTTTATTTTCCTTCCGTTCAGTGCTGGTGAGATCTTCAGGCGTCTTTTTTGGCCTGCATATTTGATCATACTTCCTCTTCAAGGACCACGTATTTGCCTCGGACAACAGGTAAGCTTTATAACACGAGAATTGAGACCTTCTAACACGCGCGGTTTAGTTTGCCTACCAAGAAATATCTTTCTTCATTATCCGGATCTTGCAGTCGTTCGAGTCTATCGAGCTGGCTCCTGATGCCCAACCGCCCGAATCTCTTCCTCCTGCGTCATGGGCCAATGGGACCGGAAGGAAAAGGATCGAGAAAATCCGGCCCAAATCTGATCTTACTATGTCTGTGCAGGTATGTCATCTTTATGATGTCTCGTGTCCCCGCTGAGTAGTGTATTTCCATCCTAGGGTGGTCTATGGCTCAGACTAAAATCCCGTCTTTGACTCGTCGCCTCTGTTCAACCTATGTCTCCCATTCATCATTTCGTAATGATATATTCGCACGGCACTTACGATATGTTTCACCACCAATTGAATGGTGCTTTGAGTGAGATATATCCCTTACTCCTACACAAGCAAGTCAAAATCCAGACTCACTTTAGCGGTGGATACATATGTTCACATTAGCTCGGTATCAGTGTATGTTTCAATCAAGGCCGGTTTACTTTCCCGGCCAGTCACTGACCAGCCTCCAAGACGAGGGTCGCCTAGAACATCATGTTTCTTCAGAATCCGTCGTAGGGCTCAGATCTCAAAGCTGAACCAGGTTGTATGAGTATCTTGATCTCTCGTAGTGCGGCCGTCGGTGATAACCGAAGTGGCCGTTTCCGCTTCATCGGCGACTTCAAGTTGGACTCTCAGAAGACGCCCACACGGGCCCACCTGCCAGCTGGCCAACTGGGACATGAAATTTTTATATATGATAGAAACACAGCAAGCACTATGGCATCCGTCTTGATTTCCCGCAGTGGTCTGATCTCTTCCTCAGTCGACGTTGTGACGTCCATCAGGGGAAAGAGATTTCCTCAATAGGCACACCCCAGGTAGACTCGTCACCAGTCTGCCTACGGATGGCAAAGAAATATGGCAAGCACCGATATTTCGACCAGTCTCCGCCTCCGTGCCGGTCAGCGGCGCGATCTACGTAGCGCCGCCCCTCCAAATTCGACGCCGGCGAGGTCCCGGCAATGTCGCGCTCGCGGCCGCGCCGCTCTTCCAGCCTTCCACTTATTTTGCCTTCTGGAAAACTACCTGCAGTCCCGCCGCTGTCCCGCGCGTCGGCGGCACTTCGCGCCACGCCAACACTCTTATTTGTTATTCCACACAAGGGATAGCAGTATTCAAACGAAATCTTACAAGTTGAAGTCACAAGTTAATTATAAGTCAAACATTAGTTAGTCTGTTGAAAGTCAAGGGGGTCTAATACGAATGAATACAGCTCTATAAATCGGATTTAAATGCCATTTGGAATCTACGGTGCCTCGACTTGTGAGAAGAGTAAGAAAAGTCGAAATTTAGACAGAGATACCTTGGTCCAGTGAATAAAGTCAGCTGTGGTTCGAGGCTGCATATATCCACTAACGGGGACTTGTTTTATCCCAGTGGAAACGGTCCTATTCACTCTTGAGATATCCATACTACTCACTGGTTGAAGATTTCAAGTTTTTTGGTGAAAAAACTAGTGAAAATGTTTTGAATTTTACAGCAATTTTCAGTGAAAACCAAGTGAAAAACTTGTAACTTCTTCATGAATTTTTGAACTTCAAACTTTTTCAGCACTCTTTCAGAAATTTTCACAAGGTTCAAAAGGTCACCAAAATGTTTCAAGTTTTTCACCTACTTTTTGGCAAAAAATTACTGTAAAATTCAAAACATTTTCACCAAATTTCAGTGCAAAACTTGAAATGTTCAACCAGTGACTAGTAGATCTGGACTTGGAGAAAAACTCAAATGAGATAATACTAGCTGCAGATGCAGGCGAACAGTGTATTATCTCAGTGAGTCCATCTATTGCTCCAGTGGAACACATGGATTGACCCAAGGGCGGGAGGGGCGATGTGAGCCGCGATAGACCGGGGTGATCACATCATCTCGCTTGCTTGCTGGCAGATCTTTTGATGGGATCTACAAATCCTACTCCCCCCAAAATTTTGACGTGTCAAGGTTTTCGGAAACATCTGTAATATTATAACCGCTCGACGCGCGTGTCTCGGCTCGTGACGCACAGATAGCGCATCCCCAATCCACTAACGGACCAACACCATATGCCTTTTCTATGGCGACCTGTGCGCATTAGCATTGAAGGGACAAGTGAGATATGAGACCCCAACCGGATAGCTTTTGGAGCCATAGGGCAGCTGGAGGTGCTGGCGCCGGGACGGGCATTCCGAGTCCGAGTGCTTTTTTTGCGGCGCGTATCTTTCTCGTGAGCCTTTTGACCGAGGTCTTCTGTCCACCATGGGCTTTGTCTGGCTCTATATCTGACGGTAAATGCCTTCAAGTTTTCGCTGACTTTGTCTTTCAGAGATTAACTTCAATCTCCTGACTGAATGGGCCTACTACTTTTGATCATCAATTCGAAGGGCGCTCCAAAGAAGCTTGAGCTATTCTTCTCCACGTTGACGTGACTCCATGATAACGCATTGCTGGTTATCTGCAGCGTCCACTGTCTGCGCCGCTCTTGTCTCAGCGCTCATGTCGAATCCTATTCCTGTTGCGATGAATGGTCGAGAGGCGATCCGACTGGCTGATGAAGAGTTGCTGGCGAAGTTAGGTTACAGACAAGGTAAATAGGCAGACTCACAGCACACTTTCGCTGAGCTACTTACGTGAATTAGAATTCAAGCGCGCTTTCACTCCCCTCGAAGTTGGTCTTCTCTTACGATGACCGCGCAGAAAAAACTGACGCACCCAAGGTTTTCGGAATTGCCTTTTCGATCATAGGGTTGTTGCCATCTATAGCCTCTGTTCTTTTCTATGCAATTCCGAACGGTGGTGGTCCGGGAATGGTCTGGGGTGTATGTTCCTGTCGTTGGATGTATTCGTTGACGGCTAATTTTTCTCGAAAATCAGTGGGCCGTTGCGAGCATTTTTATCCTTTTCGTCGGAATGTCCATGGCAGAGCTTGCGTCTGCAGCGCCGACTTCTGGTGGGGTTAGTACGTCGAGACTGTAGATTCATGGAAGTACTCATCCAGTTATAGCTCTACTTCTGGACATATTCCCTGTCCTCCCCACGCTGGCGCACCTTCTCTGTTGGATTGTTGGCTGTAAGTGTCGTTATCTGTACTCACGTATGCTAGGAACCGTGCTCATCGACTCAAGATGCAAACACCATTGGATCAATCACAGCTGTAGCATCAATTGATTGGGCTGCCGCGATTCAGGTAATGGCTGCAGTCAATATCGGTTCCGATGGAGACTTTTCAGCTACATCTGGGCAAACTTTGTAGGCCGAACATTAACAGTCCAAAATTAACTCTCATCATCTCATAGTGGAGTCTACGCAGCAATTCTATTTACCCACACAGTAAAGCGTTTTCTTCTGGATGTGTTTGTTCTGAATTATATTTAGCTTATTTGCTGCCTGGGAACCGCGGTCCTTGCGCGCCTCCAAACCGTCTATGTTATCTTGAATGTGGTGTCAGTTGCTTGATCAAATTCCAGCAGTTCCGATTTACCGACTACCCTTTCAGGCTCTGTTTGGTTGTAATCATCGCGCTCCCCGCAGCTACTCCTGCGGCGTTCAAGAACTCAGCAAGTTTCGCATTGGGGGACTTCACAAACTGTATTGCATCTTGTCTGCCTAAGTCCGCAACCACAACTGATGGTTTTCTTTTCAGTGAATGGCTGGCCAGATGGCTATGCATTCATACTCAGCTTTTTAGCGCCATTATGGACCATCTGTCAGGGTCCCCATCATCAATCAACTACTGTCTCTCACCGAAAGGCCTTAGGTTCATTTGACTCTAGCGTCCACATCAGCGAGGAAGCATCGAATGCCGCCACTGCCGTTCCCTGGGCAATTGTTTGTGCTATCGGAATTGCTGGTATCTTGGGATTCGGTGAGCCGTCACCGCCAATTACCCGGCCTCCTCTGAGGTATGCGTGAAGCAATCAATGTGTCTCTCGCTTTTTGCATGGGGGCCGATCTAGATTCGCTCTACTCCAGTGCGCAACCGATGGCTGCCATTTTCCTAAACAGTTTTGGTGTACATTCGTTATTGAAATATTGCTATTGCAGCCTGATGATCACTGTTTATAGAAACGGCCAACATTGGCACTATGGGCCATCGTGGTCATTGTCCAGTATGTCTTTTCATCCTTTACACCTTATTCGGGTGACTTATAAATCCGTGTAGATACATGATGGGTTTGAGGACCTCTTCCAAAAAATCAACCTATCCTCTGATCGTGAATTTTTCTTTTTTGTTTCAGGCTCTTCCATGTTGCTCGCAGCTAGCCGCCAATCTTATGCCTTTAGCCGAGATGGAGGTGAGCATAATTTGTCGGGCTGTTGAACCACGTTGACAATTGCGCGGTCACAGCCCTTCCCTTCTCCAGATGGCTGTACAGAATGAACTCCTTCACCCGGACACCCGTCAACACCGTTGTCTTTGACGCCTTCTTCTCTCTAATCTTGGGGCTACTTGTATTCGCCGGACCACAGGCTATCAATGCTGTATTCGCAATCTCTGTAACCGCCCTGTATATCGCATACGCGATCCCCATTGTCGCTAGATTCGCGGGCAACAACGACTTCAAGCCGGGGCCGTTCAATCTCGGTGTTTTCGTGAGTAGCGTCGGAAACTTGGCAGATTCCCTTTATTCATGTGGTCCAGAGCCTGCCAGTCGCCGTCGTATCTGTGCTATTCATGCTTTTCTTGGGCATAGGTAGGGTTTCCGTCCACCGATGTCGCTACAGAATGTCGTTGATGTTTTGCGATAGCGTTCTTGTTCCCGACAAGCCCACAAACAGATGTCGCGGACATGAATTATACTATCGTGGTCTTGGGAGGTGTGCTCTTTCTCAGTGTGGTTTGGTATTACTTGCCTGTCGTCGGTGGAGTGCACTGGTTCAAGGGTCCAGTGGCGACCGTTGTTCTGCCCAATGAAGCCGAAAGTGAACGCGAACCCGAACTTGAGAAAGGCAGGAAAGCAGAGGATTATTGATAGCATACGGTAGACACACTGATCTGTATCGGGGATCTAACAATACACGGAACGGAGCACAGACAAAGAGATAAATTAAAAGGGGAAAGTACATCAATTATTAGGGACTACGAACTCCTACGGCGTTCAAGAACTCAGCAAGCTTCGCATGGGGGGACTTCACAAACTGTATTGCATCTTGTCTGCCTAAGTTCGCAACCACAACTGATGGTTTTCTTTGCAGTGAATGGCTGGCCAGATGGCTATGCATTCATACTCAGCTTTTTAGCGCCATTATGGACCATCTGTCAGGGTCCCCATCATCAATCAACTACTGTCTCTCACCGAAAGGCCTTAGGTTCAGGTCCACATCAGCGAGGAAGCATCGAATGCCGCCACTGCCGTTCCCTGGGCAATCGTTTGTGCTATCGGAATTGCTGGTATCTTGGGATTCGGTGAGCTGTCATCGCCAAGTACCCAGCCTCCTCTGACGTATGCGTGAAGCAATCAATGTGTCTCTCGCTTTTTGCATGGGGGCCGATCTAGATTTGCTCTACTCCAGTGCGCAACCGATGGCTACCATTTTCCTAAACAGTTTCGGTGTACATTCGTTTTAAAAATATTGCTATTACAGCCTGATGATCACTGTTTATAGAAAAGGCCAACACTGGTGAACATTTCAAGTTTTGCACTGAATTTTGTGAAAATGTTTGAATTTACATATTTTCGCCAAAAAGCAGGTGAAAACTTGTAAATTTGGTGACCTTTGAACCTTGAAAAATTCTGAAAAAGTGCTGAAAAGTTGAAGTTCAAAAAATCATGAAAAGTACAAGTTTCACTGGTTTTCACTGAAAAATGCGTAAAACAAAAACATATCAAAAAAAAAATGAACCAGTGCAACATTGGCACTATGGGCCATCGTGGTCATTGTCCAAGATGTCTTTTCATCCTTTACATATTGTTCGGGCGACTTATAAATCCGTGTAGATATTGAGGACCTCTTCCAAAAAATCGACCTATCCTCTGATCGGGAATTTTTCTTTTTTGTTTCAGGCTCTTCTGTGTTGCTCGCAGCTAGCCGATGTGCAAGCTTGACCGTTGCTCCGTGTGTCTCGTGGGTTCTTGTGCGGAGAGCCGGATCGTCCTGCAAGCACATATCGCGGAACCCACACCCCCGTCATATGGTTCTCACTCCGGCGCCGCCATTCGTGCTGATTCGTAGTTCACATTCCGAATTCGTGGAATTGTTTCAGTGCTTGTATTCACACCCGCCGGCGAGGGAGTGCAAAACTTCGGCCTGCTGCATATCTCAGGCACAGTATAATGCCACAAGTGCCGTGGTATGAGGGCAAAGGACAAGGTGAGGACGTGGCTGAAATTTGAATAGTATTGGATGAAGCTGGTAGAATTTGGAGTTCAGGAATATGTGGTCGAAATTCGAATGTGGCTTACACAATCATATATCACAACAAGCAATTGCTGGAGCACTGCACGCTCCAGCAACCCCTTTTTTGATCTAAGTTGAACGTTGAACTGTCAGCCTGATTCCCGATTGTGCGAGGCCTATTCCAGACTCTCATCTCACGTGAAAAAACTTCCAACAAACACTGGTTGAACATTTCAAAATTTTCACCTTCTTTTTCAGTGAAAAATGTCGTTTATTTTTCACACACTTTTCACTGAAAAAGCAGGTGAAATTTTCAAAACATTTTCATCACTTTCTTATTTTATTTGGAATTTTTCACCTTGAATTGAGAAAGTGCTGAAAAAGTTTTAAAATTTTCACCTTCTTTTTCAGTGAAAAATGTCTGAAAAATAAACAACATTTTTCACTGAAAAAGAAGGTGAAAAAATTGAAATGCTCAACCGGTGAAAAAATGCCCTTTGAGCCTGGGTGGCGGGGCCAGAGATGTTAAATGTGCAGTCTAAGAATTTGACCCTTTTAAATACATGGCACCACGTAAAGAGCCACGTCCCCATGCATATAATTAGAAGTGCTCGGCGATTCCTTGCGGAGTTTAAAGGCTTCAGACAACATTATTTTATAAAGAGTAGAATACTGAGTCAGAACGCTGCCGCTTGGCGCCGGTCTTGACATTTCCAGCCTGACGTGCCTGAAGCCTCCTCAACTCCTCCACCAACTCTGCCCTCAACACTCGCTCCTCCACTGGCCCATGATACTCACCGGCATCCACTATGAGTCTCCTATCAGTGCCTTCAGCATCTTCAGCCATGGGCATCCGCTGTAGGTTGGATGCCAGCAGGTTGGCGACAGTGGCTGTGTGCACAGGGGCCACCACCTCCATGTGTTTGCGGACCGCTTCTCGATCCGGTCTGGGGTACTGGAGTGTATTTCACAGAATACGAAGCTCTGTGAGGTGTCCTTTCAAAATTAGTCCAAGGTCCCACTCCTCAGTTGTCAGGAGGCCCTTTGCCTTCTCAAAAGCCATCTTCAGTTTCTGCTTTCCTGTGGCTGGTGGACAGAAAGTCAGCAGCTGGGTTACTGTCAAGGCACTAGTCAAGTACTGTTGAATGAAAAAATATCACGGACTCACTGTAACACAGTTTGTTCCCCTTGAGGATGTCTTTCTCCGCCTGCGTGAGTCCCTCCAGTTGACATCAAACACTCTGTCATTCAACCCTGCAGACATGTGTAATTTGAGGCAAGTAATATGAAGGCATTAATGACAACATACCTTGCAGGAGCAGTGACACAACTTCATACTCTTCAACCACCTCCATATCGGGGAGCTTCCGGTTGATGTTGTCAATCTGAGCTTTTAAAAGGAGAATAGAGCTTAATTCGGCATCGGCTACACGCGCGCGCATTTCTTCCGCAGCGGTCTCACGCTCATTGGCAGCCACCTCCTGCTCCTTGACAGCTACCTCCCGCTCCTTGGCAGCCGCCTCCCCCTGGGCTTCTAGCGCCGCCCACAACTTTTGAACTTGATCGCGCAAGTTGATTGTCCTGATTCATGAGCAGCTGGTTAAATTGTGATAGGTAACAGAATTGGCGGCAGACTCACGTCACCTTGAGCTTTCTATGGTGCACAACCGGCCGGTCTCGTCGAAATACGACAAAATCTTCCTCCTGTCTCATTTCCACCCAATCCGCGTTGTCCCAGCTGGTATCAGGGGCGATTTGTTTCTTCTGGAAGGAGTCGAGTGCACGGATAGTGGGGGAGTTTATGGCAAGTTCCTGGTTTTCTTTTCCAGGGGAAACAAGGATCGCCTTTGTCGTGGTGGGCGAGAGAGGAGGAGGAGGAGGAGGAGGAGAGAGATGTGAATAGGGGTGTCAGCCACTGATGTCGGATATGGACTGAATATTCCGATCAATGGTGTAGCCAAACAACGTCCAGTTGAAGTGAGACCAAGGGGTACGCTGGATTGAAATTTGCCCCACGAGGTCGGAAAACTGGATTAAGACCCTTGGGACCCTACCTACCCTATCTTACGTAATAATATAGTCACGTGCCGGGTCCAAGCGCAATGTATTTTAACCATTTTTCGCTTCAGTTCCTCACTGTATTGCCCATGCAAACTACAAAGGAGAATTTAGACTTCATTTAATATGTACAATACCCTATATTCATATCCTTGCTCTCTTCCGACTTCATTGACCAGCATTTTCACAGCAGACATTTTCACAAAACCATCCACCAATAGGGATACTTGTGAGGCTGACTCGCTCGTGGATCTCAAAGTTTCCTAGGCCCCCTTGCTGAGCTTGATATATTTAGCGCAGTGGTCGCAATATTTCTGTGTCCGCAGGCAGTGAGTGTTGCATTAGAAGATGTGGGTGAGAGTTGCCACGGCTAGTCTCGTTCCCGAGATTATAGAGCAGTCGTTTGCTGTGCAGGCAGGAGGAGAGGCAGAACAGCGGACCGGTCGGAATGATCCGAAGCAGAAATTTTGATGAGATTTGATGGAGGGACCCTACCGTTTGGGTGTGGTGTCCCGCGTGTCTTTTTCATCATTTTTTTTTGCCTCCAATTTGAAACTCCACCACACCCTAACATCTGGAGCCGAGATTATGCCACAGCGTACCGGAGCGGCATGGCCTGAGAAGCGGCAGAGATTGCCGAAAAGCGCCGAAGAAGCACATGGTGGGACGTCTTTGTTTCCATCTTGCGGCGGTACTTCAAGCCAGGTCCGTGGGCGACATTCTCTGCAGCTTCTGTTACTCATTCGTACCTAGGTTAAGTATCTGCCTGTCGACTTGTCCTCCTACGGTCCTTGGAACAAGGCCTCCTCGCTAGTTTGACGCTCGAGCGAAAGATCGAGGTCTGCAATCTATTCTTGGAAGTTGGCACCAAGGACGCGGACACAGTACGTATATCACCCATTTCAAGTGCAAGGCTCATTGTAATTTTCATAGTATCTCTCGTCCAAGAAGCTTCTCTCCACCCTTCTACATGAAACACCTCTCGTGGTTCGCCTTTTGGCTTCTCTCAAACCTGAAGCGAATGCTAGCCCCAGAGCAAGCAAACAAGCGAAATTATCAGAGTTAGTACATCTCTCCTTAAAAAGTGAAAATGCACTGATCATATTTGTAGTGTTTCTGATGATACACTTCCTCGTCTCAGTCTTCTGGCGGAAGTGTTAGGGAACATTTCGCTCCCCGGATCTCTCGATCTCATTTCTCGACTTCTAGAAACACTGCACCACGTTGTCCAGTCGTCGACCCCAACGGACACCGATATCAGTTATGTCGAGCAGTTGTTATATACCGAGCCGAGGAACTCCGGACCGGAGGGACCGGAGAGACCGGAGGATCGGAGGACCGGAGGATCGGAGGACCGGAAGATCTCCGGGGCTGTATACGGAGGGATCACAACACCACAGCAAGGTAAGGGTGAGTGACTACCTTGACCGGCAGGTAATCCGAGGAGGGGACAGGAGTCGGAGTACCGGAGGGGAGTAGAGAATGCAAGGGCGACTCAGTGCGAGGAGAAAAGCCAAGCAACATTAATTATCAATCTGATGTACAAGACGTATTAAAGTGATATATATACTAAGTAGCTAATTGTATTCCCAAATAGGAAGGAGGGTGGTTCTTGACAATAAGACAAGTCAGGTGGGCTGATGGGAAGTCGTAGGACAATAAGAAAGAAGACAAGAAGACGGATAAACGGGAAACGCTCAGTAATCCTTCATTGCGTAAAAACCCGATTCGTCCGGATGACCGGGTGGCTCCGGTCAATGACCGGAGCCTAGGGATGACCAGAGGTGCCGGAACGGCCGGAAGGAAGTCGGTCGACGGAGGGAGGCTGCATGGATATAACAGCAGTCACTCATGTCGGCTGTGGAGAATTCTGCGGAGAAGATCGTCGTGAGTCCACCGACAAGGCAAGTGGAACGGTTGACGCATATCGGCAGGAAATTCCGAATTTGGCCCTGAGCATTATTCATTTGGATATCCTCGTCGAACTCATTCGTGGTATGCCGACGAGCACTTTTATCCTGTCCCTGATTGACTCTGGTTTAGTCGCGGATAATCCACAAACGTTCCACCAAGCTCTCTTGCTCATGGCAACTCTTGCCCGGCTGGCACCCGACTCAGTTCTTCACAACGTGATGCCTGTTTTCACCTTCATGGGATCCAACGTCTTCCATCGGGACAATTCTTACAGCTTCAAAGTCGTTCAGAAGGTAATACATCATCTTCCTCCCACCGTGGGATGTTCAATGACCCCTGCAGACGATCGACAGCATCGTGCCGGTGATGGTGTCATCCCTAAAGCGTGCTCATCCTGCCCGCCTGGATCTCTATATTGGATCCAGAGACTTCCTACGGGTCTTCACCGATGCTGCGAACCACATCCCGCGTCACCGTCGTACAAGGTTTAGATTATCTTCCCTTGAGGTGAAGGATGCTGACCTTTCCACTCCAGCTTTTTCGGTCATCTCGCCGACGTATTAGGACCTACCGACTTTTTACCCCCCTTATGTATGCTTCTTGTCGAGAAGATGGCGAACCGCATTGTGCGTCAAAATGCGGAAGAAGTGCAAAATTCACTGGTTCTGCCAGTTTCTGTACTCCATCGTTTTCCACCAGCACTGCAAACCTTCGTACGTCCTGCAATTGTGTCCTGACATTGACTCACATATCTTCAGATCTTGACCGAAATATTACGGGAAGCCCAACGGCTTGTGGCGCGCGTGGCAGATCCCGAGAATCTGGAACCTTCGCTTCTGGATAGTTTGCCGTGAGTAGCTGCTTTGAATTCCGAACTCCCCCTGATGGATCCGTGCAGTGATGAGGATCAACTGTTACCATCTCTGTCCGCGTTCAAGCGAAGAGCACAAGCGCTTGTCACCTTCGTTGGCTATGGCCTCAAAATGTCTCCGCCAACGGCCGCAGCCTCGACATCTGTTCCCGAGGGTGGTGCAATGAGCGATCTGGTGTCTCTCCTAATAGCGTTGGCTACCGCACGGGGAGGTTCCACCCCAGACACCAAGGTGGAAGATATATCTCAAGCTGCACGGTCCTCCTTGAGCAAAGCTCTTGGCTGCATGTCGGTTGTGGACTTCATTGACGCCATCTTGTCCATTCTCAAATCTGGAGACTCGCGAGTAAGGTCTTTCTCCCTCTTCATCGATACGGCATCTCATCCTTCGCAGGTTCAGGGCGGATTGTTGGACCTTCTTAGCGAACGTCTTCCCGAAGTCGCCAAGGGAACACGTACAAAAATCACCGCTCGGGTCAACGAGATTGTCGAAGAAATCCGCAAGTTCCTGGTCCTGTATCCAGAAGGACCATTGGCTGCATCTGGGTACAGAGCTCTGCAGTCCATTGGCAGCAATATGTGCCCCAGAGAAGAGAGTTCCCTGACGACCATGATTCCTGTCATACTTGCGGCTATCCGTGGTCGTAAAATGACAACGTCAGCGATGGCTGCTCTCGCACCTCTATCGTTCGTTCTTCTGCCTCGATAAACCCAAGGTTTCTCATTGACATGGCATAGGGTCAAACTCGGTCCCCGTCTCATCCCTTTCTTCCGTGACATTGTGGTGCAGAGCGTTGCGATTCTTCGGGAGGGCATGGAAGGTATGTTACAGTGTATATATTGTCAATTTATCCTGACGAGTCTTTCAAGGGATGGCGGTCGAAACACTCAACGTGCTTCATGGCTTGCTGATGTCGATACCCACGTTTTGGGGCCCCGCGGAGCTCACGCAGGTCTCGAAGCTATATATCGACCACTATTCCACCTCGGCGGCTCTGTTGACGTCCCTGATGAAGAATGTAACAAAGCGCGCTCCTACCGCTGTATTGCTGTCCGCTCTCTCCGACATGTGGCCATCTTTACAAGCAACCCCTCATACAGTATATATTTTCGCCCATGTACTTTTGTATAGTCTCATACCTCGTTGTAGGACTGGCTTGTCGGGTATTTTGAACTCCTCAAATGGAGAATGCGGGCTGGATCGCGGCCTGCAGTCCAGGAGAACGTCCGCTCCCTATTCAAAATATTCCTGGAAGGCTTCAATGTCGAGGGCATCTCGACGCCAAAAAGCGAAGTGAGAGCGTCCAATAATTTCGTTGCACCGCCTGATGTCGTCTAGGCCGAAGCTCAAGCGATATCTGCCTTCATCGAGCTCGTGGTCAAGCTGAACGAGGTGTCCTTCCGACCACTCTTCCGTAAACTGTATGACTGGGCGTTCGCGGACGACGCTTGTGTGTATTCCCGTTAGACTGATGCGGCTCAATATGAACATCCTCCTAGCCCATATCAAGAGGAAGATAACGTTCTGCAATGTCTACCTGGGACTACTCGACTTCTTCAATGTAGCCATCTATAAGATCGTGATTGCGGCTTAGCTGACGTCGTTTCAGGGCCTAATGAACCCCTACATGTCCTTCCTGCTCCCACCATTCGTGTCGGCCCTGAAGGAGTACAGCGCCGGCACCGTTGAGGACACTGCCTTTTGGACGTGTATCATCGACATCTTCACGAAAAGTCTGACATTCGATGATGGCGGTACGAGTTTTCGAGTTTAAACTGGAGTTTACACAAGGGTAATCGTGGAGTAAGCAAGAATACTCCGATTCCTTTACGCTCCGCTCACCCTCTCTACCCCTGTGGTCGTAAAGAGAGTCACGCTCCTCTCCACCCCTGTGGTCGGAAGCGAGAGTCCGAGCTGGTGAGTCAGACTCCCATTTCCTCAGGCTAGTCAAACTAGCTTTCCGTCACGATGGAGCGCGTTCGGAATGGAACCCTGACAATTATACATCCCTGGCAAGCAGTGTCCTCGCTCCTTCATCTATCTCACTGCCTTGCCAGGTATGTTGTGCTCATTCTTTTCATTGCAGGTCCTTTTCCCGGGCGTATCTCATTGCCTTGCCAGATACATTACTTTCATTTTGTCGTCAAATTGTCGAATACATCCGCATTCCATCTATTATCATGAGCTATGGAGGCAACAGAGTATCAGCCGAAGAGTACCGACAGACAGTTACACAGAGACTCATGCGAGACCTCCAAGACACGGTGGAACTCTTTCGGCGCGGCCAATCCACTCGAGCCGAAGCCGAGTCTCGCCTCCAGACTATCCTCCAGCAGGGGACCACAGCCCTCAGCCGGAGATATGATGCCCGATCCCTTGATCCATACATCGCTCAGCTTGAGGCTCATGAGCGGAACATCACGCAAGCGCAAGGCAGAGGGAGAACATTACACCAACAACGGTCGACGGCGTTCTCTCCTGAACCGCCTAGAGCCAGAGGTGGGGACAGATCACAAAGTCCCATTGGTCGACAGAATCCTAATCGGTTGCCCCCAATCAACCACTGGTACCACCATCCGAGGAGCAACTCACCTGAGCATGGCCGTTCCCGACGGCTCTCACCTTCACCAGACCAACACACCTCACATTCCTCACTCCGACGTTACTCCCTTTCTCCACGCCGCAGACATGCCCGGAGACACCATGATTCCAGCTCCAGTAGCTCCCGTAACTCGAGATCCAGCAGTGATGAGGACACACGGAGGCACAAGAAACCGCGTTTGGATCCGTCCAGGTTTGGCTTCAGCGCGAGCGCAGTCATCGCAAACACCACGCTTTCCGAGTCGAAACGGAAAGTTTTCGATGTCATCGAGAACTACTCTCGAGACACGAAAGAAGTCCTCCGCCTTATCCGATCGCATGCGGGATGCCCACCGTTCACAGAAACCGGCTGGAAGAACTTACTTGAAGGGAACTATGTCGACCTTGACCAAATGTCTGATGAGCTCTACAAGCATAAGATCACCAACCAGGGCGAGTGGACGACAGCCTGGCTGGCATTCGAGCATTGTGTCAACTTTGCCTTCCAGGACAGAGGACAAGAGCTCACCACGTATTTCCAATATATTCAAGGCCTATTTGCCCAAACAAGTGCAGACCACGCTCACAATGTCATCGGCTGCGACGAAGCCATCCAGACGTTCATTGGCAGCTCTCGACAACACCTCTTCGACAACATTTCCTTTTTTGGACAATTCGAGTGATCCTACCTCATCCCAGGGATGGTCAGCTACAAGCCTGCCAACTCTGCATCTAAAGGACAATATGCTGCTAGTGGACGGAACCGGACGTGTTATCGCCCAGGTCAACACGAAGCATCTGCCCAGATTTGCCAGAATTGGAATGTCGGCAGATGTAGAGACGATGGCAGCTGTTCCCGCATCCACCTATGCTCAGAGTGCAATGGCAAACATTGGAAGTCAGAACGACAATGCCCCAGCTCATCCAAATGATCCTCGGCTTCCCGCTGGGAGCATGGAAGACGAGTTCGGGGAGGGGAGGATCTGCGGTCCTCGGCTTTCAGCTGGGTCTACGGATTTCTCTCGTTTCAGTCGTTCCGCTTTTGCCAGCCAAGAGTGGATGGTTAGTAACTCACCACCAGATTTTGATGACCCATCTCCATCCACCAGTTTTCTCACTCGCTACCTTCGGGGATTCGGTTGGAACGAATCTTCCTCTACGTCGAGCCATACAGCGTGGTGCACAGAGATTGATAATCCCCTACCACGCCCCCCAACCTATGAGTTCCAGAATGAAGTAGCCATGAAAACTATCAATTCCAATCCTCACCTTTTCCAAGTCTCGACAGAGATCCATACCGATCGGCTGCGGGAAATGCTAGAAAGCCATCCAAATCCTGCCTTCGTCGACTCAGTCATAGCTGCTCTGGAAGAGGGAGCATGGCCGTTTGCGAATACAAAACATGCCGACGGTTTCCCACTCACATATGACAACTCTCGCATTCTTCCTAAAACAGAGCGGGAGCGCGAGTACTTAGAACATCAGAGCAGAGAAGAAGAACAGCTGCAGAGGCACTCACCTGCATTTGGGTCCGAGCTCCTCCCTGGCATGTACAGCACCCCTGTACTCGCCGTCCCCAAACCACACTCTGACAAACTCCGCCTCTGCTCGCACATGAGCGCTGGAGAATTCTGTCAGAACAACATGATGGATAAGTCAGAAACAAAGGGTGCTCGCCTCGATACTTTACATCACTTCATCCCCGCTCTGCTTGAATACCGACGTTGTAACCCGGACAAACGTCTGGTTGCATTTAAGTCGGATGTCAAGGGCATGTTCCGACTCATTTCCTCGCACCCACTATGGCAGATCAAACAGGTAGTCACCACCAACTATCCGACCCGCGCAGACGTCGACACCCATGTCGATCGAGGACCACTCGTACGTCGAGTTGACCGGTGTTCTTGCTTCGGCAGCTGTGGATCTCCTCATTTGTGGAACTCGGTCATGGGTCTGGTGCTTTGGGTTGCAATATACGTGAAGCTCATCCTTGATATCTTTGCCTATGTCGATGACAATTTCGGATGGGAGGAAGAAGGGAAACTCACGTTCTACGAGGGATACAAGAAGCTTATGCCTACAAAGCAAGTGATGCTCTTGAGGCTTTGGGACGAATTAGGTCTACCGCACGGCGAGGACAAGCAGCTATGGGCGGCCATCCTTGTTATCATCGGATTCCTCGTCGACGTTAACGCGATGACCGTCACGCTTCCCATGGACGCGAAGGCTGACCTAATCAATGCCGTTGAGGACTTCATCAACACCCCGTCTCGCAAGCGTCCCTTGCACGATTGGCAGCAGCTATCAGGATGGATTACCTGGTCTCTTAATGTATTTCCCCTTCTCAGACCTGCCCTGTGTCACATCTACGTAAAAATTTCCGACAAATCCAACTCCTTCGCGACGGTTTATCTGAATGGTACAGAACCCCCCTTGCCCTCCCCCACTATCACCTTCCCAAAAAGGGAAGTGCTTACAAATAAGATAAGATAATGCTCGCTCTAAGTAAATACCCCACTATGACATCACGTCATTTTCCCAGCATGTGTTAGTCAGCACGATACCATAGTACAGACTGAGATCCGAGTTCATTCAAGTTCATTGTCTATTCAAGTTATTTTTTTAGTTTAATTTCCTGAAAAAAAAAGGGAATGTGTATTACAGTGTTTGCATAAAACCTTGGCCACGCCATTTTTTTTTCCAAAATAAAATACCATATGCGGCTCCCGGCACGTCCAGCCAAGCGTCCAGCACCTTGTTCCGCGAGCCAAATCCTGTGCTTCCTTTCCATTTTTTCCCAAAAAAAAAAGGTGCGGCCAAGGTTTCCTGCAAATGCTGTAAAGGTCCATTCCAATCATTTCCTTTGTGAATTTAAGTTACAAAGAGCCTTAAGAAAGGTCAGGTTGACAATGGGCATGTTCTAAATTAAGTCACAATTTACACATCTGCTGGATTAATTTCAAGCCCAATTTGATGTCATTTCTGCTCAGTAGTCTTATTTATGCAAGTTAGTAGAGTAAAGCAACATTGATGCTACAATAAAACCCTCAGATATATATTGGTGCCAGCTGATTTCTGTGGTGGGAGAGGAGAAAATGGAGGTAAAATAGAATAACATCTTACACATAAGCTAAATCGAAAGGGAGAAACAAAATACAGGATGGTACAAAAGAAAAAGTTAAGACAGAACCCTACCGGGCTCGAACCCAAGCAACAGATGATACTTACATAATCAGGCTCGTCGTTACTTAACCAGTAGAGCATAGCAACCACGACAATGGTGCACAAACATTACATTATGACACGATGCTCGACGCACGTGCTGATGAGATATGCCTTTTTAGGAAAGGTGATAGTGGGGGAGGCGTGCGCCAGCTATGGTACAGTCAAGGAGGATCTCATGTGGTTCCTCGACCACGTTCGGAACTCTTCTGGGATCTTCATGTTCCATGCCATAGACTGGAACCCGCGCACTGCAGCAGACTTTACGTTATGGTGTGATGCTTGTCCGTTGGGCATGGGGTTTTGGTCTGAGCCCCTACGCCGTGGTTTCTACTCGGCTGTCCCAGCTGACCCGCCAAAAGACACTATTTTCTTCTGGGAAACCACTTGTGTCCTGTCAGCATTGGAGTGGTTTTGTCTCAATCACCGCGGCAATTTTCCGTCCGAAAAACCAACGCGACTGACTATCTTCACGGACAACCAAAACACGGTCCAGATTTAAATTTTTCAGCAGTCTTGCGGCGGAACCTGCCTACAATGTCCTGCTAAAAGCCGCTGTTGACCTCCTGATACAGCATAACATCAATCTACGTGTTTTACACATACCGGGAGTTGATAACTCCGTCGCTGACGCGATATCTCGTAAAAAGTTTGCAGTTGCAGCATCCATTGTACCTGATCTTGCCATTCTACCATTTCAACCCCCTTGCTGCACGATGGGGGCAGCCAAAAAATGATCCCTCGATCTTCGAGGGCCAGGCAGCAGCACCGCAAACCCTGGCCCATTGACGAGCTGTTACGGAAGCATGCTGTGGCGCTTGGTATGGCTCTTGACAACTCTTCTCACTCCTCGTACTCCTCCGCCACAAACTCTTACCTCCACTTCTGCGACATCCATCATTTTGAGCTAAATCCCACTCCAGAAACTCTCAGTCTCTATGTTGTGTACATGTCGCATCACATTGACCCACGATCTGTTGATAAATATCTCTCGGGCATCTCCAGTGAGTTGGAGCCATATTACCCTGATGTTCGACAAAACCGCAAGAGCATGCTTGTGTCCCGAACTCTGAAGGGGTGCAAACACATGCTTAGTCATCCAATTCATCGTAAACAGCCCTTTTAAGTTACACACACCCAACTCCAGCAGATTCTCTCGCAGCTCCCACCTGGTCCCTCTCACGACGATCTTCTATTTGTTGCCATGTTATTCACAGGCTTCTACGGTCTACTCCGCCTTGGCGAACTTGTGGCACCGGACACACCGGCCCTGCGGAATCCATCGAAGTGGACACTACGATTGTCCGTGGAATGGCTCATCGAAGGATACGCCCTCTGGCTTCGGTCTCATAAGACGGATAGCAGTTTTGAAGGTAGCCGTGTTGTGATTCCCCATCGCCCTCATACCAGTGCTGTCCCTGTTTTCCGTCGCTATCTCGACCGACGTGACGCCACTTTCCCTTTGCATCCGTTCCTTTGGATCAAGGCCGACGGATCCGTTCCCACTCGTTCTTGGTTCATACGCCGCCTCCGACACCTGGTCCCGGATCCAAATTTTGCGGGCCAATCTCTACGCGCAGGGGGCGCTACTGCACTAGCTGAAGACGGTGAACCATACCATCTAATCCAAGCCGCTGGCCGCTGGTCTTCGGACACTTTCCAAATCTATATTCGAAAAAATCCAGTGTTTCTGCAAATACTTCTCAGTCGCCAGCGCAACCACTAACATGCCCATTTCTTCCTCATCTCTCGCCCTTCGGCCTCGCCTCTATTTTTTTCTTTTCTTTCTTTGTTCTCTCTCATAGCCTTTAGCCATCCAGAAACGGCACATAGACACTGGGCTGCTCTCCTCCGGGGGAGCAGTTGATTTGGCTAAAGCTCACCGCCTGTGATTCGACGATTACTCGAGACGATTGGTCGAGTTTAAACTGGAGTTTACACAAGGGTAATCGTCGAGTAAGCAAGAATACTCCGATTCCTTTACGCTCCGCTCACCCTCTCTACCCCTGTGGTCGTAAAGAGAGTCACGCTCCTCTCCACCCCTGTGGTCGGAAGCGAGAGTCCGAGCTGGTGAGTCAGACTCCCATTTCCTCAGGCTGGTCAAACTAGCTTTCCGTCACGATGGAGCGCGTTCGGAATGGAACCCTGACAATTATATATCCCTGGCAAGCAGTCACTGTGTTCCCACCCCCCGTAGACGCACCTTCGTCTACCTTATCCTACATGCGGCTACATGCGGCGATCTTCGGCTACGTCCGGCTACCTATGTGTACGCTATAACGTAGACGGACCTTCGGCGCGCTTATCCTACGTCTGACTACGTCCGTCCACGTCACGTAGACATGGCCCATCTACCCGTCGGCTACGTATGTCTAACGCTGTACACGCACGTAGACATACCTCGCTCAACTTCATAATGCAGATGTGGCCTCCATGTTGCTGTTCTACTGGATAGGTCAGCTCATGGCCATCCTTTGTGCATCCCACTGTTTTATTGGTAAGCGCCAAATTTAGTGGCTCCGCATTTTCCCACACCTGTCTACATTGGTCGACGTATGCCTATATCAGTCTATGTCGGTCTACGTACGTAAACCGACGTAGACATATGTAGACCAGCTGTGTCTACATGATGTAGACATAGGTAGACGAAGGGGTCCGTCTACCCTTTGTCTACGGGGGTACACAGACCCTCTGTCTACGAGGGGCCGGAACGCAGTGAGTGTCCTCGCTCCTTCATCTATCTCACTGCCTTGCCAGGTATGTTGTGCTCATTCTTTTCATTGCAGGTCCTTTTCCCGGGCGTATCTCATTGCCTTGCCAGATTACGAGTACTTATGTTTACATAATACTCGTTCCTTTCATTCCTCCGAGGGGCTAAAAGTCTCCCTATTTTCCTTGTCTCCGATTTTTTAAGATAGTCTCCTTAGTGGCTGCGTCTGACTTCTTTAGTGGCTGTCCCTATACTTCGTTCACTTTTTCCTTACCCCTTTAGTGGCTGTGTGGCCTAGGGCTGTGCTGTTTTTATTTACTTCTGTCTCTTTTCCCTGGTGTAACCGTCCCATGCTGCTCATTCATCAGCAAAACTACAAGCTCTTTTTTGCCCGCTTCTCGGGTCTTTTTCGGCTTTCGTCTTTTTTGTCATCTTTTTGCCGACTTTTCCGGTCACTTTCTATAGCTTTTATCAACTTACGGCTTTTGGTACCTTTTCTTCAAGTGACTTCAATATTCCTTGAGATGATGATTCGGGAACCCACAGATATCGAGCCACTCCGAGCGCAAACGTGTCGGCGGAATTAGCGGCGAGACCAAGGCGGACAGCAAGCAGAAACTAAAACGGTGCAAAATCAGCCCCGACCCAAGTAAATAATCAGGCAGGCGACACTGTCCAGTTTGAGGTATCATTGAGTATCGTGCCGGAGCATAACTGCTGTTGCATTCCGTCGATGCCGTGCAACCCTTCGTGCGACAAGTTGCGAAGAATCTCCAAGTGTTTCAATCTCCGCCGGATCGTGATGGAAACGTGGCAACGGATCGCGTGATCCATCAAATGGTTGGTTGCTCTTTCCCCTTATCTTCCCCGCTCTTTCCCTCCCAACTGCCTGTCCCAACGGTTCCCTCAGCCCCACGCCCCACGTTGTTCCAATTCTCAAGTCCCCTCAAGCTGCCTCAGGCGCCCACTTGATTGCGCTGTGCTCTCGACAAGACCTCCAAGAATTTCCACCATCGAAGCCCACTCAAGTCATCAAACCTTGTCTCTTCAAGTTCAATCACCAAGGAATCCGAAGAATGAACTCCGGTCCTCGTCCACAAGTCAAGTCGTCTGCTTCCACAGCTACACCACGACGAACCTCGGCCCAACCTCAAGTCACTCTCATGCTCGCGATCTCCCGCAACGCATTATTAATAGCCTCGAGGATTTCAGTCAAGCGTCGACGGTGGAAGTCCGAGTCCGGCGCAAGGGCGGGGCGCGGAGATCTGGAGGTGAAGGGGAGCCGCAGCTGGTATGCAAGGTGCGTTGTCGAGTTTCAATGTACTCCATGCTTATGCTCCGCCCCCGCACCCTCCGTCCACGGCCTCGCCGACATGTGTCCCTCCCTCCACAGCGCGTCTCCTCCCCCTCCACCGCGTCCTAGAGCAGGGCCGCCTATGTCTTCGGTGCGGGTTTTGGGTACCGTCGCTCCTCACTGGCATAGTTCGCCGTACTGCATTCTCTCCGAAGCAATGGACTCTCTTACTTATTTTGCTCATGTACTAGTACTATAGACGGGAATATATGTTTTTTACCCTCTTCTTTGTGAGCTTAGATGCCCTTATCAGCGTCTTATTCGGTTGCTTTTTACTGTCTTAGAACTCGTCTTTTTCGGCTTTTCTGGCTTAGAAAAGCAAAGGGACTGGGCTAAGAAAAGCGACTGGATCTTTTCCAGCTTTTCGTCTTTTTCGGCTTAGAAAAGACGAAAAAGTGGTGAAAAGCCAGACTTGTAAAGATGCTGATGTTCAGAGGGTACAAACATTAATAAGTCTAGTATATACCTCCTTCCAAGTACCCCAGCAAATTTTCAATATTGCCCTGGACCTGCCGAAGTAAATACACGGCCTGGTCTGCCTGGGCCTCATCGAAATCACATCAATCATTTGGTCTTCCGGGTTTGTCGTGTATCACTGTATGTCCGGGTGGATTTGGGATGACCAGCTTACTAAGCAGTGTAATCGGCATGATGGGAAAAAATATAAGTACGAGATCCTGCCGGGCGCAGCCACGGCCCTCTACCCCCAAGTACATTACTTTCATTTTGTCGTCACCCGCCCTACATATCCATGTACATACATGTCGATGTCTCCATGTATTTTCCGTCCCTAGTTTACATACTTACTGCCATCCAGAAACGGCACATAGACACTGGGCTGCTCTCCTCCGGGGGAGCAGTTGATTTGGCTAAAGCTCACCGCCTGTGATTCGACGATTACTCGAGACGATTGGCCTCGATCTAACCAATTTCATGACATGCATCTGACGTGCGTACCCCAGCGTTCTGGCGCGACGATAAGCTGCGGCAAGTTGCGGCACCGCTCGTTCAGCAGGTGGCGGTGTGCGTGCGCATCGCATCGGAGGGCAAGTCGCTCGTGCAGGAGTGCCTGACGGCGCTCACGGAGAGCGTGACGGACGACGTGCTCCTCAAGGCGATCAACCTCGACCTGCTGATGCACACCCGCTCAGAGGACGCGCGGCTGCGTATCTCTGCGCTTGCGTGCTCGCAAGTGCTCTGGCGTGCACACGGCGGGAAGCTCCTCGGTGCGCACTGTGCTGCCTACCTGAATTCAGAATACACTGACACTAACTCAGGCTTTGTCTCCGAGACGACGACCTTCATTGCGGAATGTAGCGAAGACGAACACGACATGGTAGTAAGAGAGTCCCTGGGATTGAAGAATGCGGTGGAGAGCGTAGCGGGAAACATAAGTGGGCTGTAGTGGCGTAGAATATAATAGATAGATAAAGAGATCATTAATCCGGGTATGTATCAGTTGCGTGCTTGCGGGCGTGCGTTCGTCAAGCATGTAAGTAGGTTGTGCTTGAATGCGTGATGCGTGAGTATCGTGCGAGATCCATGCTGCAGCGCCTGCTCAATGGCCATGCACTGCGAGAGCAGCTGTACGATCACCGGCCGGCCGCACGCTTTCTGAATGAAGGGCAACTGCGCACGCAAGTGAGCAACATCACACGAGAAGAGAAAGCAGACGCAGCGCACCTCGATAAGTTCGCTGGGCGATGGGCGGGTCGCGGCGGGCTCGGAGCACAGGCGCAGGAAGTCGTGGAACGCGGGTGGGTAGAGCGCCGGGTCGCTGATGGGTGGCCAGCGTTCCGCAGGCTGCTGTGCGTCGGAGAACGGCGGCGTCGCCTCGGCGAGCTCCCACACCGTCGCACCGACAGACCAGACGTCAATTTTGAGCGGGTCGTAGGGCTGGTTGCTGGGTCACAATCAACTTCGGGAGTGCAAAGGACGCAGGTAGAGGTTACTCACGACAACACCTCTGGCGCTTGCCAGTACATGACGCCCACGGGGTCGCTGCGGGTGGGGGATTCGGGCGTGACGAGCACTGCGTTGGAGAAGTCCGCTGCAAAAAAGTCGTCAGCGGGGCGCGCGCGACGCAAGATGACGATGCGCACTGAGCTTCAGGACGCCCTCGCTGTTCAGCAGTAGATTGTCCGAGCGCAGATCGCGGTGCGCGATGCGGTGCTTCTGGAGGTAGTCCAGGGCCTGCAGCATCTGGCTCGACGAGTCAGCGAGCGAAAAAAAAAGACAGAGGCACAAAGACGCACATCTCTCGCGAACCGCGCGATCACGCGTGGTTTTTGCAGCCGCAGCCCCTCGTCAACCAGCCCCACAACGTCCGCGAGACTGCGCTCCATGAGTTCCATGCGGATCCACAGCGCGTCCTCGACGAGGTCCACATACAGCGCGTCCATCCCCAGCACGTGTTCGCACCGTAGCCCGCGCAACAGCACGAGCTCGCGCTGCACGTCGACGAGCTTCGGGCTCCCGTCGGGCAGCAGTGCGATGCACTTGATCGCGATGAGCTTGCGGCGCCCGTTGGCCGCGTCGTCCGCGTCGCGTGCCTTGACCAGCGGTGGGAGCTCTAGGCGATGGTGCGGCGCGCCCGGTGCGAGCGCCGCCGCGTACACGCTCCCGCTCTCGCCCTCCGCGATCTCCTGCAGGTCGACGTAGAACTCGCGCGGGTCCGCGGGCTCGTCGATGAACTGCTCGAGGGGCGCGACGACGTTTGACACCCAGCCCGCGTAGCGCTGCGCGGGCGTCATGGGCGTCAGCGCCATCCCAAGCGCCGTGAGCGGGCCTGGCGAACCCACGGGCCGCCGCGTCGTGATGACCGTCGGGCGCCCCGCGCTGCCACTGCCGCTGGAGTTGCTGATAGTCGAACTGCTCCCGCCGCTGGGGGACGCGCTGCTAATGGCTGCCGCAGCCGCGGCCGCGTTCGCACTCCCCGTCGCGCCCAGGGTACCCTCCTCGTCCTCCTCTTCCTCTTGCCTGTCCAGCTCGTCGTCCGGCGGAAATTCGTACCCATATGCATACTCCTCCCCCGTCGTCCTCGTCATCTTCATCCGTGACGCCGCCGAAGGTGTCCGTCGCGCTGACCATCATGCGCGCGCGCACGTCAGGGACCTTGCGCTCCTTCTCCTTCTCCTTCTGCTCCTGCATGTAGTAGTCGAGTTCGCCGTCCTCGTCGGCAGCGTCGGTCGTCGGCGTCTGGTGGCCCTGGCTCTCGGACGAGCCGGAGCTGCTGAAGCCAAAGTGCGAGCTCTGCGGCGACGCGAGCGGCGCGCCGTTCATGCTCCCGCCGGCTAGCGCAACGGGGACGACATTCGCGACGGTGCGGCGCGCGACGCTCACGTTGCGCACAATGATGGCGGGCGACGGCACGCCGAGCATCGTCATGTCCGAGTCCCGGTTCGTGTGCGGGCTCGCGCCAGCGCCAAGCAGATCCGGGTCGTCGTTGTACTCGAGGTGCATCGCGCCGGCGGAGTTGGGGATGCTGTAGCGCGCGTATTCCCCGAGTGTCATGCCGCCGTACTCACCAAGGCTGCCGAGCTCGCTGAGCGCGTGTTGTTTGGCTATAATCATGATCTGATACAAATCAGTGATGTAAGGTCACCCTTGTTGGCTTTCCCAAACTCCGCTGCAAGGATATTGGCAGGAAATTTACCCGACTTTTGTTTTTTCGCCCATCTTAAACACATTTCTGAAGGCTTCTGACCATTTGTCCAAAAAGTGGAATAAGGTGACCCTACCCTATGACGTTGTGTCTCGGCATTTTCCGGTGAGTGCCTTCAAGTGCAACTCGAAGTGTTTTGAAGAGCTCCGAGTCAGCAATCTCGTACGGTATGCTTCACCAACTTGAAATTGTAAGTACGCCAGCCGCTCTTCCAACATTTTCGGGTCAACCATGAAATGCGCCTCCGTCAAACGATAACCTCTGCCAGCTCACCCCCACCGTCAATCTTATGCCTTTAGCCGAGATGGAGGTGAGCATAATTTATCGGGCTGTTGAACCACGTTGACAATTGCGCGGTCACAGCCCTTCCCTTCTCCAGATGGTTGTACAGAATGAACTCCTTCACCAGGACACCCGTCAACACCGTTGTCTTCGACGCCTTCTTTTCTCTAATCTTGGGGCTACTTGTATTCGCCGGACCACAGGCTATCAATGCTGTATTCGCAATCTCTGTAACCGCCCTGTATATCGCATACGCGATCCCCATTGTCGCTAGATTCGCGGGCAACAACGACTTCAAGCTGGGGCCTTTCAATCTCGGTGTTTTCGTGAGTAGCGTCGGAAACTTGGCAGATTCCCATTATTCATGTGGTCCAGAGCCTGCCAGTCGCCGTCGTATCTGTGCTATTCATGCTTTTCTTGGGCATAGGTAGAGTTCCCGTCCACCGATATCTCTACAGAATGTCGTTGATGTTTTGCAATAGCGTTCTTGTTCCCGACAAGCCCACAAACAGATGTCGCGGACATGAATTATACTATCGTGGTCTTGGGAGGTGTGCTCTTTCTCAGTGTGGTTTGGTATTACTTGTCTGTCGTCGGTGGAGTGCACTGGTTCAAGGGTCCAGTGGCGACCGTTGTTCTGCCCAATGAAGCTGAAAGTGAGCGCGAACCCGAACCTGAGAAAGGCGGGAAAGCAGAGGATTATTGATGGCATACGGTAGACACACTGATCTGTATCGGGGATCTAAGAATACACGGGACGGAGTACAGAGAAGATATAAATTAAAAGGGGAAAGTGCAGCAATCATTAGGGACTACAATTATCGTATTGTATATACAGGAGGCAAATCAAGCGTGAACGTGTCATCATCTGCATAACCGGATCCACCGGCAACCGGGCGGACACCGCTGTCGGGGGGTATCGTTGGAAGTGGGCGGCGGGAAGAGGTTGTCGACGGTGCACGGCTCGAAGAAGGCGTGGGGCTCTGGTCATAATCTGCGACAGGCACCAGTTGTTGACGGCGTTTCAAGTCAACCGCGGAGAAATCGCCATCTCCGTTACCGCCGAGGCTCGGTACTCTCCGCGAATGCCTTGACGAACTGGCATAGGACGGCGACATCGGCGGAACGCTCATTATATCGTTGTGGTCATTGGTGATTTGCGTTCTCCGCGAGTGGTTGGACGATGAAGGGAAGGAATCGCTCCGCGGCGATATGGGCGGGGTGTGGCTGTGGCTGAGAGGCGCAGGGCTATGGAAGCTATATGAGGAAGGGGTGGGCGGGTAGGCATTATCAGATTGCCCTGGATCATCAATCGTTAGTTTGTCATACGGGAACAGAGCGCATTCGCACTCACAGGGAATGTGGCTGGATGATGCCACGTCTCTAACTTCCACCAGATTGAGGGGACGTGATAAAACAGGATAATGTCGTCTTTTGAAGAGTCGTCTGCGGAAAACGACGAGCAGTGCAATGCCCACCACTACGAGCAAGCCGCCGACGATAATGCCAGCGATCTCCCCAGCGGTGACAGAGCCCGAATGCGGTGCTGAAGGAACGGTGACGTTGGCTGCCGAAGAGGCAGGCTGGAAGAGAAGATAATCGAACCATAAAAGAACGGGAGACCTGAAAATCAGATTAGCACGACGAGGAGGACTCATACTAACGCATACTGAGACGTGGCAATAAGGACATGCTTTCCTTGTCGAGGGTGTCGGACCGAAATAACGGTTGGTTGTAGGAAATACTGCTTTGATATGGAGCAGAAAAGACAACTGGCGTGGAGCCATCGACTGAAAAAGAGGCCTGAGTAGCAACGCCCACGGTGTCGTTTCCGATGCGTCCGTGAACAGATACGGAGGTGCCTGATAAACAAGTTAGATCAGAAAGAGATGCAGTCAAGAAGCTGGCATACCCTCAAACTCGAATTGAAAAGAACACCCTTGTTTGCCTCCGTGGCTGCTGAGTTCAAAATCCTCATCATTGGCTGTTTCCACGGTCCAATTGCCAGAGTAGTCAATGCGCGAATCGCTGTCGTCGACGAAATATACGAGTCCGTCCGCAGAGGCGTTTGCCGACGGGTTGTAGATGATGTAGTCAACCCAGACGTAGCCGACGTCGTTACCAGTGGAAGTGCAGGACGACACGGTGTAAGTCAAGGTGTGGGGGCCGTCAGCCAAGGGTGCGGATTTCCAGATCGACTGATGAGTCAAAGGTTGCTGGAGGACGGGAGAAACGAATGTGGTGATATTGGAGTCCAAGGAAAAGGTCCCGGTACAGGAAGTGTTGGCGTCAAAACCTCCTACCACGGCCACGGATGTGCCTGCCAGAGGAGCTCAGGAAACAGACATATTAGACGTATGTGTGACGGACCTGAGAATGGGAACGTCATAGTCGCGCCTGCAACCCGAGAGGCAGAGGCTGTGTTGTCATACTGAATGCTCGTGCCACCACCCGTCCATAGGCCGGTGTATTTGATCAGTGAAGACTGGTCGTCGACGATCACCCAATCGGACATTCCACGAGCATGCGACTACAACGGTCGGGAGGAAGGACCAGCGTAGAGAATAGGAGGCAGTCCCAGAGCGAAAAGAACGTGAGGACGTCGAAAGAAAAGGCGAATCGAGAGATGCCCATTTGGATCCCCAGCGTCAACAAACGATCAGCGCTGATCCAATGATGCGAATATGCTAGCTCCGGGCAGCGCGGTTAAGTACTCGCAGCATCACCGCACCCTGGTCGTACCTGATTGTTGTATTGTACCTTATCCTTCAACAGTGAGTAGTTGCGGGATACTAGAACGAGTGTTTGTGGCGCCAGGTTTCGTCGGATTACTCGAAGTCATTCATCGTGAATCAGAACCTGCAGGAGTCAAGAGCAGCGGCACCAGATAAGATGTGAGAGACAGTTATAGAATCACAACAAGTGTCTTATGAGCTGCGATAGTGTCCGACAACAGACTGTCAAGGTATATGTAACACTTGCAAGGGTTGTTTGGATCTAAAGCTAATGCCAGGGTTTGGATCAGAGGTTGTATGTACGTATTTACGCGCTCTCTGAACGCGTCCTACCTAAAATCGCCGTTCTACGAGGATTGATGCGATGGAATCCATCGTACGGCTGCGCGTGGTCCTGCTGAACGCCATAAGTGGACGTGGGATTCACCATGGTGAACAAGAACTCTTTGATGAGCTCATGGTTCACAAATCCACCCTGCTGAATCTATTCGATGTTGGAGCAAGGAACCCACAAGAACAACGCGAGCTTGAATCAGGTCCGTCGCCGAAATATTGCTCTGAGAATGATTTCGTATATCTGTGTTCTAGGGAAGACTGTTATCAATGGCAAACAAGCAGCTGTTAATCCAGACTTCGCGCGTCAAGTCATTTTTCTCTCTCAGCAGCTAGAATGTTCCGAGCGCTACATCGCCAGTCTTTTGCACTCTATTACAACCGGAAATCCCAACATCGAGCCAGTCACTGCATCGAGTTGACCGTTGCTGAATACCACCAGAGACGTCGCCATCTGGCCGATTGTTTGGGCTACATTTTCGAGGCTGCCGAGGCTGCCGACACCTCGAGGACATCACCGATGTTCCAGCGCATAGATGCTTTTGTGCGGATGGACCTCATTCCCGCTGTGGCCCACCAAGGCGGTGAAATCGCATTAGCTCACCGGATTGTGAGAGAAATACAAAATCTTGGCAATGCAGTGGCGAGAGCTGATGCGGCGAGGAAAGCGGCTCGCACGGATACAATTGCACCCTCTGCTCAAGGTGAGCATTTATCGGTGACCTCCGGAAACGTCCCTTTTCTGAAGCACAAGAAACAGCAGGAACTACTCCTTCTCTGGGCTACGACATCTTGAACTCCCGATACGAATCATTGAAATACGAACGTCGATGTCTTGCTACATGTCTTTCCATCATATCCCGCCTGGGCTACCTGTCTCCCAATGAAATCAAGGTCATCGTCGACTGGTTATCCACGACACCCAACCATGCCATGACTTTCTACCTTTTAACTGCCGCTCTCTCTGCTTTTGATCCCGTAGATCCGGAGAGTGCCGGTGGGCGTTTCCGTACTCTCCTAGCGACGGATAACAGCATCATGACATTTATGACGAAAAAGCTAGCACCGGCAACTGAATGGAAGGACTTGGGGCTCAAGGCCGCCGTCTTGCTCAAATGGACCCTATTCTTAACCGACGCCCGACATCGTAATCCACAATTGGAGCATCGTAGTGGATTCAAGACGGAGGAGCTCGAAACCCAGGTCTGGAATGCGGTGCAGGGTGATGCGTTCACATTCCTGGCTCTCGCCATTCTACAACTTGGGCGAAAGCTTGGCAGCTCTCCAGTTGTCTCTTCCGCCAATTCACTCGTGCTATCACAGGAGCAACAGGAACAGAGGGAGCTCCCTTCCGAGGACTTCGTGCCCGTCGTTCTGTCGGCATTCGAGATCTTGATTCGTTCCCTGATCACCCACGCGTCCTCTGAGCTCCGCAAGATTAAGCAGAGGCAGGAAGACCTTGTTCTTGCCAGCGCTAGAACTGACCGGACGAGAGCGGGCCCACCGCGATTTGCTTCCAGTACTACCGAAGCAGAGAAATCTGCAGCATCACCACGGAGCGACATTGCTATGTTGTATTCCTTAATTGGCCTTTTATATCTTGCTCTTCCTCCCGAGCGCGCTTTGCAATTCTGGGGCTCCACTCCACACGGGGACTCCCATGCGGTGACGTACCTGGAATACACTGAAACCATAATCGGAAGGCTTCCCGCATTTTTGCAGTGGGCCGTTTGGTCGACTCAGGTGCATGATGTCTCGATGTCCACAGCTCTGTACGATATGTTGGCCGGTCTCGCCAACGGACAGCAGTGCAGTGAATTAGCATACAATTTTATGGCTCGTGGAGGTGGAGAGGTCATTCCAGGAAGCACATTGCCTTCATCCTCTGCTGGCGGACCATCTGTCTCGTGGAGCGTCATTTTCGGTCTTTTGGAATCCTGGGCCGCAAGCAGTGCCAGCAGTCGAAGCCAGCCTCCACCACAGTCGTCGTCGTTCGGAAATAGTCTAGGAATGTCTGGCTTCCACAACCCACCACCCCCGGAGCATCCTCCCCAAGCGGTCCCCATTGGGCCCAAAGAGGTCCTCCTGGCACAATCGTTCCTTCGTCTTCTCTCCACTGTCGTTTCGCACTCAGTGGCTGTTCGGATAGCTGTTTCAGGTCACACACACTTCCGCGCGATCCCCACCCTCGTGTCTCTAATCCCTCTCGGCATTCCGCTCGAGCTCAAGGGCGCCCTATTCGATACATTAGCTGCATTCTGTGAGCCTGGTGCCGGAGTCCCAGGTGTGGAGATTTGCAAGGCTGTTTGGACACTGATGGAGAGACTCGAGGTCATCAACGTGCGGGTAGGGACGTCTAGTGGGTTCGCAGTCAATCTACCTCCCGTGAAGGGTGTAGAGATGGAGCTCGACGAGATCGAGGCCTTGCACAAGATGTATCCTGCTACAATCCCTTTCCTGCGACTGCTCAGTACCTTGATCCACACCCCGAAACGAATGTCTTTCAAAGACCGCGTTGTCGATGCTGGTACCATCAACACTATCCCCGAGTCACTGGGCCAGCCCTACCGTCTCCCCGGCATCGGCCCTTTCATATCCTTCGTCATCGACAACGTGTTTTCAAACATTCCTAACCGGGAATACGCGCAGTCGTCCGACCGCTGGCAGACGAACGATCTTTGTCTTTGCTTCATCGAACGCGCTCTAGCAAGCTTCGACCTGGAGTCTCTCGTACGCGCTACAGATGACACTCAGTTGAAAGGGGATTCCGTTCTGGCTCTCCTCGTCCATCCTGGCCATGAGATTCTCAAACGACTGTTAACTAACACGCCTCTCCAATCCAGCATTTTGACCTATGTTGCAGAAGGACTGGAAGGGTTCGAGAAAGGACTCATGGACGAGGAGCCTTACTTTGGCAGTACTATCGTTCGGGTGCTGAGGATTATCCTGCGCGTTCTGGAAATTCAAGACATCTTCCTCGATGTTCTTCTCCCTCTTTTGCATCACTCCGACAGCGCTCCCGTGATTGGGACCGTACATCCGCGCTCGTATTTCACGAAGTTCGACCAGGCACTCTCCTACGGCGCTCACTACGCTCCAGCTTTGGCTGCCTATGTGTCGTATCCAACGTGTCCTGAACTGGTTCTTCTTTCCGTGAAGATCCTCACCACCCTCTCGACTTCCAACGCATTTTCCAGCTTGTATTCTTTGGTGGAGCATAGCAATGAATCCGACCGGATCTTGGCAGGTGAGAACCTTCCTTGCTGCATCGAATATCCAAGCTGACGACAGCTTAACTGTAGGGTATGGACGGGTCCTCGGCTCCGAAACTGCAATGGATGTCCTTTTAGCCGAGTCTGTTTCTGAACAGTCCACCGGTGCTGGCGCGCCAGACGTCGATGTCAACGCCGACCTTCAGCAAGCCATCAGACTTGCCGTGCTTGAGCTATTTATTAAGAACACCGAAGCTGGTCGGTCATACCCAAACATCTCGCATTTCTTATTATTTGGCGACACAAAAACCGAACACATCATCCAGGATCCGCATGCTCTCGGTGCCCAGCGGACATGTATTCATGTTATCCTTGATTTAGCGAATATGGGCGTTCCCAGACTCAATGCTCAGGATGAAGCAGGCCCGGAATCCGATCCTCTCTTCATTGCCCTTCCAAGTCTGGCAGAGCTTTTGTATCGTGTTCTCTATCAGCTCTGTATACACTCCCGGACATCGGAGTCCACGATGCGGTATCTCCGCACACGTGAGGACTTTTTTGCCCGTCAACTTGCTGCCATTCCGTCGCAGGTCCCTGCTACTGCTCAGGATTCGGGCATCGAAGTGCTTTATGCTGATGGCGCCCGCGTCCAGACGACGGTGCCTGCCTTGAGCTCTTTCCTCCGTTTGCGCTCTTGGATATTTGATCTCGTGGCGCTCGATCTGCATGTCCTGACCAATAAGGGGCACTTCAAGGGTGTCGCCGAACTACTTGACATCCTTTTCGGAAACGACGCTGGCGTGTATGGAGGGCCACACGATGGATTCCAGGAAGTCGGCCAGTCACACTTGAGAATCATCGAATTCGTACAGTCCCTTGCCTTCGACTGGTCCGACTGTTTGGCGGTCGAGCCCATGGAATTACACTTCCTCGGCCAACTGAATTTGCATTCGTGTGTTCGTAAAGACGCCACAGGTTGCGAAATCATTGACCGAACAGCGTTGCTCTCACTTTTAACTGCTGCAAGAGGGATGCTGCACGCGCAGGGCAACATCGTCACTCCAGCTCACGGAGACCAACTCAACGCCGAAACTACGTACGTTTTGGAAAGTTGTGCTGTCGAGAATCACCGCCGAGAAGTGGAGCATGCTCAAGGCGCCGGTTACGAGTCCTGGAAGCAGCTGCTAGATATGACACTGACAAAGTGCTTCACCCGGTTGCCACACGATCGTCGCGAAAACATGCTTTTCGACTTGCTCCATGTTTTACCGCCAATTATACGATCAGTGGCAATACAAGAATCGACTGTGGTCTTACTTTCCGAAGCAGTTCTGTCGTCGGTGACAAAGCTACGGGAAGACCGCCGTCATCAAATCCTCCTTCAATCAGCGGGTGGCGATGCTGACGCAGGTTCCCTCCCTGCGGAACGGCTTTTCGCCATCTTGCGCAGCGTATTGGAATGCATCATCGACAATAATCGGATTGAGCTCGTTCGCGGGAATCTGTACGCGGCCTTGATCAACTACGTCCACTTGATCACGTCATCCAGCAATGTCTCGGACGCAGAACTCAAAAACACTGGTCTATCCATGTCGTTGGCAGCCTCGACGAGCCGTGAAGACTTCTTGTTCAATGAACCCCAAACGCTGATACCAGTGAGCCAAATCGGACGTCCACACGCACCAAATTCAACGCTGGAACACGGCAGTCTATCGTTGATCAAAAGCGTCGCGGAGCGCCTCGTCGCCACGATCTCTCGGGACGCGATCGATGGCTCAGAGGTCTGGAAAACAGTGGCTTTTATGCTTTTGGATTCTTTGATCCAATTATCTGGCCTGGAGAAGCAGCACGTCGTGTTATCGGCCCTAGTCCGACACGGCATCTTGTCGAATTTCGTCCGGGGTGTCAAGGAGTCTGACCTGCGACTGCAGTCAGTTCTCAAACCAGATCCGGGTACGTGTCAAGCCCATCGATCATGCTATCCATTGATAATTCCCTAGACGACCTAAATCCGTTGTATGTCTACGAGGCTAAAATGTCGCTTTTTGTTCGCATGGCGCAAACTCGGCTGGGTGCCGAGCGGTTGTTAGAGGCGCAGCTCATCCCAATATTGACCCAGTGCGATTACTTGGATGCACGGCCTGAGGCTGATCAGTCATTCATGGGTAAGTAACCACATTATCGATTCGTATGGCGCTAACTATTTTGCATAGATCAAGACACCTTCCTTCCGTCCGCCATCCAGCGATACCACCAGCTTTTTATGCCTGCCCTGCAATTGGTGGATGGCATGCTCGCGACCTTGGGCACGAAGCACGCCACCGTGTCCAACCAGGTACGCTCGTGTTTATCTTGGTGCATTTATCCTGAGTTGTGTTCCAGGCTTTAGATTTCCTTTCCAGTCACAGTGCCACCATCGTAATTCTCCTGAAGAACGAAACGGACCAGATCCCGCTTGCCCTCATGGAGGAGATACACCTGCTTGTATCTCTATGTGCCAGCGTCTTGCCTTTCGTCCCCAAGTCGGAGCTAGTAAGTTCCATATCTTGAATCTTTCGCACTTGCTCATGAGTGCAGCTTTCTCCCCATTCTGGCTTTGGGGCAATCCATGCAGCGATACTGAGCCTCTCGACGAAGTGCCTGGCCAATGGACGCTGGCTCGCGGGCATCAAGCCCCAGACCGACGCGGAGGTGCTCAGCGCGAGCGTTTTTGCTCTAAGTAGACCCTCCCATCTTTTATTCTTACACACCTGACGTCTTCGCAGGCTACGGAGCAGACACGAAATTCGACGTCAGCGTCCGCCAAAAGGAACGCATGCTGCGTAAAAGCATCATTGAATACATGGGGCCGCGAGCGAGTTCACTGGTGAGGACGGTTGTATTCATTCCGTGCTGCTTGTTCACTGGGATGACAGAACCGGACATCTCGCCGGTGCTCTCGCCGGTCACCACGACGCCGCGGCACGACGAGCGAGGGTCGCATTTCCTAGGTAGATGTCCGCATTGTCATCTCTCGCCTTGCTGATCTTGAGTGCAGCGACGATCCCCACCGTCGGAGACGCGCTCGAGGCGCTCAGTGAGCTCTGTGGTGACCTGGCTGAGACGCTGAAGCAAATCTCGGACCTGTCGGCCGAGCTGGCGTCGCGCGAGCACATCAGCGTGGAGAACATCAACGAGGCGCGTCCCGCCTCCTGCTGCTTTCTTTTTCCGTCTAACCACGCGCCTTCAGATCCTGCGCGACGCAGATCCCGAGTTCCTGCAGAACCTCGGCATCGCGCAGAAGCGCGCGCTGATATGCCGCGAGCTCGAGCGCGACCGGCGCAGCACGCGGGAGGACGCGCGCACACTGCTCGGTGCGTACCTCCTTGCTCTCTTCTCTTATCTTTCGTCTGCTGACGACGCATGCAGGGACGATGGAAATGGTGCTGTTGCTGCTCTGGCGACACCTGGTGTACTACGCCGAGGGGCACCACGCGCGCAGCCCGCCCGCGGCGGGGACGGTGCATCCGATGCGGTTCCTCTCGACGCCCGAGCCCGCGGCATTCCGTGCGGACGTCGCGAAGCGACTCGTGCCGGCGCTGCAGCGTCTCGCGGCGCTCGACCTTGTGCAGGACGGCAAAGACTGGCGCGCAAGCCAGGGCTACGTCGAGATCATGAGCCGACGGCTGCGCGACAGCGCTGGCATTCTGGACAGCGTAGGCGGGGGCGTGGAAATGTAAGGGCGGTTTGTACAGGATCTTTCTTGGTATTCAATAAAAGAACTGGAGCGTTCAAGCAGTGGCAATTTTTGGCTCAGTACTCGAGGTATTCACTGGGTATGCCTGTACATGTGTCATAATCATTGGTCCAGTATGTAGATGAGTAATTAATCTGTTGCGGGCGAGGCGGCGGCACCTCGGGAGGAGCCGCGGAGCCGGCGGGGAAGTACACGAGCACGAATGAGATGCAAAGATCTGTGTGAGCGACGTCAACGTTACCCAGCTCACTGCTGCCACACCCAACGCCGTCGCCGCCACCGCCTGCCCGCTCCCTGGAGGGCGTCTGCCTGAGCATCCACAAATCCCTGCATAGTCTGGCTGACCACCAACACTCTCGAAAGCGGCCTCCTGGGATGAGCAGCAAGCACTGCCATGTGCTGCGAGCCAGACTATGGAGGGATTGGTGGATGCTCAGGCGGACGCCCTCCAGGCGATCCATTTTGGCGGATTTTGGCCGTTTCCGTACGTCAACTTTCTCTCCAGATGTGTACGCATTGTGTAGGCTCGTGGCCAACCGCTTCTTCACGTGGCTGCGCTTATCACGTTGCGAAGCGGCTGGGATCTGTGGTCGCGATTTTGGCTGATGCAGCCAGATGAGGTTTTTGGACTTAGAATCTGAGAGCCGTGAATCTTGAGAAAAAGTGTAAAAATTGATATGGAGAAAGTTGCGTATTTTTCAATTCTAAGATGAATGAGCCCAACATTTTTTTTGAGCTGGGTGGAAGGTGCTCAACATCGTTGAGTACTTTTCATATGACTGCAAAAAAAAGTTTGTCTCGTTCGGCTTATAATTCAAAAATATCCAACTTTCTCTATACAACTTTTTACACTTTTTTCTGAGGTTGGCACTGGTTGAACATTTCAAGTTTTGCACTGAAAATTTTGGTGAAAAATGTTTTGAATTTTACAGTAATTTTTCGCCAAAAAAGTAGGTGAAAAACTTGCAACATTTTGGTGACCTTTTTGAACCTTGTGAAAAATTTCTGAAAAAGTGCTGAAAAAGTTTTGAAGTTCAAAAAATTCATGAAGTTACAAGTTTTTCACTTGGTTTTTCACTGAAAAATTGCTGTAAAATTCAAAACATTTTTCACTAGTTTTTTCACCAAAAAACTTGAAATGTTCAACCAGTGTGGGACCTGAATAAACCCAAGTCCAAAACCTCATTTGGCCAAAATCGCGACCAGAAGTTCCAGTCCTTACCCAGCACTGATCTTCTTGCCCTCGTGATCAGTGCGTGGGAAAGGACTGGTCGCGAGTCTACGCATTGTGATCCGATAGCTTGTTTTGGAGCTAAAACCGTCAGCGGACATTCTTCCGCGAGAGGCTCTTTTTGTCGCACTTTGATGGTGAATAGGATGTTTGGCCAACTTTTTTACCCGGGCGGCCCATGACACTATGCTGGGGCCGCAATTTCATGGATTTTGTGCCCTGAGCGTGCGCATGAGGATCGGACATCAGGCCAACCACTCGTGTTCTGTCCCCACCTTGGATCGGACCTAGATTTTTTTTTTCGTTCATTCGTCCGCATTGTGATTGGACATGGAGGCCATTTTCAGGCCGAAAGCATACAACCATATATGCTGGGGGCCTCGAGTCACTGCCACCATGGTCACGTGCACTTTCTGTGACATCGACAAAACATTTTGTCACAAAGTAAGACCTAGAAATGATGGTTTTGAATGATATGAAGAGGTTCTCGGTTTCAGAATTTTAAAATACCTATTTTTGATGGAGCAGTATGACATTTTTTCAACCCATTTTTTTCAGGTGCAAAAATGCTTGTCGGTGAATGGGCTAGGTTTCATTTTCTTTCGCTCGAAAATTTTAACGCTTATGTAAGGTTCCCACACACCATATGGGGAAGTCTCTCAGGAAAAACAGCAACGCAGGTAAACCTTCTGCTTTCCTTCAGATACTGTTATCAGCAAGAGGTGCTTGATCGGCAGATCTTGTCCTCTGATGTGGCCACGCGAGCGAGAGATTTGTAATATCCGACCATCTCGCGCCGATTCGGCATCAGTCGGCTTCTCAGCGTGCCGACAGAAAACCGAAATTCAGCGCACACTACTCAGAGTCTGAACGCTCGACTCAAATACTCTTTCTTAAGTCGCAAAATATATGATTAGTACATTTACAAATATTATGTGAATACATCTGCCCCGGAAGTGGTGCGTGGCTCGGAAAGTGTGCTCGGGACTTTGAAACCTACTGTCAAGACACGACGACCATCTGTGCCGGGAGGGGAAATTTGAGGACGCGACTAATACGCGGGGTACCGGCAGGGGATACTGAGGGACGCTTCTGTCCTCTAGTATCACCAACCAATGCATCAGAGTGCTCTGATTGCCCGGTGATGGCGGTGAGATTTGCTGGGTAGCGGCACCCAAGTTGCGCCGTTCGACATCAGAAATGGCAAACGTGGAAGAGAAGGCCTCTCGATCCTCCCTTGACTTTGTCATCTCCCACTTTGGGTGTCGGTCACGGAGGTGTTGCTCCATGTTATACTTCCAGTGGACAACTTGACACAGAATACACCGAACTGGAACATTAGTGCAGGGATGGGCAGCACTAGAATTCGACGCAGACTTGATCGCAAACTCATATACTTCTGGACAGGTAGAGGTTGCTTTATTTCCACTTCGAATTCCAATGACACAGGTGCCGGCATTTGTTGTGGAGTCTCCGCAAAATCCACACGGGTAACTGACAGCTACCTAGCCGCAATTCAGTACGTGTCCAGGGAGGGAAAGCAGACCGAATCCTTACCGGTAAGACGAGGTCGTCCTCAGAATGGGTATTCCAACATTCCAAGAATATTTGCAGCCAAGACACGGATGAACAGTGGTATTATGGGCAGCAGGATGCACAAGGGATAATGGGGGACAACTTTGAGACACTTCCAAGATATTATTTACATCTAAAAGGTCTTTAGCGTGAATTCTAGGTTCAATTAATGGTGCAATGCACTAGCATCTGGGCGACAATTTTTACTTCGTTGGTGTTGGTCCATAGCCCAATGACCCCGGTCGGAGCCGTGTTTTATGTACTTCGAGCATTTGGAGCACAACACCTCTCGTGTCCCTGCCCCTGCGTCTCCTCTCTCTGGAGCATTGCCAATGTTACGCGACGACGGTGCGGACCAAGATCTTCGTTTACTTGCAGGGTATGTACACTATGCACAGGGTTAAGACTCCATGTTAATTGCAGGATTTAGCGCGTAAAACGCGTGAAAGAGGGCGCGTCGACGTCGGACGCGACGCGCTAGGCGGCACGGTAAGCGGTGCGGTGGAAGAAAGCTGATGCAAAATTGCCGCAGCGATCGCCGTTGACTTGCCGATGTTTGCTAGCACCAAACACCTTTCCTTATTGGGGGGGGGGGTCGTGGGAACCTTGGACACGATCTGCCGATCAAGCACCTCTTGGTTATCAGCTTCACTGAACTTCAAATAACCTCAAACCTGACAGCTGTGCATCCAATTTTTTTCGGCAAGGTTGAAGAGGGCCAAACCAACTGCTTCATGTCTGCCCATGTATACCTGATTTTTAAAAAAATCCTGGACCCCTGAAAACGCCAGTACTTTTGTTCATCCGAGCCGAAATTTTGCCGCGTTATGCGTGATGTCACACTTCACGTGACCATGATGGCAGTACTTACCTGTAACCTTAGCGAGCGGGTTGACGTCACACATGTCACATTCAAGTTATTAGCATGGCCCCCACACCCGCGCCGTCCAACGAGCAGAGCTTTCGAGCCAACCTCTCGCAGTTCCGCTGGGCGCGCGGCGTCACCGACGAATCCCAGCCACCTGCGGCAGCGCCCCCCGCTGGGGGCAACCCGTTCTCCCGCTTCTACAACGCCGTCGCCGGCGACTACATCCCGCTGCGCTCCAGCGAGCGCTCTAATGAAGAGGAGGCATGGTTCGCGCTCTCGCGGTGGGAGAGGTGCGTCGGCCGGTGTGGCTGGGTGTGCGTGTGCTGAACCCGTTTGCGGAGGCTGCTGGGCTTTGGCGGGTGCCTCGTCGGCGCTGCGGTGTGCTTCTTCGTCGCGTTCTTGACGCTGCCGTTCCTCCTTGTTCCCGGACGGTAAACATCCGCTGTTATTGGGTCCTGCTGCTCATACTCATGCTCGTCCTAGTCCGCGGAAGTTCGCGCTCTCGTTTAGGCGAGTCTTCCAGTTTATTGTTTTCCACAAGCACTGACGCACATGCACAGTCTGGGCAGTATGCTCGTCATGTTTGGGTGCGCCGTACCCCCGTTTTCCAACGCCCTCTCTACTCATCTCTTTTCCAGGTTCTCGGTCC
Organism: Mycena sp. CBHHK59/15; assembly: GCA_029204085.1. Classification (NCBI taxonomy): domain Eukaryota; kingdom Fungi; phylum Basidiomycota; class Agaricomycetes; order Agaricales; family Mycenaceae; genus Mycena; species Mycena sp. CBHHK59/15. Next base: position 111,346 of record JARGXW010000068.1, read on the forward strand.
TCATAGGGCCAATAAACCACATCAAACACCTCGTCACGGCAGAGCGCCTCCCGTTCACGCTCGTCTACTTCTCCAGCCTCGGGCTCACGCTCTACTTTGCTCTAGGGGTGCGCATCCCTTCCTTCTCTCCCGCCTAATTTCATAGCATACTGAATACCATCCGCCCCCAGCTGCACTCGTACCTTGGCTCCCTCGTCTGCAGCGTCGTACAGGTGCGTACAGACACACGCGCGCACTCCGCACCCGCCGTCGCTCACCCACCCTTCCGCAGATCTTCGCGCTCATCTCGTACGTGCTCGCGTACTTCCCCGGCGGCTCCGCGACGCTGCGCCTCGCGGGCAGCACCGCGTTCCGCGGCGCGAGCAGCCTCCTCCCGAGGTGACTGGGGCACTCGCGATGGATTAATTACTCATCTACATACCGGACCAATGACACCTGTACGCGTGTACCCGGTGAGGCAAGGGAATGATACCTCGAGTACTGAGCCAAAGTTGCCACTGCTTGAACGCTAACGGCCCACTGCAAAAATGCGGGAAGCATTGAAGCTTGAAGGCGGAGCCTTTCAATGCCGCGCGTGCGCGATGGACGCCTGTTTCCCATTCTGGATTCGGTTCTCACATCCTGTAGCCATCGAAATAGTAGATATGAACATGGAGGGCGCGCCGGAAGCACAATTTGTGTTCATTAATTCTCCTAGTCTACCCGGAGTCTCTACGTACTAGTGGATCCAAAGCTCTTTCGCAAAACTAAGTCAACTCGCTCTTAATCGCAGGGCCGGGCCACCGGAGGAACCAGCCCGGAGGTATCGACTATCATAAAGGACAATGACAATCGTCTCGGTGGCTTGCGAATCATCGGAAAGCGGGAAGACGTGCGCGCGATCGCCCGCTCTGCGGACCCCACTGTCGCTCCGCCGGCCACTCGAGCTCGCGCACTGCGGGAGCACTGCGGCGCACACTCCTCGCCCGACTCGCTGTCCTGCGCACTGGGTGGCCCGTGCATGGCGTTCCGCGCGCTCCGTCCGCTGTGGCCGCGGGGCGTGCGACCTTTACTCGCGCGAGCTCCCTTCAGGTTCAACCGCTGGCTCGCTCCGCGGTCTGCTCGTTGCGCGGACGCGGAGGACTTGGCGGCGCACTGGGCGGGCTTGGACTCGGGTGGCGTTCGCGAGGCGGCCAGACCGCCGCGCCTCCCGACTCGTGGCACCACGGCAAAGGCCGCGATGGGTCTGACCCTGGAGGGAGGGCGAGGACGCCCAGACGACGAAAGACGAGGGGCGGGGTGGGGTGGGGAGCGGCGGGGGCGGATCGGTCGGGAGGCGGCGCTGGACTGCGGGCCGTTGTGATGGGCTGAGCTGAAGAGCAAAGTAGTCAGTAAATAGCGTGTCACGGGAGCATGCCACGCCTCACACCGCTCCCCGACTCGTGCTGCTCTTCCAGCGCGCGTGGCCTACATGTCGCACCGAGTCGCTTCGCTGTGTGACTGCGACACAGCCGGCTGGGACTGGGATAGCGGCGTGCGACAGACCAAGATCCACGCGCCGACAGGAATCGGGACGGCGGCCGTAACGGTCGAGTGCAAGGGGGCGCCGTTGTCCGACTGAGATTCGGGATCTGCGCGCCGCGCCCGAATCGAGATGGGCGTGTCCGACGTCGAGTCGTAGCATGCCAGCACGCCCACGACCCGTACGACGACCCTACCCTCTGAATTCGAGACCGCGGTGTGCGCTCGCGCTACCCGCTGTCCGTACCCACCCGCCCGCGCAGCGGGGAATCTCACCGGCATACATAGCCAGCACGGCTTGCGACTGCAGGATGGCTACTACAGCCTCGATTGCCTGCGCGCTGGCAACCTTTGCCTTAAAACCCGCGTCCAACCGCGAGTTTTTTTTTTCTTCATCTGACCTGAGTTCCGCAACGAAAATTTTCCTTTCTTTACAGTTGTAGTCGAGCCAATTATTTTGCAGGACGGTCAATCTCTCTCGGGATATTACGAAGGAAAGTGGCCGTCGCCTCGGGAGTATCCACTGCACAGCAATCTCGGCGACTTCCTGTCAACGGGTTGATCGGGCCGGGCGCGGACCTTTATGAAAGAGGCCCGCCGGCACAAAGCTTTTCTCAGTACTTCTACGACGTATGAGGTAAGCTCGCGGTATTCCCTATGGACAGTACAAGGACTGACAATTTACTTAGTATTAGTTATATTAACCTACGGTTCAGTTTCTAACAGGGAGGCACATCCACAGTGTCGTCCCAATCATCGGAAAGTGGGTCTGCGGTCGATCCGCGGCTGTGGCTCAGACCCGCTGTCTTGGTGACCATGTCTTGAACCACACCCCGCAAGTTCAGCTCCAAACGCTGGAGAACTTTCTTCGACAACCACGCCGGGGCATGCCAGGGGTGATAGTTTGTATCCCTACCTGGTAGCCCAAGCTTGACATTGTGTTCTTCGGCCAGGACACTAGCGAGGTGCAAACATGTCGGACAGCACTTCTTTGCGACACCTATGAAGTATTCTGCATCGGCTTCGGATGCGATGAGATATATGAAGAAAGAAGTCGAAATACAGTCGACTTCCATATAACCCATAGGTCTCGGTTCAGGCCTGGGCCTATGGGGTTTAGGGACGTATGGGCTAGGAGGAGGTGGCGATTTTCGGTCACAAAAATGGTGGGGCAGCAAGATAATGATTATTTGCGGTATTTCTAGTGTCTACTGGGGCTGACTGCAGAAGTAATTAGTAATTGAGTCGGTAACAAGGAATTGGTTTCATCTAGACGTGTTTGGCGAGAGAATCGGGTGAGGATGAGGTCCATTTGACGTGCTGAGGCATCCCTGGAGTCCAAGAGATAACGGCGAAGAGTAGCAGAAGCCTCAAGCGCTTCACGGTGTGTGGGACGTGGCTCCTCATCAACATAGTTGTCGTCATCGCCGCCATTAGCCTCCCTGTTCGCTTCCCCTGCGCGCTTCGCTTGAACAGCATCCTTGATTTGCTCGTCCGTAAATCCCTCTCTAATGTGCTCCTCGGCATGTTCACCAATTCTTCGAGGTTAAGCATGTTCGTCTCGCGAAGGACACCTGCTTGTTCCAGCTGCTTCATCACTGCCAGCAACGCACCCTCGGCATCCCCGATTTCATCATCAATATCGGATCCGACCCATCGCGCGCAAACAGTTGAGAGCCCTCCTTCTGGCAGCTCCGCCTCGTCCTCCGATGGTGTCAGGGGCGGGAGAGACGAGAGGGAGGATTCCAAAGATACAAGGCTCGGATTGCGGGAAAACCGAGCCTCGGGTATGATCCCGGCTTTTTTCCAGCAGTTATGAATCGTCTCCTGAGAGACTTGACCCCATGCTTGATCGGCAATTCGCATTGCCGCAAGTTGATCAATGTTGTAAATGTCCCCAGGGGTAACGCCGGCGTCGTAGCGTTCGAGCGCACGCTGCATGTAGAGTCTTCGGTAATGCGACTTGAAACATCGAATGATTCCCACGTTGAGCGGTTTGACATGGGCTGTGAGGTTTGGGGTGAAGTTCTCAACACGAATATTCTTGAGTTTGGGTGGTTTGTGGCCGTCGAAATTGTCTTGGAGGAGGAGAATCTTTTGGCCCTCCTTACCAAGTTTTTTGTCCCAGTCTCGGATCCACTCTTTATACAGAATTCTCGTCATCCACACGGTTGCATTGTTCCGATAATAGAACCTGAGTTGTCTCCCCGATTTTCCCTTAAATGCGCGAGGTCGCAGGGCTTTCCCAATAATGAAAGACTCAAGAGTTTCGCTGCCGTCGGCATTGACCGCGAAGGCGTACGTCAATCGCTTCTTGCTCCCTTTGACGCTGGCCATCTGCTTGTCCATCAGGCCGTGGTCAGGTGGCATCCTACGCGTTGTCAGTATATGTCAGTCATGATGTCGAGAATTGACATGTACGCCCAGTACAAACCAGTTTCGTCCATGTTCCAGATGTTCCGCAAAGGGTACCTCGCCACGAGCTGTCGGACGCGGTCCTTTTCTTCTTGAACAGCCTTCCGATCGGCAGAGCCAGCTTCACCATGCCTTTTGAAGTCCTTGAAGCTGCAATGCTTCTTGAACCCTCGCAGCCACCCTTCGCTCAGCTTGATTCGCTTATCCATCGGGACATTACACATGTCTGCAAATTGTGTCCATTTCTGGCGCAAAAGCTCCCCGTTCACATGTACCTTGTCGCGTTGCGTCTTGGCCACCCATAATTCCAACATCTCATCGATATCTGGGTTTTCAACCAAGCGGATCCTTTTCAGATCTCCGCCGCGACCTTTTGTGTTCGCCTCGTCCCATTGTTTTCGCCACTTCGTTTCTTCCTTGACCCACAACGAGATGAGGGGCTGCTTAATGCCGATATGGGGATATTTCTCGGCCCAATGGCGAGCAGTCTTCGACTGGTTTGCACCGTTGGCGTGGTGCCAGTCCAGAATTTCAATCCGTTGGGTTAGCGTAGCATTCCCCGGTTTTTGTGGGGCGGAAGACCTCGAAGCTTTCGTGCCCTTCCCCTTTCTTTTCTCCTTTTGTTCCTTTGTTAACTCTGGATTCTCTACATTAAGGTCAGGAGTGATTGCGGAAGACAATAAAGCACGCACTTTTCTTTGCCTTCCTCAACGGTGTCTCAGCTTCCTCGTTTCCGCCCCAATCAGCAAGCCGCTTCAGCTTCTCCACCAGTTGCTGCTTCAGAGGATCCAGGCGTCCCAATCCGCGTTCAAAATCCGAAGCCGCTTCCAGCTCGTCGAGAAGGGCGCGCTCGTCGACATCGTTAGTGTCTTCATCCAACCAATGCTCTTCTTCAGGGGTAAGCCTCTCCTCGCGTTTAAGACGTGCTTGTAGGTCATCTTTTTTTGCTTTTATGGTTTCTGGAATGACAAGAGGCCGCATTTTAGGGTGGCGAAAGTGAGTTTGGCCATAAAAAGTGATGCAATGCTATTTTTGGAACTGTGTTTAATTGGTCTGTGCCGCTCGCCCGTTACAGGTATGGGTTTTACTCCTCTCAGATGGGTATGAGTTATGGGGTATAGGGACCTATGGGGTTTCCCCGCTCACTCTACTACTAACATAGGTCGTATTGGCCCAAAATCTATGGGGTAAGAGGAAGTATGGGTTATCTCGGCTATGGGTTATATGGAAGTCGACTGTAGAGACCTACCACGGGGCCGCCATTGTGAAAGTCTTCAAATGCCTTTGCAAACACTTCCAGCTCAGCAGTTGCAACCAAGTCCGGGTCCTGAGACTCGGACGCCAGACCGTAGAAGAGAGAGGCGAGCAGGCCTGCTTCGCAGTGCATTGTACCATTGTGCACAATCTTCCAGTTGTATTTACGGGCTTTCCCTGGGGGAGTGAATGGGACATCATATGGGAGCATCTTGGTCACCTGATCGAGGGTGCTTGATCACTGTTCTCCGCACCTCAGATGACCAATTATCGATCTCAGCCCACTTATCCACGGTGCTGTCGTCAAGCTGCGAAAGAGGGGTAGGTGTAGGCTCAACGTCGAGGACCTTAACATGCAGGTCCAATTCCAGGTTGCCGAGATACTTCGCACCAGTGAGTCGGCTCACTCCCGATGTCCAAGCAGTTGCCAAGTCGACAGTTTTCACGAAGAGGGCACAGTCCTTGCGCATGTCGCCCATGTCTATAACAATTTCAACAACAGCAGAGAACGGTGCAAAAAGCAATACCTTCATTAAAACCAATACCAAATTCAGGATCATCATCATCAACATCAACATCGTCCTGTATTAGCGCCTGATCCTTCTCCTTTTCTTCGTTTTCGCCTGAGGCACGTAAGGAACTCGACAACAGGAAGGAAATATAGGTGTACTGCGCATGGTAGAGAAAAAGTAGTTCAGGCTTTCGACTTGCCATAAGGCATGAGGGACAAGCTTTAAAAATGAATGCACGGCGAATGAACCCATGACAAGGCCATCTAGACTCTTGATCATCTGTTCGGGCTCACACCCTCGTTTATGCAGTGCTGTATGCAGTTCATGAGCCTTGAGATGAGCGCAGCCCAGCAATTTGATCAAACAACATCCAAAGCCAATTCGGACCGCTTGCCTGGGCCGTAAGCCAGTCGAGTCAACCTGATGCGACCACTTTGCAGCAGGCTCAGCTTGCTGTCATCATGTTGTTGGTAAATCTTCCCATACCCAACGCCTCCGCCGCCCCGCCGCCTGTCCGCTCCCTGGACGACGTCTGCTTGAGCATCTATCATCTCACACAGCTTATTGCGATGCTTCAATCTCTCTATAGTGTGACCGATAATTCGCCAATGACGAACCCCCAGAATCAAAAGTGGCCCAGTGGGACGACTAGTACTGTGGGCAAAGCCTTGGACTCCTTGGCTGTCCTCCTCTCCAGAGGAACCAAAGGCGAGAGTTCGAGAATAGTCGCTATCCTTGCCGGTCCTGTACTTCAGAACAGGATGTCTGCGATCATCGCCACCTCGTACGCCGTAAACGTGAAATTCTACCGATACACGCTGACTTGTAGAAGCCTTCCCTCCCCAACTACAAGTCCGACTCTCGACACAGGCCAAATACCAGAGGCACAAGTTAATACCGTCTTTGTATTGCAGTACTAGGCCTCATACCCTCCTGCTCTCGAAGAATTCCCTGTCGGACTCCTCAAACCAGCAGACGCAGCCAGAGAAGGCGCAGAAAAATAACACCAAGAACATCCAAGATCTACTGTGTGTATTCTACCTTGCTGGATGATTGCTGTTTACTCACACATCACCAGCGACAATCCATTGCGCCGTTATGCAACGTTCGAGGTGTTTGTGGACGCCGCTGCGAAAGTTCTCCGATAGACTTCAGCCAAGCAGGCCTCCATGGGGCCAAATGGCAAGGATAACTTCCAGGTGTCACGTTTCTTCGTAGCCCACTGCTTCTCCAAGCTCCGGAGCAGGGTCCAGGAAGCTTATGAGATCTACTTGAAGAATGCCAAGTCGCTCCACCAATGGAAGCCTGCTGAGCGGGATGTGTTTCCTACCGATCCCCAGTTCGTCAAGTGCAACACTCCCTATATCTGCAAACCATGCTTGAAAGGAATATCCCGCTGACGGAGCAGGGCTTTCGCTTCAATGGAGCATCCGCACCGAATTGGCTTTGACGCTGTTTGATCTCATTGGTGGCCTGTTTTCAGCTACACAAGCACTGCACGACGCGAAGGTGCTTGATCAGAAGCTCCTGCTCCTAGTCCCTATCATCGCGAGTTCAGAAGACCTGCACTCATTTCTCAAGCTTATCCCTCGTGCCTTGTGGAAGCTCCTGAGCTTGCTACTCCATGCGCAGTACGTCCCAATTCCTCCCTGCTTTCGAGTTCCTTACGTGGCTCAGAAACAAACGAAGAAATCAAGAAGGATCAGTCGCTAATAAAGGACGACGGTGATGATGATGATCCGGAATCTGCTGTCGGTTTCACCACAGGTAATTTTTTTTTTGCACTCTATCTTTTGTTGTTGTTGCTGAAATTGTTCCAGACATGGACGACATGCGCAAGGACTGCCCTCTTCGTGAAAACTGTCGACTTAGCAACTGCTTGGAGTGAGCTGACTCACCGGTGCGAAGTATCTCGGCAGCCTGGAATTGGAACTGCGTGTTAAGCTCCTCGACGTTGAGCCTACACCTCACTCTCCTTCGCAGCTCGACGACGGCATCGTGGATAAGTGGGCCAAGATGGATGATTGGTCATCTGAGGTGCGGAGAACAGTGATCAGTGCCCTCGATCAGGCGACTAAGATGCTGCCATACGATATCCCGTTCACTCCGCCAGGGAAACCCTGCAATTACAACCCGAAGATCGTGCGCAAAGGTACAATGCACTGCGAGGCAGGCCTGCTTGCCTCTCTCTTCTATGGTCCGGCGTCCATGTCTCAGGACCCGGACTTGGTTGCGACTGCTGAGCCGGAAGTGTTTGCAAAGGCATTTGAAGACTTTCGCAATGGCGGTCACGCGGTAGGTCTCTTTTTTGACTTCTTTCTTCATATACCTCAGTCGCGTCCGAAGCCGGTTGCAGAGGTGCCGCGAAGAAGTGCTGCCCGACATGTTCGCACCTCACTGAAGTCCTCGCCGAAGAACATGATGTCAAGGTGGGACTGCCTGGTAGGCATACCCACTATCACCCCTGGCATCCCCCGACATGGTTGTCGAAGAAAGTTCTCGAGTGTTTGGAGCATATCTTGCAGGGTGTAGTCTCCCTAGTCAGACCATAAAATAAGTTTTTTTTTTTGTGGCGGAGTAGAAAAAACTTGTTTATGGTCTGATTTCGCTCGCGCACCAAATACCGTAGGTCGACCTTCGGGCACCTCGGAGGCCGAATCGGGAAGGACCTTCCTTATTGGGAAGGCCTGCCTCAAGGCACGTGCAAAAACTCAGAGCCTTTGGGAAACATTAAGACCTTCTATGGGTAACAGAACACTTGAAAAGCAGAGGTCTATGCATCTCAGACACTTTCAGCATTTCTGGTAATTTCTTGAACCTGAAAATATGTCGAAATCCTCGCTGAATGGTTATGTTTGGTGTTCACGTGACTTCGAAACACGAGCTACGGTTAAGACCTAGGCTCGTGACCATCCGCTTCTTCACGTGGCTGCGCTAATCACGTTGCGAAGCGGCTGGGATCTTTGGTTGGCATTTTCGGTGATGCCGCAAAATGAGGTTTTGGACTTCGTATTTTCAACCCTCCGCACCTTCAAGAAAAAGTGTAAAAAGTTGTATAAAGAAAGATAGATATTTTTGAATTCTGAATCGGATAAGACCAACTTGTTTTTTATTTGACCCAAAAACAAGTGCCGCTCATCTGAATCCAAATTGAAAATGATCCAACTTTCTCTATATAACTTGAGGCCCTCGAGGTGTTGTTCTGAAGTTACGGAAAAGTGGATGAGAGGTGAAAATAACAAGTCCAAAATCTCATTTGGCGCCATCAGCCAAAATGACGACGAGATGTTCCAGTCGTTACCCAGCACTGATCTTTCTTGCCCTTGTGATCAGTGCGTGGGAAACGACTGGTCGCGAGTCTAGTTAAGACCCATCAAACGAATCTAGACTATGCGGGGTGAGGAGTGATCGTAAATGCGAGGAACGAGTATGAAACGAGCAGTGGGATTCGTGCCCAGAAGGGCCAGCCAAACAAGAACATCCTTAGTTACTTCTTCGTTCGCTCTCCCTGAACGGATGCTCGAAGAGAGACTGGGTCTAGCTTGCAGCCGCGGATCGAACTCAGACCCACTTTCCGATGATTCCGGAGATGCTATAGAATACCCTGCGGTCGCGATTCCAAGGTTTAAAACGAGGTTTTGAGTCTACTGATTCATTCATTGACCATCCTGTAAAACTGATTCAATTGGCGCGTTGTGTAATCTTACCTACCTACCTTGGTCCTACTACCGACCAGTACCCCGCGATTATTTTTTGATACAATGTAGGTGACGAAAGAACTCGTCGTAAGTAGATTCATGTCAAAGAGACAGTATTAATATTGCGGCGTGTTGTGATCACAAGCCGACGTCTTCCCTCCTAGAATCCTATCACCATCTGCTTGGGGTCTTTGACAGCTCCTTGCGTCCCAAACATTGCCCAAACGCCGAAAATGTCTTGTAAAACGGCGATCGGGAACTACACGATTCTCCAGGGATTTTTGGGGAGGCCCGCTGAGAGCCGTTTCATATCGTTTTTTAAGCGCCGCGGTAAGTTTACATGGCCAAGTCAAAGCTTGTTTTGTGCAAACGACTCAATGTAAGACAACCAGCCTTGCCGGTTTTTGTTGAACTCTCTTTGGAGCCTACTGATAGCCCGGACTACATAATTCAACAGCAGCTGTCATCGCGTTTTCTACGACCTCCAACTCGAAGCCTGGTTGAAAAAAAGTCACCCTGTTCGGTGTTCACTAACTAATATTCTATCAAGCATCTTCAATTCGAAGTCCTTCGTCCAAAATTCACAAGGGGCTGCAGAAGGAACGGCAAATCGTCAAGAGATCAAGATTAGATCGTATGTACATCTACTGACAATCTAGCATCACCGACGCCCACCCTTCTTTGCCTTGACCCACTTGGCCACAATCTCCGGAGCGTCCTCGAGTATCAGCGCCCGCGGCTCCCACGTCCTTTCTGTGTACCCTAGCCACGTCACCTGATACTCGATGCCCCCACTCCCGGCCTTGCGCTCGCCCACTATCCGCAGGATGCAATATCGCTGCTCCACGACGACTGGGCCCTTCCTTACGCGCGCCGTGCGCCGTGCAGGGTCCGCCCACGCCGCAGGCAGCACCGGCGACGCGGGCAACGCCCCCGTCGGCGTGAACCGCCCACGCAGCTGCGTGCGTGTGCCGATGCCCGGCACGCCTGGGTGCCTCACGCGTGCATACTTGTCCACCTCGCAGACCGCGTGCTCGAGGTCCGCGACGTCGAGCGGCCGCGCGCGCCCGTCCGCCCCGCGCAACGGCGCGAACGCCAGGCCCAGGCGCGCGAAGTGCGCCGTCTGCGTGCGCGCCATCCAGCGCAGCACCTCCGCCTCGATGTCCGCGGCTGGCACGGCCGCACGCGCGCGCGCGATGCTGCGCCCGAACATCTTCGCGAGGCCCGAGCGCGCGCCAGGCCCGGGCACGACGAAGTCGTTCGCGGCGAACGGGAGCAGCGGTGAGTACGAGAGGCTCAACAGGAGCTGGTATGCGGTGAAGGCCGCCATGCCGGGGTACGCCGCGATGCGCTCGTACACGTCTGCCGCGAAGCGCGCGGACGCGAGCACTGGCGGCAGGTCGTGCATGAGGATCTGCAGCAGCTGCAGGTGGCGCATGTGGTTCGCGTCGTAGTCGAGCCGGTGCCCGATCTTCATGTACGCGCTCGTGAACAGCGTCGTGCCTGCCGCCACCGCCACGTCGAGCACCACGCCGTACGCGTCGAGGTCGAACGCCGTGTATGTGGGCGCACCACCGCGGCCGAACGCACGCGCGAGCAGCTGCCACGTCTCGATCTTGTTGAAGCAGTTGAACAACAGGATGCGAAACAGCATCTCCGTGCGGTCCTGCGCCCCCTTCTCGATCACCTCGCGCACGACGAACTGCGACGTGCGGTCCAGCACCCGGTACGCGTTGCAGAACTTGAACTTCTGCAGAATTGGGTCCTGCGTCCAGCTGAGCGGTGGGCGGTCAGCTGCAATTAATCGCACCAGCATTGACAACCCACGGTGCGGGCAGCCCTGCGCGGCGCCGGTCGTCGATCCCCTTGCGCTCCGCGAGCCACTGCCACAACGTGTTGAACACGGACGTCGGCGTGAGCTTCTGCCCGCAGATCACGAATGGCGGGTGCGCCGTGCTCACACTCGCATTCGTGCCCTCTGTGGCCGCCACCGCGCTCTCCGCCCCGAACACGTCCCGCGCGAGCCGGTGCGAGCGCCTAGGTTCACTGTCAAGTGAGGTGATTCTAGGCTTCATCTCGGTATCAGCCGCAGGCGTGACCGGGTCGGTGTCGGAATCGGCGTCGGCCCCGCGGCGGCGGCGGAGGGCGGGCATTGCTATTTATCTTGCATCAGAAAAAAAATGCCGAACAATCTTTACTCGCACGTACGTACGGGACGGGGGAAAAAGATGGGCGTACGGCGGCGTGCGGCAGGATGAAATTTTACAAGAATACTTGTTCGAATTCGAATATTCGGTTTAGGCCAGGTGGCACGGCGGTTCAATTAGGCGGGAGGCGCGTGTATCAGGGCAAAGATGAAGACAAAGACTTGTAAATGAGACCAGAAATTAGAAACAAAAATTTGCAATTGCTTTTCCCACGCCCCTGTCTCTTTCAGGTATCTATCAAGCTGACATGATCAAATTTGGCTTTTGTTTTTTCTTTGACCCTTTGCTCTTTGCGACTCGCCCAACGGGATTTCTGAAATACCCTGCAGTACGGATGGGCGCACACGTACGCGTGCCGGACGCGGATCTTGTTCCTGGATCCCTGAGTCCGTAGCGCATGGTGCATGGATCGCCCTCCTCCCTCCGCGGATCTTCGCGGCGGGATCCAACATCAGTCTGTACCATGCGCTGTGCGGTGAGTCATGATTTATTATGCTGGCTAAACGTTTGCTTGGACTGTACGCGGTTAATGATATGGCAAGTGCCGGTTTCATCTGTGGTGTTGCAAGCACCAGTTTCAGGATTTTGGAATATTGGCGGGAGCGCCGCGCCGATTATGTGGCCAGCGTAAATATGTGGCCCTGCGTAGGGTGATCAGCAGTCCGACATGGTTGTAATTGTTTTGCAAAGAGACGTGCGGTGCGCAAAAGCAGACGCATAGTGAAAATCCTCAATCAAAAACACCTTCATGTTTGTAGCAATATGTCCACCCCAATCAGCCAAAGTTAAGAGGCAAAGTGTCTCAAAATCCTCAAATCTCGGGAGCCTCGGGACTTGCAAGTGATCATATGAAAGTTTTTGTTAAGTGGCAGGGGGGATTGCAAAGTCCTGTCCCGAAGAATCCGAGATATTATCGAGATGAGCGGCCGGCGGGAGGTGCAGGCGCAAGTGACGGGGGTACAGTAATAATGACGTGTGACACCGTGTGACCTACGGTGTTAAGAGGTGAAAATCCAGGACTGATGCCTTAAATTTCAGTAGATCTCCAAGGGTTCATTTAGGAGAGTGTTAAACAAGCTTCTGCGACTCTACAAGTGCTATCAACATGGAGGGCAACCTTGCACATCAGCGCGTTTTGATGTCTATGTGATTATATAAGCGGTCATCAGCGAGCTCAACACGGTGCACGTGGTAGGAGGGAAGATGTTGGCATGAGATTACAATAAGCCACAACACGCGCTCGCCATGCACTATGGCTTCGACGACGGCGACGACGACTGAAATCGTCGGTGCCGCAAACGACTTACTCGCCGCGCATGCCGCACTTGTGCAGACCGTGCGCACCGCGCAGCAGGCACACCGCCGCCAACTGCGCGCCCTGCGCTCCCCGCCGCCCGCGCTCCTCGCGCTCCCCCTCATCCCGTCCCCGCCGGCCTCACCACTTGTCGTGGACTCGCCCCCCGGATCCCCGCGCGCGCAAGGCCCGCCGCCCCGCACCGACCTCCCGCCCGCGAAGCGCGCGCGCGCCGCGCGCTACAAAAACTACGTCCCCGAGGAGGAGACGATCCGCAACGACTACTCACAGCGCTACGTCGACGGCGGAGAGTGGCCGCAGAACTGGGTCCTCGGCGCCGACCCCGAGCATCGATTCGAGGAGTGAGTTGCGTCGTTCTATGCCTTGGATTAGGCGCGCGCGCTAAACACGCACGCCCAGGTATCCCAAACAGCAACGTCTCCTCGCGCTCAAAAAGGCGGCGGTCGCCGCACACGCCGTGCCGCCCGCGTATCTCCCCGCGGCGGACCTCGCGCGCCTGCACCCAACTAAATTCGATGCCATCCTGCTCGACCCGCCGTTCTCGCGCGCGTTCGGCTGGACGGAGCTGCAGGCGCTGCCCATCCCCGCGCTCGCGGCCGACCCGAGCTTCGTGTTCCTCTGGGTCGGCAGCGGCGCGGGCGACGCGCTCGAGAGTGGGCGCGAGGTGCTCGCAAGGTGGGGGTACCGTCGCTGTGAGGACGTCGTGTGGGTCAAGACGAATCGTACGTCGAATAAGGGCCCAGGGACCGACCCGCCGACGAGCTCGCTCCTCACGCGCACGAAGCAGCACTGCCTGATCGGCATCCGCGGCACCGTGCGCCGCTCAACCGACAGCTGGTTTGTGCATTGTAACGTCGGTGCGTTTGTGCTCCCATATCGTTTATCTACGCACAACGCTCACCCGCCGCCACACATACAGACACAGACGTCATCTTCTGGGAAGGCGACCCATCCGACCCGACGCGCAAGCCGCCAGAGATGTACACGCTCATTGAGAACTTCTGCCTCGGCACGCGCCGCCTCGAGCTCTTCGCCGCCGCGCCGCGCGCGGGGTGGGTTACTGCGCTCGCGCCGGGGCGCGAGGGCTCGGGCGCGTCGTCTACTCACCCGGCAACAATGCAGACGCCACCACCACAACCGTACCCGATCCGCCCGCCGCGTGGGCCGCCACTGGTGCGCGCCCGTGGGATCACGCCGCGTGGGAGGCCGACGTGCGCACACTCGCGGAAGGGGCAGGGGGGCGCGCGGTCGTGCCTGCGACGCCGGAGATCGATGCGCTGCGGCCGAAGTCACCGGTCCGGGGAGGGGGCGGGGGCGGGGGGATGGGTAATATCAACGGAGGGGGGATGGGGAGAGGAGGGGGGGTGAATAATGGTGGGATGACGAATGGAGGGATGGGGATGGGTGGGATGGGGAGGGGCCAGATGGGTATGGGTCCACCCATGATGGGCAATAATGGGATGGGGATGCCAGTGGGTATGGGTATGGGTATGGGTATGGGCGCCGGGGAGGGCATGATGCAGGGTGCGTGGCCCGGGATGATGGGCGCGGGCGGGATGATGGGTGGTGGAATGGGTGGGATGGGCGCGATGGGCATGGGGCAGATGGGAATGGGGCAAATGGGCATGGGTATCGGGGGCGGCGGGATGGGTATGGGTGGATTCGGCAGCGCAATGCCAGGGTATAATGCTAACATGAACCCTGGCATGGGTGGCGGGTGGGATGATCAGACCCAGGGGCAGTATGGCATGGACGGTGCGTGGGACGGCGCGTGGGACGGCGGTGGGATGGGCATGAACAACGCTGTGATGGGTGGGATGAACCCCACGATGAACCCCGGGATGAGCGGGATAAACCCCGGGATGAACATGGGCATGGGAATGGGGCTGCATATGCCGCAGGCACAGTGGGGCAACGTCAATGTCAACATGAGTGGGGGCGGTATGAATATGAATGGGAACGGAAACGGCGGCACCGGTGCGGGCGGGGGCGGGTATGAGGGATATCTGTGATCGATTGGATGTAACTTGTCAGTGGCGCGCAGGTCTGTTTACTTTTTTTTCTTGCGGGACTCTGGAGTCATGTAAGTGTACTGTGTATACATAAAAAACGGAAGCAAAATGGGAAGTGTATCATATGCATGTATGGAGCGCACTGATGGTGTGGAAGTCAAGCAGCGCACAGTCGGTGTTGTGCTGGCTTCAATAGACCCTGCAAAAGAATATTGTCTTGCGCTGTGAGTTTTCTTTACAGAAATAAATGACCGCTTTTGCCGAGCCATAATTTTTTCCTGAATCCCTCGCTCCGCTTTTTCTCGCATCCACTGCTAGTACTTGTCGCTTTGACCGGTTATTTTTGCGCAGACTGAGGCACGTGGCCAACACGATCGGAGGTCCTGAAAAGGCAACACCAACTTTTTTTGATCCACCCTATTCACGGAAAATTTGGTCCTTGCAACTTGGACTCCTGTCCTTGCAAGCACACTCTTCCTCGCAAGCGTATCCACGCTCTCTTTTTCTTGCAAGAAGACTCACACACGCTTCTCCTGGCAAGCACGCGAACCCCCGCTCTTAGCAAGCAACTGAACGGCTACGATGGGGAAGAAGGCGGCCAAGTCGATGAAGAAGTTCGCTGCGAGCGGGCAGTTGAAGAAGACGATCGACGCGCGCCGAAAGCACCAGCAGATCAAGCGCAAGAACGGGGCCAAGAAGTCGGCCAAGGACGGGAAGGGCACAGGGAAGCAGCCCGCGCGGGGGGAAGACGAGGAGGAGGATGCTGAGGTCCCCGGGAAGAGGTGCGCAAATAAATGCGTTTCTGTGCAAGACAATATTGACGTCAAAAAATGCTCCTAGTTCGAAGGCGAAGAAGGGCATGACCGTCGACGATTTTCTGAGCGGGGGCTTTATGGAAGGGAGCGATGATGACGAGGATGGGGATGAGGTGTGTTGCTGTGGGGCTTCATTCCGCCGGCTAAAACTCAACGAGCACAGGACATGGCGGACGACGCAGACTCGGACCTCGGCGAAGAGGATGAGGAGGATGAGAATGACGTTGGCGACGACGCCTCGTTCGCCTCGCTCGACGCGCTGGACGGTACGTCGTCGCTTTCCCTGTATATTTATTTCTACCTACAGGCATTCATCTACAACGACAGAGGAAGGCGCCGCACACCTCGTCGAGCTGTCGAAGCTAGCAGAAAAGGACCCCGAGTTCTACAAGTACCTCCAAGAGAACGACCGTGAGCTGCTCGACTTCGACCCAGACGCTGCAGGCGGCGACTCCGACTCGGATGCCGACGAGGCGCAGGAGGGCGACGACCCCATGGACGGCGAGGGCGCGCAGATGCCCATCCTTACGAAAGACATTCTGCGCAAGTGGCAAAAGTCACTGCTGGAGGTGCGCACGCGCGGTCCGCAACTGGCAAGGCATTGACGAATTTCGCAGCACCGGTCGCTCCGCGCGCTGCGGAAGCTGTTGATTGCGTTCAGGTCGGCGGCACATATGAACGAGGATGGGCAGGTCCTCGCATGGAGCATTGATAATTCGTCCAGTAACTATTGAAACACATTCTAACGACCCACACCTCACTTGTTTTTTTTAGTATACAGCAAGTTGATCACCACCGCGCTCAAGTACACGCCTGTAGTGCTTGACCACCACGCGCCGTACAAATCACTCGCGAACGGCAAATTGTTCGTCGCTCCCTCTACACCATCCAATTTCGTGCTTTTATTCACGCCACGTGTCAAGTAAACCGCCTACGCAGACGGCAAAACTGAAGGCACTGCAGAAGCTTATCCTGTCGTACTTCCAGAACGTCGTGCACCTCCTCTCGCAGCTAACCGACAACGACATGTTGCATGTCGCCGTCACGGAGAGCGCGAAGATCATCCCGTACATCGTCAGCAGCCGCAAGGCCGTCAAGCTGTATCTCAAGGTGCATTTATCCCTGCATTTAGGGGACAGTCCTGACACGCCCCGCGCAGAAATGCTTGGACCTGTGGTCGAGCGCAGAGGACCGCATCCGCATCGCGGCCTTCCTCGCGATCCGACGGCTCGCGTCGGCCACGGACGAGTCGATCCTGGACAACGTGCTCAAGGTGCGCTTATTCTCTTGTAATCTCATGAGGTCGTCGGCTTACCCAGAGTGCGCAGGGCACGTACCTGACGCTCGTGCGGTCGTGCAAGGCGACGAGCGCGCACACGCTGCCCGCGATCAACCTCATGAAGAACTCTGCGTCGGAGGTGTTCGGCCTCGACCCCGGCGCGGCGTACCAGCACGCTTTCGGGTACATCCGCCAGCTCGCGATCCACCTGCGCAACAGCATGAAAGTCAAAACGAAGGTGGGTGCGCTTTGCGGCTGCACGCTGCTCCGCTGACGGATACGAATGTGACTATCGTAGGAGGCGTACAAGCAGGTGTATAATTGGCAGTATGTACACTGTATCGACTTTTGGGCGATCGTGCTCGCGCGCGCGTGCGACGTGAGCACGGAGGCCGAGACGGGGAAGGAGAGCGAGCTGAAGCCGCTGATCTACCCACTCGTCCAGGTCAGCCTCGGCGCAATAAAGTAAGTCCCCTTCCCCATCTCTCGCCCTGCTTATCCTGAGTCCCCCTCGTCGCAGACTCATCCCGAACAGCCGTTCGTACCCGTTCCACCTGCACCTCGTGCGCGCGCTGCTGCACCTCACGCGGCACACGCACACGTACGTCCCGCTCGCGCCGCACCTGTTGCCGATCCTCACGAGCACGCTCGCGCCGGGCACACGCCCGAAGGCGTCGACGCTGCGCCCGCTCGACCTCACGCTGCAGCTGCGCGCGCCGCAGCAGTACGTGCGCACGCGCGTGTACGCGGACGGACTCGGCGAGGAGGCCACATTCCTGCTCGCGGAGTGGCTCGCGTCGCCGCCCGTGCACGGGAGCATCGCGTTTCCCGAGACAACGGTGCCCGTCGTCGTCGCGCTGCGTCGCGCGGTGAAGGCGGCGAAGGGCGGGAAGGACGCGGCCGCGGTGAAGGCGCTGCTGGAGCGCGTGGAGGAGAGCGCGCGGTGGGTCGAGGGACGACGCGCGAGTGTGGTGTTTGCGCCGAGCCGGCTGGCGGAGGTGCGCGAGTGGGAGCGGGGCCTGGCGGCGGCGGTGGAAGACGCGCCGCTGGGGCGGTACGTGAAATTGCAGCGGAAGACGAGGGAGCGGAGGCGGGCGCTCGTCGACAAGGTGTGTGCTTGGTGCTCTCGCGCTATTTGTGGATGTGACCTCATAGTATGCACAGGCGCGTCAGGGCCAGAACGAGATTCTCGAGGATTGAACGGACGGACGCCCGTCGGCAAGGTACGCCCGTTATACTCTCACACGACCTGTGGATGCGACCTCATGAGATGCACAGGTACCTTAAACCAGGTCGAGATTCCGGGGTCATACAACGGCCTGCGATGGGTGGTCCTAAAATGGGCGGGGGATTCATGCAATCTCCCATCGGTGTGTATATACATACAGCGTGGATGCCTGATAATTCTATCAACCCTTCATGCTTAGGGTTGATTCAGCCAACCCCCATGACGGATAAGATAAGGAGTGAAATGCCAAGGACTCCAACCCGCCGAAATCTCGACTGCAAATTCTCGCCCACTTGTTTATGTGAAGTGCATTCTGCTAGAGCTCGACTCCAGGGATTATATGAAGTTCCCTGATTTTCCCCCTCTTTTGAAGTTTCTGTGTGCGGTTTTGGAGACTTAGTGAGAAAATCATGGATATGGCCTCATGGGTTGCATAAGTGAGCCAGGCCAGGACGAGACTTTAGAGGATTCTCGAGGGGTGTCTTGAAATGGGCAGTGGATCGATATCTAATCTCTCATCGTTGTATCTATACAGATCTATACATACAACGAATGCCAGATGGTTGTTTGTTTCACACGGAGAAGGAGAGAAGGACCACTGGAGAAGACCTCTCGGCAGCGGTGGCTTACGAGTGAATTACCAGGTTCGGCCTACAGTACTTGGGTCACCAGAGCGACTACCAGATGCCGAAAAGCACCTTCCACCGCGGGCGTCCTATACCCTGCATGCTTTTTTGGATCCCCTCGGCGAGCCGTTCATAGTGGCGAGGAGCCGATGCGGGGTTCATAATTTTGTCCGTCAGAGCATACTAAGTAAAGAGGGTTGAGACGGCTGGGAAGTTCGCGGGAGAAGCTGTACTTTTTTCTGGATCTCGTTCCGCTCCAGCGCTTGGGCTGCGCGCACGGCGGCTGGCGTGAGGCGCGGGTGGGTGGAGAGAGACTTTAGAAAGTTCTGGAGCTGAATATGTGGCCGGAGGGGGTCGACGGGGCACGCAGCCGCGATTCTGGCGAGCTCCCCAGCGAGCTTCCGTGTTGGTGCCGCCATTTGGGATGAGGCAGGTGAGTATAGCCGGATTGGGAATCGGAACAAACACGTGCACCCAAGTGAAAAAGATGATCCACGATCAACCTTCAACGTTTCAACAACACACAAAAATCGGAAAGACGGCCTCCCATGCGGTCAGTGCGCCATTAGAACTAAAATCGGAAGCCCGAAAATCTCTCACACCGACGGTGGCACTAATTTTCCTTCTGTTCGCACCGGATCTTGACCTTGAAGCCATGTTGAACTGCAGCACCGTCGTTGACTTGCAAAAGACTCCGTGTTGGACCGGTACTTGTTGGCTCCTCGCTAATTTACGTCCACGCCGTTCCTTTTTTCCCCTCTGATCCATCCCAAGTCCAGTTTCGCTTAGACGTCCATTTGATGGAGATGTGTCTTCCTATCGATGTTCCGCGTGTACGTGTAACATGATTGCACGGAGAGCCGTAGTCGAAGTACCTTGTGGAGTCGCTGCTCATCTGCTCGCTTCCTAACCATATCCAACGCCGGCTACTATTTTCTGATTTTTTCTTCTCCCGGCAGGACCATAACGGCACATCAGCTACTTATTTTCCATGCGGTACCACACCCAGACGGCCTCCTGTATCGTGGTATGGCGGTCGGCACCATTTAGCTGCTTCCTCTCGAGTCGTCTACCACATATTTACGCCAGGATCCAGGCTCCCGGACGGAATCAGCTGCGAGCCATTACAAGTGCTCGTCCGGAGCCTGACTCTTCGTCAGAGGCAAGTGGAGACAGCCGGTGGTCGGCATCAAGTTCTTGGGAACGCCGAATTTTCAATCGTGTTCTTGGCCCTATGCCTGTTGCTCTATGATCACCCTCGCGTGGTTTCTTCGGTGCCTATGATTTTCTAGTTTTCTCCGTCCCCCGTTCTTCTCCATGGTCCTCTGAGTGGCGGGGATCTGGCACGTCAATCGAGATGAAAATAGGTCGGACGACATCGGCGGGCGATGCGGCTTTCGCGAACGTTCGCCCGAGGCGTTGTACGCCTCCCATGGCAGCGAAATTCGTTTCACACTCCGGGCGAACGTCGCTACCCGCGGTGGCATAGTATGCCGTCGCTAACTGGCCGCGGCATCTCTTCCAGATGTATTGAGTAATTTTTTCCTCCCCATGTGAGACTGCTGACAAAAAGCAGCAACGGCCGGTTCTATCTTATCGATGGCGTTCCAGCTCTGCACATAACGTTACAGACGCGGCGGCTGGAGACCGATTCCCACACGATCCAGTTTCCGTGTCATCTTCGGCCTCTCGATCTGCCAAGTGGAAAAAAATTGCCGCTCGAGTGTTTTTGTTGATGGCGGAGATGTCCACTGGCTTCAGTGTTATTTCTGCACTTATTCAGCCAGCAGGGAATAAATAACTTTGCAACGTTTCCGCGGTGTTTCCTCCCGTCAAATTTCGCTTGTTTCATTTTTTCCCCGGAGATATTGGACCCTTGTGAAACTCCTCGGAATATCCATCTACACAGTGCATGCTATTGCAAAATCTTCAACACGAGGATTTAATACGATCTGGATCACCGGCGGCATTTCCAAATGGAGGCAAAACATATCAGCACTGCCACTGTCTGTCAAGGCACGGAGGTCAAGTTTCTCACCCTTCATCCGTCATGAATTGCTGCAGGAGCTCTCAGCGCAACAGCAGCCTCGAGCGCCCAGCCTCGAGCGCGCGCCAGATCATCATCGATCAGCAGCCTATCCCACTGGCGGGGCTCCAACCACCCACCCTACATCACCCCGATGTGGCGCATCAAAGCTCTCCAGCTTCGGCAGCGGCTTGGGACTCCTCGAATTCTCCGCCGCTTCCACCCGCAACGGCTAATTATCCGGGCGCGTATGCGTATCCTGATGATGGGTATTTCCCCGACGCGGCGCCCCCGGCGCCTGACGAAGGGAAGCTGGTCATCGCGATTGACTTCGGTGCCATTCAACTCCATCCCGTTCTCACCCGCTGACGGCACTGAGCCACGTTCGCTTGCAGGGACCACTTTTTCCGGTGTGGTGCGCCGTGTGCTTCTGGAGCCGGAACGTGTGCGCTGAGCCGTGATCATCTGTTTGTCCGCAGGCATATGGGTCCTCTAGGATTGCGTCCGGGAAGATACAGCAGATCCTCAATTGGCCCGGCTCGTCTGAGACGTTCCGCAAGGCGTGTGCCTGCTGGTTTAATCAATGTGTGGCCTGAAATTCATTATGCAGTGTAGATCCCGACGTGCTTGCTGTACGATGAGGACGGTCGCATCCTCGCGTGGGGGCTTGAGGCGAAGAACGCGAGCCCGATGCCCGGGACTGCGCGCTACGAGTGGTTCAAGCTGTTCCTCGACCCGCGCGCGCTGCGCGAGGGCGCCGCGGCGCTCGACCCGCGCCTCCCGGAGCTTCCTGTGCGTTTGTCGTATACTGTATAGTATAGTCAAGTAATGTTCGCCCAGGACGGCAAAACGCCGACGGACCTTATCACGGACTTCATGAGCTGCCTGTGGGAGTATGCGCGCGAGCAGATCACGCGCGACATCGGCGCCGTCGCGGACCTCAGTGCGTACTACTTCAAGTGTCGGTGCCTCATTTGAGATTTCAAAATGTGTCATGCCACCACAGACTCGGCGGACGTGTGGCTGACGGTCCCCGCGTCGTGGGATGCGCGCGGGTGCGCGCTTATGCGTGACGCGGCGCTTATGGCAGGGCTGGTGCAGAGCGCGCACGCGGGCGACGGTGCGTGGCGCGCACGGCTGCACATCATCTCGGAGCCCGAAGCCGCCGCGGTGCACTGCGCACGCCTCACCGCGCTGCACACGCTGCGTGCGCCGCAGACGTTCGTCGTGTGCGATGCGGGCGGGGGCACGGTCGATCTTGCGGTGTATCAGGTGGGCAGTCTTGCTCCTCGCTGTTTATTTCGGTGTTTTGTAGAATTGACGAGAGTGTAGATCACGGGCGACTCCGGATCCGTGCACCTTGAGATCGCGGAGCTCGCGGCGCGCTCGGGCGCCAACTGCGGGAGCCTCTTCCTTGACTTGCGCTTCCGCGCGCTCGTGCAGACTGTGCGCTCCTTCCTCGACTTTTCAGTCCCCACTAAAATTCGTCGTACACAGCTCCTCGCCGACCACCCGGCGCATCTCGAGCCTGCGTCGCTCGCGTCCTTCAGTCAGTCGTTTCTCTCCTATTTCCTCTCGCTTTCCATTTTTGGCGTCCTCGCCTCCCTTGCTTCGCGTTATTTAAAACTACTACCTCTCAACGACGTCATGGCTCTTGCTTCCGATTTTGCCCCGATTATCTGATATGATAAGATACGGATGCGCTAACGCGATCACGATGACGCAGTGCACTCGTTTAGTGAGGCGGACAAGCTCGCGTATGCGGGGTACGAGGACGACGGTGCGTTTTTCCTCTTTTTTTCGCTTCATTTATCCTCCCCTCCCGATTCATTCTTATTCTTGCGGCCGTCTTTTCTGTTATTTTATTTTCCCGACTATAATGCAATGCAGAGACGACGTTCTACTTCAATTGCTTCAACGTCGAGGGCGCGCGCGACGACCGGCGCGTGGGGCTCGTGAACGGCCAGCTCGCTATTCCCGGGCATTTGCTGCGCGAGGCGGTGTGCGTGGCGCTCCTCCTCCCAACAAATACATGCTTACGCGTTATTTTATTTTATTTTATTTGCGCAGGTTCGACCCGGTCGTCGACGAGGTGCCCCTATCTTCCCTCTCCTTCCCGATTATGATCGCTCATTTCGCCCGCAGGTTTTGCACCTCATCCACACCCAGCTCACCGCGCTTCCCGCGCAGACGGCCGATGCGCTGCTGCTCGTCGGCGGGTTCGCGGGGAGCGCGTACCTCATGGAGCGCGTGGAGGTGTGTGTCTTGCCTTCTCCTATACCCCTCACCCTTCGCCCTTCCTACTAAAAAAAAAAATCCCCACTCAACGAACAGATAAACTGACGAACCCCCAGACGACCTTCCGCGCGCGCATCCCGCTCATCGCGCGCCCGCCGGACGCGGACACCGCGACGCTGCGCGGCGCCGCGCGACACGCCCTTGAACGGCGGCCGCTCGTCGCGCAGGTCGTCGCCGCGCGCGGGTACGGCGTGCGGGTGTGTTTTCCCTTGTCTTTTCATTTGCTTTTTGTTTGTGCTTCATCTGTGCCTCGCTTCTACTCATTTTCCGAGCTCGATGGGTGCTGGACCAGGCTTCCTCTCTTTTTCTCCCACTTTCTGCAGCGTGCTAAATGCGCACTCTAGGCGAAGCTCCCCGCGGAGGCAGAGGACCGCGTGCGCCGCCCGGCGTACATATCGCGGAACGCCGCTGGCGTGCAGGTGTGTGCGAACCGGTGCGTCGTTTCTTCCCTCTTGTTGTTATATCGACCGCGTTTCTGATGATTTTCCGTAATTCCTTTCATTTTAATTTCTTTCTGGGCTTTTTGTACGTACTTACTTCTGTTGGCGGCTCGCGTATCCCTCGGGTACTGTGCTTTTATTCCACCGTCGCCGTCGGGGCCTTTCGTCTGTTCATTTCGTTCATTCCGCCGTTGTTCGCATTCCTCCTCGGACTCGTCTACCTCTGATTCTCCATTCATTCCATCATTCGTTCTCGTTCTCGTTCTCTTTCTATTCCCACCCCACCGCGCATCACGACCCAACCGCACCCGGTCTTCCCACCCCGAACCTTCATCTGCATCTGGACCGTGCCACGTTCTCGCCCTCCGTTCCTCCCACCCCGCGGTGTCTTTCCTTCGTTTCACGTCGCCACGTTTTACCTCGCGTCCATCATGGCATCCCGCCGTCCGCAACTTCTCGCACCTCCGTCCCCCCCGGCCCGCTTCCCATGCTATCTATATATACCGCCCCTTCCCACGTCCTCCCACGGCCTCGTCAATATCACGTACCGCTGCGCTCGCCCTCCCACACCGCCGCCGTGCCCCATTCGTGTTTTGCCTTACGCGGCGCGGTGTTGGTGTTGTGCCATCCGGCGGCAACGCGTCTCCCGCGTTCGCACCCACTGGCACATTCACGTGCGGAATCCCCGCTGCGCGCCAAATACCGTGGCATCCCGAAATGCACGCCCGCCCCGCCTCGCTGGTCCATTGTCGTCTCTTTCCCTAAATCCCATCCCATGCCATTATTGCATCGAATCCCCGGGCCATCTTATGCTAAATCCAAAAATACCCGCCGCTGGGGTCTGTTTTGCTCTGTCGTGTCCCATCTAACGCGTTCTATTTCGTTGTGTCGACCCACTACCTCCACCGCCTGCATCCTGCCCTAAATCCCACCCCGTTTTATTTTATTTCACTCGCTTCATCTCATCCTGCCTTCGAACTTTCCACATCCACCCAAAATACCACATCTGGCTGGACCCTCCTGCTGCACGCACGCACACGCACACGCACATCCTGACGCACTGCTGCGTCTAAAAATACGTTCCCGCGTCATCGCCAATCCTAACTTTCCCATGCGGCGCCCTTTTTTATTTTTATTTTATTTTGTCGTACCGCTTGCCACCCTCCCACACGCACTTGCACTTACCTCGCGCCCGGCCCGCTTTTTCGTTCCCCCACTTGATGCGGACTTGCAACCTATGATATCATGGTATGTGAACAAACGAAACGAAACGACACGGCGCGCAGGCTGCAGTACCTCGTGCACAAGGGCGCGGTGCTGCGTAAGGGGTGCGTTGGGTTTTTTTTTGTGGTTCATTCTGCGCTTTTCGTCTTCCTCCGCGACATACGTCACTCCCTTTTTTTCTTCTATTTTTATTTATTTAATTTCCCTCCGTTGCGTCGACCCAAGCTGACCAGGCAACCAATTTTCTATTCACTTCCAAAAAAAAAAAAATGGAACTTGCGCAAAAATAACAAACGGAACTCATTGAACGCAACACCGCGGACGTCCACCGCGCGCGCATCATCGCTACGCGGGTTCCCACTGTCCGACGTTATATTATATCCTTGTCACCGGTCCGTGGTGTCGCGGAATGTATCACGACGCGCGTGCGGGTTGTTGGCCGCGACCCTGGGTTAATACCCCGATCTCTGTGTGGCATGCATCGCGGGCTGGCAACTCGCGGTTCGGGATGGGATCTGCGAACCCCAATGCGGATATGTATGTGCTCGAATACCACCCTGGCGCTCGTCTCATCATCGCGGACTCTGAAATGCACTCGGCGCGGCTAATGATATCGTCATCTCTCATCTGGCATCCGGCGTTAATGTGCATCGCGCGCGGGAACGCGTCGTTCATATCCTGCGGACATGATCTCCACGCGGGAACGTGGATGATCGACGTGTGCCGATGTGTGCCGGCGCTGGGATTGGGATTGGCGCGCGTCTGCGTCCGCTGCGTCTGGATCTGCGGAGGCGTGATTTCTATTAAACATTGAACGACGGGTGTCAATGGAAGCTGCGCCTGGATCTACGCGGTGTCGTCATCGGGGGTAATTCTAATCGGGGGCACTTGCGCGGTCGCACATCGATTCAAACGAACGCCTCGGGATGGGATCGTTCGGATTCGCGCACGGACGCCTCGGACGTACCCGCGACCCCACGCGCGCAATTGCCGTGTTATCAGACAACGGGTGACGACGCGGTTCTGGTGCGTGGGGATGCTCGCGTCGCGGTGGGACTGCGCTGACGGGCGTGGGTGTGTGCAGCAAGTTTTCGCGGGACGGGGGGGGTGCGTGCCGGCATTCGGTTCGTGCGTGTTGTTGTGACGCTGACGGCCGGAAGACTCGCGGTTCGTGTCGACGCTGTATGCGGTGGACGGGGACGGGGCGCCGCGGTACGCGGACGACGGCGGGGTGCGCGCGCTGTGCGAGTGGACGGCGGACCTGGGCGGGCTGCCCGAGTGGCAGGCGGCGGCGGCGGCGGCGCGCGGCGGAGACAGGGGGTTCTACACGGACTTTTGCGTCGGGCTGGAGCTGGACAGCGCGGAAGTGCGCGGGGTGGTGGTCTCGGCCGTGTCCGGCCGGGAATGTGGACGGTACGTGAACGGGGGCCTAGGGCCGGGCCGAGGGCTGATCGAGATCGCGTGCGAGTGCTGATTGCGGATAGGGTCGTGTTCGATTTCGCGTGATCGGGATCGGGATCTGGTGGAGGCGGGGCCGATATGTCCGATGCGCGAGATTGAGATTTGTGGTGGCCCCTTTCGGCGTCGAGATGGGCGTGTGTAGGGCAAGAAAGTACATATAGCGACCCGAAACCACTGGCCGCCATGGACGGCGTGTCCATGGACGGTGTATCCACTGGCTCTTTGCCCACCCCAGCACTCGAGGCCCTCTGCGCCCCCTCGCACACCCTACGCCCCACTTCGCAAACTGGGCCGGCACTTTCCACTGCTCCCCGCGCGCCCTCTTCACCCCGCGCACCGAGCACCACTGCGCCCTCATCGTCGCCCTCGCCCGCCGCCACAACCGCGCCCTCCGCCCCGTCGGCATCGGCCACTCCCCCTCCGACATCGCGTGCTGCACCGACTACCAGGTCCGCATGACCGCACTCGACGCCGTGCTCGAGGTCCCCACGCGCTGTTTGTCCGTGTTTGCTCCCTTAACACATTCGCAGGTCAACGTCGCTAAGCGCTACGTCGTCGCGCAGGCGGCATCACGCTCGCCGCGCTCCACGCCGCCCTCGCCCCCCACGGCCTCGCCATGCGCAACCTCGGCTCCATCTCCGACCAGACCCTCGCCGGCATCGTCACCACCTGCACCCACGGCTCCGGCCTCGCCTTTGGCGTCATGGGCACCCACGTCCAGCGCCTCACCCTCCTCACCGCCGCCGGCTCTGTCGTGCACTGCTCGCCCACGAGCACCCCGCGCTGTTCGCCGCCACCCTGTGCGGCCTCGGCGCCACGGGCCTGGTCCTGCGCATCCAGCTCGAGGTCGAGCCCGCGTTCCGCCTGCGCGACGTGCAGACCGTCCGGCCGTTCAGCGAGGTCGTGCGCGACATCGACGCGATCGCGCGCAGCGGGGAGCACGTCCGCCTCTGGTGGTTCCCCGCGCTCGGCACCGTGCGCGTCAGCGTGCTCGACCGCACCTCCGATGTGCGTCCCCTGCCCTTATTAAATTAAATCGTTAACTCCCCCGCAGCCCCCGAACCCCCCGCTCCTGGTTCTGGGACTCGCTCCTCGGCTTCCACGCCGTGCAGCTCCTCCTCCTCGCCGCGCTCTACCTGCGCGCCGCCAACACCTGGGCCGCGCGCCTCGCCGCGTGGCTCGCCGGCGGCGACAGCGTCGCCGTCGACGAGAGCCACCGCATATTCAACATCGAGTGTCGCGTGCGTGTTGCGTTCCCTGCCTCCCCCCTTAGACCCGTGCGGCGCTGACACCCGCACCCCGCAGTACCCCCAACACACGACCGAGTACGCGCTCCCGCACGCGCGCGGCGCCAACACCGCCGCGGCCTCCTCGCGCTCGAGCGCTATTTCTGCGGCGCCGACTCGTCGTCTTCCACTCCCAACTCGGAGTCGAACTCGGGCGCAGGCCGCGGCGTGCAGTTCCCGTCGAGGTGCGTTTGGTTGCCTCCCCCTTTTTAATTTTAATTAAAAAAAACTAACGCCAACCCAGATCCGCTTCACGCGCGCAGACGACCTCTGGCTGAGCCCGAGCCGCGGCGGCGAGACCGCGTGGATCGGCATCATCGCGTACAAGTGCGTGGCGTCTTCTCGTTCTTTGTTTTCTTTTTCTTTTTTGTCGGGAGTCCCCCGTCCGTTGCATCACTTCTGCGCGCCTTCCTCTTCTCGTTCACCTTCACTTCTCCGCCGCCCAAGTCCCTCCCTCCCCACCCAACTACCTTCTACCCCAAATCCTATTTCCCCCTCCCCTTTTTGAAAAAAAAAAACGTACAACCCCTCCCCACACAGACCCTACGCCCGCCCCGCGCCGTACCGCGCGCTCTTCGCGGGCTTCGAGGCCGTGCTCGCCGCGCACGGCGGCCGCCCGCACTGGGCCAAGGCGCACCACCTCGACGCGCGCGCCGCGCGCCGGCTCTACGGCGCACGCGCGCTGCGCATGTTCTTGGGTGCGTGTCGTTCTTCCGAGAGGCGCTCGAACGCCGGGCTGACGCGCACGCGCTTCTCCCACAGACGTCCTGCGCGCCGTCGACCCGCGGGGGATGTTCCGCAACGAGTACGTGCAGCGGCACCTGTACGACGAGCCCGCGCCGCCCGCGCCCGCGGCTGATCCGCCGACGGAGAAGCGCTCGTCGACCGACACCGAGGAGGGGAGGTACAGCGCCCTCGAGCGCGTGTACAAGCTGCGCCGGCGCGTGCGCGCGCTGCCGCCGCAGCCGCGCGGGCTCCCCGCGCTCCCCGCGGACCGCGGGTGGGACGACGGGGTTGGTGCGGCCCCGGGCGGAGGCGGGCGCAGAGTGGGGGCGGCTCATGGGCGATGGGGCGGGGTGGGACGCGCTGGCTGATGGTGGGACGTGCGATGCGGAGGGGGAGGGGGAGGAGCGGACGCTCGCTGGCCAGGAGGAAGAGGGGTCAACTGACGGGGACTCGCTCACGCGAACGCTCGCAGACGAGAAGCGGGAGGGGTGTCGGACACCGGGCACGCACAAGCACACACACACGCAACACTAAAAGTACACTGGCGCTGCCGCCGTTAATGTATCGTATGTACTAGAGGGCGGGGGTAATACATCGTGTAGAGGGTGTGGGGAGAGACCAAGCCAAAATAAAGAAATCCAGGTGTGGTGAGTGAGCAATTTGTGACGAGTGCCCGCAAATCCGACAAGGGCGCAGAGGTCTAGAGGCCCAGCTGCTCGCGGATCGACGCGCGCACGCGGCGCTCGTACTCGGCGCGGTCGTCGCGGTACAGCTTGCTGCAGTCGACACTCGCGGGCGACTCGAGGTTGGTTCTAGGTGGTGTTTTAGAAAGAGAAGGGAGGTAAGAGAATGAGAAAGGAGCAGAAGACACAAGGGGGAGGCACTGGGATGCCAGAGAAGTGGGACAAGGGGGGTGGAATAGAAAAGAGGGAAGGACGCACCAGCGAGCATCGAGATGACGCTGAGAATGACCTTCTCGACGCTCTGCACGGGGCTCCAGCGCTCGGACGCCTGCTCGTACATCGTCGGGTCGTCGCCTGGCGTATGAAGGATCGAGATGCACACCGTGCCGTCGGGGTAGACTGGGCTCGCCGCCAAACAAAAACAAAAAACAAAAACGACAAAGACAGAATGGAAGCCCGGTGAGTAGAATGCATGGCGTAGAGCGCAGAAAGAGGAGACGCACTGTTGGGGTGGAAGAGCGGCGGGTCGAACTTCATCTTGAACGGCGAGAGCGGGTAGTCGGTGGGCTGCGTGACGCTCGTCAGTGGCAAAATAAATCCCAGCCAGCCAGCCCGGAGACGCACGAATGTGAGCTTCGCAGCGAACACGCCGCCTTCCTACGACAAAACCGAAAGAAAAATCGTTGTATTAATTGAAACAAAACATCCGAACGCCGACTCACGAACGGCGTGTCCTTGGGCCCGCAGATGAGCGCCTCCCACGCGAAGAAGTCCGACTCGGAGATGGGGCCTGCAACACGCTCGAAAGTGCTCTCGCTCAAACGCCTGAGCGCACTCACCGGCGGTAAACATCCCATCGGGCGAGCCTGCATATATACAATAAATACAACAACTCGAGGACGCGTGCATCTACCGCGCCGGGGTGGGTGCGGACCTCCACTGGTGAGCTGGCGGTACTCGGTCATCAGGCGGCGCAAGGCCGTCGCGCTGTTGGCGCTGCGGGAGTTCATCTGGTGATCGTGTGGGGGTGGTAAGAGTAAAGGTCCAAGGGCGACGCAGGCATGTTGACACACGCACAAAGAGGCGTCAACTTGACTACTCTAAATGCCTAATTAAGGATTTTTACTATTTAGTCTTAGTTGATGGATCTCGCATCAAGACACCAAGACACGGAACTACCCGCAAGACCACACTGCACGGAAACAAGAAAGGCTAGTAGTACATGATGTTTGTCATAGTGATACATTTCTACGTCGCGTCAAGTTGTTCCAGGTTGATATCAGCCCTTACGGCCGCGGCAGCCGCCATGAACAAAGTTCTGGTTCGGATAGTTGTCCGCACCGCATCACCATCACGCATCGTCGAGCACTAGTCGAGGAACAACATTCATCGCCATCAGCTGTAAAAAGATTAGCTCTAGCGCGCGATGGCGACAGACGGCCGAAAATAAAATACGGACCTCTTGGAACAGCAATTTAGCTGCATACGGGATCGTCAGCTGCGCCATCTGCTTCGAGCTCTTGCAGTACGTGCACCACCCGTTGTACCCCATCAGCCCGCACTTCTGGCACGCGTTCACCTCAAACTTGTCCGACGAGATCATCAGCCGCTCAAGCAGCAGCTGCGTCGCGCCGTACCCAATCAGACAGTCGCGCTCCATCTCCCCGAGCCGCAGTCCGCCTCGCGCGAGCGCCCTTCCGTCGGCTGCCGCGTCAGTGTCGCCCGCGGACCTCTGCATAATTTTTCAAAGGATTATGTGAGCAAATACTATCGGGCGCAATAGTGATAAAGCAGTCACTCGCCTCGCGCGCGCGTGCATCTTATCCATGACCATATGTTCTGTTAAGTCAAAAGGTTAATCCAGTATCCCCGGCCGCACTGGGTCCACTGACTGAGTTTCTATTCAAAGCGTCAGCCCGCGCCGGCGCCGAAAAAGGGCTGAACAATATAACATACCTGATAGTAAATGGGTCCGAAGTATACATACGCCTCAAGGGGCTCGCCCGTGATTCCGCTGGTCAACATATCCTTTCCGGCGTAGCTGAACCCATGTTCCACAGGATCCGGCTCATGTCCACCACCTAGATCGGGACCGTCTCGATCGCCAGAAGAAAAGCCAAGAATGGAAACCGTACCTTGGAACCACCGAACGCCGTGCCGTACTGGAGCTTCCCGCTGAGAACTCCTGCCTGGCGACCGGTCATCAAACAGTGCGAAACTGGCGATGGAGGAAATCCCGCACCTTGCCGGCGAGAAGCTCTATCATCTTCCCCACCGTCATCCGCGAAGGAAACCCATGGGGGTTCATGATCGTGTCTGTAAATAACTGTTGTTAGTCCGGCGTACAATCATCGCTATCTGCCTTACCAGGATTGATCCCCTGGTCGTTGAATGGCATGTCCTCTTGGTTCACAATCAGCCCGCAGACGCCCTTCTGTCCATGCCGCGAGGAGAACTTGTCACCCAGCTCAGGCCGCCGCGTTTGGCGGATGAGCACCTTGATCAGCGTCTGATCATTCTCCGTGTCGCTGATGAGAACCTTGTCGATATTGCCTGCCACGGGTGACTTATATGTCATGGGAGTGTTTTTGTATGGCACCGACGCCGCCTGGCCGTTGAAAGAGTTGTCCGTGGCGTTCGTCGGCGACTGCTTATTGATGTACACGTCACCAGGGTCCACACGTTCACCCACGCCCGCGAGCCCGTCCAGCTGGATGATATCATATTTTTTCGCGACCTGCCCTGGGTTGTTCTCGTCCGGAGGTGCGTCCGCCAGGCGATCATATCTGCACGGTCACATCAGCGTCAAAAACCAGGCTTGTGGTCCGAAGCCATTGAAAGGCCGACTCACGTGCCGTTGGGATACTTCCGGATGAGCGTGGCATTCTTGCGCAGAACTTGGCATCTCCCGTAGCCCCGGTCTAAACTTGCCTATCCGCGTAATGTCGGACCCTTCCCGCGAGAGTACAAGAGGAACCGCGCACCTTGTTTAATATTAGCGCGTCCTCGATATCGTACCCTGAGTAGCTCATCACAGCCACGGTTGCATTCTGCCCAGCGGGCAGACGGTCATATCCAACAAGCTCGATAGTCTTGGTCTTGACCATCGGCTGCTGCGGATACACCGACAGATATAGCAACGTGTCGATCCGATTCAGCTGGTTGTACGCGATCGCGCCAATTGCTTGTTTTCCCATGGCACATTGGTAGGTGTTCCGGGGCGATTGGTTGTGATGAGGATATGGGATGAGCCCGGCAACTGCGCCCAGCAACGTAAATGGTTCAATCTCGAGATGCGTCGTGGCCGGCACGATATCGGCCTCGTATAGGGCGATGAACGTGTCGTTCTCCTCGTTCACATCCAGGTACTCCACGAGGCCCTTCCGGAGAAAGTCGTCGAATGTCACCGCGCCTTTCTTCAGAAGCTTTCCTCGGGTTAGTCGGCCTGCGATCAAGCTGTGATAGCGGGAAAGATCCTACCAAGACATGCTCCGAGGTGACTCGGGGTGGCCATTCTCCACGATGATCGTAGGGCGGCAAATTCGGCCCCCGTCGCTAGCGATGTGAACGGCCTTGTGATGGTGATTTATGTAGACGCTCACAAACTCGCTGATACGGCGTGCCCGCCGTAGTCGTCGGAACTGTGAGACAAAGCGCGTAGGATAGCGGGTAAGCCCAATAATCGTTCCGTTTACATTCACCACAAAGGTGTGCGGCCCATATATCTCCGTACCCGTGGCAAGGTTTATGTCTGAAACCGATCTGAAAGTCAAAATACGGTCCAAATGATGAGATTGTTCTACTACCTTCGACACCGAGCATAAACGCGAGCCGGATAATGGGTTCCTCTTCGACATCCGTCGTGATATGCGTCATAAGCGCTAGATTCTTAACAAGACCACATGCCTCGCCCTCGGGTGTGTCGCTCGGGCACAGCATACCCCATTGACTTGGCTGCAGAGCACGCGGACCACTGACCTTTCGGGTCTTTTCGAACTGTGAGGATATACGCGTCATCATACCCAGCGCGGCGATGAAGCTAAGGCGACTGAGGACATGAGTGACACCGGCTCGTTCCATCTTGAACCGCTTGAGCGACCAGTTTCCAGTAGAGATGGCCCGCGTGAAGCCGGAAGTAAGGTGATCGCCTTGGAACTGCATGGTATTGAATGCGTCGAACTCGTTCGTCCGCGATTGTTTCTTCAAAACTTTATCGATCGCAGATTTCAGGTTTGTGTTGTACGTCTTGAACAGATCTTCAAAAAGTAGAGCAAGAAGCTGGCCTGCTCTGAAGCGCCGCGTGAGCTTAAAAGCAAGTTACCTAACAAGAAAGACTTTACAGTTCCAAACGCTTGTTCCCGACGTAATCCCGGTCATCCACCATTTTTTCATCTTCCATTGCCATGAGCACCCTACGAGTCATAGTGGCGACAAAGATTGCCTTGGATCGAAAGTCAACGCCGTTGACAGGCACATGTGCAAGAACAATAGTCGCGAGAGCCTCCAGCGCTTCCTCCCAGGCAGGTCTCCGCGGGCCCATGACCCTGCGGTTCACCTTGACACGCGTCCCGATGTATTCGAGTGCCTGATGCCGAGTAAACACTCCAAGCTTCGCGGCGTCCTCGAGATTGGCAGCAAAGGCTGTCTTGTACGATTCCGTATTTCCTGCCGTGAGGAGGAGAATCTCTTTGTCAGACTGGATTCCGAGCGCCTTGAGGCGATGGCGATAGGAATGTCCTCGTGGACGCAATTATGCCGGAGGTAGATTTTCCCCTTTTTCGTCAAAACGTAGGTTTTCGACTTCAGACCTCCGTGGGTGGACCTGGAGGGATAATGATTCGCTGGTATTATTTGAGCTAGGCGAAGGAATAGCTTACGACGTGCAAGATGCTTGGACGATGCCCTTGACCGTGTCCAACTCGACGATGATACGATTCTTGCTCAACTGCTCCTGAACCAGGATAACCTTCTCCGTTCCCTTCACAACAAAGTATCCTCCGGGGTCCAGAGGGCATTCCGTCATGCGCGCGAGCTGCGCCTCAGTCCGTCCCGTCAAAACACACTTGCTGCTCCGCAACATGATCGGGAGCCGCCCAATGTTAACATTTCTCTGCACGATGTTCTTCCCACGCGTATAGTGTATGGTCACGATAATCGGGGCGCTGTAGGTGATGTCGCGCAGGCGGCACTCGTGCGGAGTGACCCGCTTGTCAATAGCCTCGACGTCGTTTCGGTCGGGAAAGCCAACGTTGATGTCGGTGTACTTGAGCCAAAAACGAGGGTCGACATCCGACGTGACTTTGTTGTTCGCCTTGACGATGTTCTTGATGTCCGTCTCGACAAAATAATTGAACGAATCAATATGTTGCTTGACGAGACCTTTCACTTTCAGGAAAGCGGGCAGCAAGAGCCATTTGTCCTATCCACACATTAACTTGTCATGTAAAAATATCGAGTGCGTTTGGGGCACACCTCGACGCTCTTTATTGGATCCGTAAGACCAAGACCGTGCCATTGGGCGCCGGTAATCTGATTCCATTCACTTTCATCGTCAGGCAGGTCCATCCGACGGACACGAAGTGCGCAAAACCGATCAGCACAGCGACAGGATCACAATGCGATCCAGAATTGAGGATTGGCGCTGACCTACGACGCGAAAAGGCGAGTCAGGTTTTGTTGAGGCGGAGATCGCCATCACGTGTACCTTCACGCGATCACGTGGGTTACTATGATGCATTGTTGATTGTCTGTGCGTGAGCATGTACTACGAACACGGTTCGAATTACGACTGAAAGAGTCTTCGGAATCCGGGTTTTTCCTGGGATTGTTAAGCTAGGGTTCAGATGTACCACATCTGTTGTGTTACATATTTCTTGCCTCTGCTTAGCCGCGGCGCGAGAACGAATCGCACGACTGGAACGTTTTGGCCCCCACGGGGCCCCACAGATTGGCCCGATTCTAAGTACATCCCCGCGTTATATGCAAAGCAGCGTCTATGGAACATTCATCTTCCCAAGGGACTGCCAGTGAGGTCTAGACTAAATGTTTTAAACTACCAAGTTCTCGTTCCCTGGTTCTTGAAGGTTACACTGTATTACACTGGCGGCTCGCAGTACAGTACGTGCGTGTTTGAATACATGTGGCGCACGTCAGACTGCATTTTTGCCATCCCAGTTGGATATATATCATGCGACTGGTGGATTTACTGCGCGAACTTACATCGGGAGATCTCCGAGTTGAATTGTGTCTTCCAAGGTCCGCGTAGCTTCACATCCTTCTCCCGCGGCGTCGCGATTGCGGCCTTTGCCGTGGCATCGCAGACTCTGCGTTCGCTACGGAGCTCCCTAAGCCAAAGTGAAGTTTGTGGAGCGGATCCTCCCGAAATTCTATCAAATGAAAGTTTTCTCTTTCCATATCTGTAGATTCAAGATCAGCTTCGGAACTTATATAATGCGAACGCACCGTGAAGGTGGTCAAAAGGTGGCCGATTAGGCGCTCTAGATCTGGTCCTGCGAAAGGCTTCAGACAGGGTCCTATTTGCGTAAGCGCTTTATGTAATTTTCGAACCTGCTTCGTGTACTTTGCAGATATTTGTACTCGGTCAAAGCGATATATCTCCAAGTCAATATTGCTGTCAGAGAAGGCTGTGGCCCTACGGACACAAAAATCTGGATCGAAGTGATCTATTCGCAAAAGCGCAGTTCGTCGGACTTATGAGCCTTGCGATGTGCGAGGAATTGACTCCCAGATCACACGAACCACAGTGGGAAATACCAAAATCAGAGGCTAGATCGGATTTTAGTCGTGAGATATGGCGTCGGGATATGCCGGTCTATTCGGAGATTGCAGAGTCCGGCCCAAGTCCATGGCCGAAGGAGAGATCAAAAGGCGACTGCTGTGGCCGCAGAGACCGACGAGGTTCTCTCCGTACCGTACCGTACCGTACAAGTCAACACGACGGTAGCGTCTATAGCCACGCAGCGGCCGATGCAATCTCCGTATGATCTCCTTTACTGTACTTGTCATCCCTGATTCACTCGGCGGTAGTGAACGCGTGAGTGCCAGGTGCGATACCGACGCACTGTAGCCTGTGAATCGAGTGCCTTCTAGGCCTGGGCCGTGATTATAGCGAGGGAGAGGCAGAAAATCCTCATTCCATTAATACCAGACCTTCCGACTCTGCGCGTATTACTGCTTCACGTTCCAAGTTCGAGGACACAGTAGCCCCGAGTCGGCTGGAATATCCGGGAAGAATGAGTCATCAGGTATCAAATCCAGAAATCCAGAGGTCTAGTTCGACGTCTAAGCACCTGAGGGCCACTGCGGGCCAACCTTGCACGGGCCAGGGACTGTTCCAGTTGAGACATGCTTACGACCGAAATAAGGCTTCGGAGTCTTCAACAATCTCCGGGAATAGTTCTGAGACCTAAAGACGCGGGTAATTTGCCAGAAAGTCTGCCTTTGGACTTTGGGCCTTCTCCAAGGTAACGACATGGAGAAAACAAAAATTACAGACGCTGATGAGATACCTCCATTAGTGCCGCTCAATTTTGCATCGTACTTTCCATGAATGGCTTAGAGTGTTATCAGGGGTATCAACGAGCCAATGTGTTGCGTAGGAGACGATTAGGAGACCAGTAGAAGTTGAGTGGAAGATGAAGGAAGGAATTACTCTCCATCACGTGTGCAACTGCCGGACCGCAGATCGAACTTGCACCTTGACCACGACCATCCCCAGACATCGCGCAGCTAGCATCCATGTCGAAGCCCTCGACCCCCAGCCAGACCGCTTCGAATACCATACTTCTACGTCGACAGCTAGCAGAGCTCACGAAACATCCAGTTGAGGGGTTCTCGGCCGGTAGACTTGCTTCCTCCTTTTCTTCCTTTACAAATTGAATGCGCCGCGAAACAGGACTCGTCGATGATGACAATCTATACGAATGGGAAATCCTCGTAATTGGGTGCGTATCGTGTGTTCCCGGTCGTCCACAGGCGCTCACTTTCTTTGAAGCCCTCCAGACACTCTCTAGTACGCTTGCTTGTCTAACCAGTGATTCGGTTGAGGAAACTTTGAATACAGCGAAGGCGGATTTTTCAAGGCCCGGCTCTCTTTCCCGCCCGAGTTCCCGCTCCTGCCACCGAAGATGCGCTTTATAACTCCGATGTGGCATCCTAACAGTGTGTCTCACCCCATTCCCGTTGGGGCGCGTTGCTTATCAGTTCTCATCAGTCTACGCCGATGGTGTCGTTTGCGTGTCCATTCTTGTTAGTACCTTCCAGTCCCAATCTCTTTCAATCAATCCATTGGACGAACCATACAGCACGCGCCGGGCGACGACCAGTACGGATACGAAGATGCAGGCGAGAGATGGATGCCCGTGCACACCGTCGAATCCATCGTATGTTTACCCCCGGACTGCCCAAGTACACGGGCGCTAATCGATCGTTTTGTAGCTCGTCAGCGTGATTTCCCTTCTGTCCTCGGACACTCCCAACATCGACTCGCCCGCGAACATACAAGCTGCGATCGAAGTCCGTACCGATCTGGAGAGTGCGTTCAATTGATTATCCACGTCCCCCTTGTTTTCTCATGGCCGCGCAGATTACAAGAAGAAAGTCCGACGGCTTGTCCGCAGGAGTGCCGAGGAAGCGTTTGACTAAATCACAATCACTTATTTTGTATCCTGTTTGTCCACTTGCTGTGTTTTTACATCCATCCGTCCTGCTCGTTTCTACTTTTCAAGTTCCTGTGGCTTTTAGTCTTCGCCAGTGTGGTAGCACGTCCGAGTCCTGATAACCCTGTTTCTTGAACTACATAGGAAGCTCGTCTGGCGCCTATATACCACACAGACCATCCGATCATTGCATTACTTTACTGAGACGCGTATGTGGCTGTGCTTGTCGACTTTCCCTTGTTCTGTACTTTGACCTTGCTTCCGCCTACTATCATCTACAACCACAGTGTCTGAAGTAACTGGTGAATATTTGAACGCAATGGACACCAATATCCCTACGCCTTCAGAAGACGCCCCCGCAGCACGTTAGTTTCCTTGGTCCTCCTTGCGCCACACTGGCGGTAAAATCTCCCTCCTTGCAGCGAGGATACGCAGCTCGGAGCTCCCGGAAGTGGAGCCTGACGTTGCCCTATATGAACCTCCTGCTCCGCGCCAAATCGACGAAAACACCCGTGCGTTGCGCGATCTTCGCTCACAAGCATAGATATTGATGAAGTCAATATGCAATGTCCAGCGTTATCGTCGCTCAGTCAGGCGGAGATCGACCAACTGACTGAGGTGCACTAGTTGCTGGCTGTTCCTGGCGTGTATTCATCGTCTAATTGTCTAGAAACTGCTGAATGATCCATCGACGCGTAACAAGCTCATCGCAGAGATCACCCCAATATCGACGCTCCGCGCCGAGTACGAAGCGGGCTCCCAAAGCTTCGTGCGCCAGCTCGACTGGTTGGCTGAGCACGGATACAACGCGTTCCGGAGAGCCGCCCGTGAGTGTCTGGTGTCCTGCGGTTTTCGATCTTTACTAACATGCACAGGCGACGGAAATTGCTTCTATAGATGTGAAGTTGGCACCCTGTTATGTCGGCCCTTCTTCTGATGTGGTCTAGGCAGCCGTGGCGTTTTCGTACCTTAACCGACTGCTGCACGCGCCTAACATCCCTGCGGCGGTGGAGCGATTCCGCGGCGTTCTGATGTCAAAAGAGCTTTCGTTGACTCTGGCCTTCGAGGACGATATCCACAAAGAATTCGCGGAGCCCCTGCACACTTTGATGGCGCTCGTCAATGACTTTGGTATAGCAATAACTTCGGAGGACTTGTTAGATCGGCTGCTGGAAGGTATGCGGGCCTCCTCCCACGTCTCGCACGGCTGACGCTGTTCTCAAGTATCTGACCACGTCTCGTATTACTTCCGGCTCCTCGCGGTAAGGCCGTCTGCTTCCTCTCTAGTTAATCGTCCTAACGTGCCACACAGTCGGCAGAAATTCGCACGAACCCCGACCCGTACCACGACTTCATTCCGGACCAGGACATCATTGCCTTCTGCCAGTCTCAGGTCGAAGCTGTCAACTCGGAGGTCGGTGCGTACAGTGGCCCATCGACAGAGCGGGAACGCGCGTCCTGATCTGCTTGAGCAGATCACATCCCGATGATGGCCCTCTGCAACGCGCTGCGGATTACCCTGAAGGTCGCGACGCTGAGCAGCCACGGCCAAGGTCCCGTCCAAGAGTCAGATCTCTTCACCGTCATCTCGCCCGACGACGCGATGGACAAGGACCTACCGCCGATTCTGCTGCTTTTCCGGTGCGTCTAGTCTCTTACCGGCTTATGAGAAGCTTATCATACTCTCAGGCCTGGACATTACGATATCCTGCTGGGCCCGTCGAGTGACTGAGCTAGTTACCGTCTTGTAGGCTCCGAAATACATGTAGTGTATATGGAACGATAGGAATGAAGGACCATGTTTTGTAAAAGTGCGGGTACGATTACAAGGGAGAGCATTATACAGCGATTATAAAAACTCGATACAGAGCGAACAAGTAGCAAGACAATTACAGCGGGACACTTCTCAGTCTCATATATCTTCGGGCTCCGCCTCTACATTATCGTCATCGTCAGGTCCTGAATCCTCATCATCCATATCTTTATTAGTTCGATCGTACTCGTTCAGCTGCTCAAGAGTGAAAGCCTGCTCCTCTGGTGTATACGTGCGGCTATGTTGCACAATGATTGAAAACGTGGATTTGACGGCAAACTGAAGGCACTCCAAAGGCACTCACAAGTTTTTGGCGAACGCCGCGAGCTCGCTCGGATGGTTGATCGCCCCGGTTCCAACGAGTGCATGGATGCGCTTCTTCAGTCTGTCTAGAGTATGAGTCGCGAGGCCCGGAAACAGCGACACTACGCACTTCTCTTCGGGGGTTTCATCCGATCGGGCCCCCGCTTTGTTTTTGTGCACACGGGGAGGCGGCCACGGCTTGGCAGGCTCGTCTTCATCAGGTATACCCGATTTTTTCGCTTTACGACGTTTCTGTGGAAGGGTTGAGCCAGATTCTCGAAACCACAGTGGATAGAAGTACCGCCATTTCCTTTGTTCGTTCTTGCTCAATTTTGCTGGAGACAAGAAGATCAGGGTTCTGATGGGTGTATATTCCTGCAATTGCTTTGTTTTTCGGAAGAGCAGTTTCCTGTGAAGCTCGCGGAGGTGCTGGAAAGGCAGCTTAAATTTCAGGTCAATAGATGTCGGCGAAAAAGCAGACCGTCGTCGAATAAAAGCGCCCCAAGCCCTTTCAGATCAGTCTGAAAAGACTGTCAATAACGGAAGAGCTGGAAAAGCCATAAAAGATCTGACAAATTCTTTCCCAAACTTGATGTCGAGATCTGCTATTTCGTTGTCAGGATTGCGCTTTTTCTTAGCTTTTGGATTTGGATTATCCATGCTCCCAAGAGCCCAATCTAATTCTGCTAAGTGAGCTTTCTCAATCTGCCAAAAAAATCAAAAGAGTGACACTTGTCGGCCGTCAACGCGTACCGTAGTCTTGGTCGAAAGACCACCCTCATGCAATTTGAAGATATTGGGCAAGCCGAATAGTTCCCCGGGGTTCCTGGTGTCGCCTTGAATGCCTGAGAAGTACCTGCGAGAAAACCAGCCTCAGGGATGTGCGGCGTATCTCTGATGTCTTACACACCGAGTTTGGATCGAAGCGTCATAGCCAATCGCCATTTGCTGTTGCTTGTACACTTGGCGAGCATATATCAACTCCTCCACGGATCCCGCACCCAACAAGCGAAAGACGAAAACATCGCGCGTTTGGCCAAATCGGAAGGCTCTGGGAAAAACTGAGAGGCAACGCGGGTTTATAAGCAACGGACACACCGGTCCATAGCTTGAAGGTCGTGTGCAGGATCTAAAGATAACTTAGCATGAGAGAGACAACGTGAAACCGGACGTACTCCAATTGGGATCTGATGTACGCATACATAGGTCAGCTCTCGAAAGGACCTTGTGCCGTGACAGCGCAAACCGAATATCACGACTCTGTTAGCGCCTAGAAGTAACTCAGATACGACAGTACCGCAAGTAGCTCAGATAGCATACCTGTGAGGTTCAGACCCGTCCCTCCCGCCATCGTCGAGATCAAGAAAATGAAAATGTCGGGGTCATTGTGAAACTGGTCAATCATAGGCATGCCTGCGTTGACAAGTGAGAACTTTGTGAGGAGTCGATAGCGAAGCACGGACGGTCCGATTGTTTGGTGCTACCATCTAACTGAAGAAATTCATATCCTGTAACGTGTTAACGTGGCGGGGGGAAAACTAGACGACCACATACCTTGCATCTTCAAATGGAAAGACAACATTTCCAGCAACTTCACGGATTTGGTGAATATCAGAGCCTTGTTACTCCGATCTCCTCTCCATTCCTTCAAGAGTTCCAATAGTACCTGAATAATGGTAGTTCTAAGTGAAGAGCATGGGAACGACGAATAGATACTGACGGCCCATTTGCCACAATACTGAGTGTCTAGGATAGCCGTTCCAAATGTTGGTGCATTACCCTCAGGAAACGCGATCGCTACTAATTCCCGATTGCGAATCAACTAGGAGACGATGAGTGTCGAGACATATTGTAATCCGAAGTCTCACTTGTTCAGGAGTATCACTCGGAGCTATGAGACTTGGCTTTTAGATAAACAAATGCCAGAGATGAGATAACGACGACGGACATGGCATGATCAATCCCAAGTGATTGGATAATTTTATCAGGATACTCATGAATTTGAATATTGTCGCTGGATCGAATGGAACGTGACACTTCTTCTGACTGGCATCGAAAAATTGGCAAAAAAATGAGAAGCAGCAATATCATCACCAACGGCTTTCTCGACCCGCAGTGACAAGGGTCGTCTCTATGTAGCACCGCCTGCACCTCGTCCATCGCCAGGACCCGCTTGTAGACGCTTCTTTGCACATTGGATAGGGGACAAAAGACCACTTCATCCGATTTTTTAGGAAGCTAGGGGAATGCGTAAGATCATTCAGAGGTGAAAGAGTGGACGCAGACCTGGTGCTGGATGATCACTTTCGTTCTGGAGCTGCATCAGGGAAGGGCGTCACAGCACGCTAATACACTTACCGTCTCAAGAAGAAACGGGGTAACAGCTTGTTGTGCAAAATTTGGGAAACAGCCTGCTCAATGCGTCATGGCAATTAAGATCCTTCAAATATAGGAACACTGACATGAGACCTGAGCCGCTCTTCCTCGCTTGCGGCGGTAGACTGCCCGGCCTTGAGCGGCTTCGAGATGAATCCCTGCCATTGTTTGCGGTCCCCAAGCATGCCGGGACTCGTCCAGTCCAAGATTGTCCAAAGCTCGTCATAAGAATTTTGGATTGCCGTCCCTGTAAGCCCGAAGCGTCGGACGCAGTCGAACGAATTGTACGCGATCGATGTTTTCGAGTTGGGGTTCTTGACAGTATGCACTTCGTCGACAATAACGCATGACCAGGGCAGGGTGTCGAGCAAAGCTATGTCGCGCCGAGCGAGGTCGATGCTGGTGAGGACTGTAGCGAAGGT
Source organism: Mycena sp. CBHHK59/15 (assembly GCA_029204085.1). NCBI lineage: Eukaryota > Fungi > Basidiomycota > Agaricomycetes > Agaricales > Mycenaceae > Mycena > Mycena sp. CBHHK59/15. The sequence goes on from JARGXW010000068.1 coordinate 153,943, forward strand.
GTCATGCGAAGGCAAAACAAGTCAGTAAGATGCCAATTACCAACATCAAGACGCCCTTTCTTGAAATCCTTCAAGACAGTTCCACGCTCCTCCGGTGTACCAACATAGTTCCCAACTGCAAATCATTCGCACACTTTTCTGAGACCCAGCGGAAGCATACCTTCGAAATATCCCCACTATCGGAGTATGAGCAATGGCCGAGCGGCATCAAGAAAAACATACCGTCTCGAATTCCCGCTCCCAATTCATCACGACGGTGGCCGGGGCTATGATAAGACATGTCGGCCAAGTCTCATTCGCCGGAGGCAGCGTTTTGTTCTTCCTCCACTCCGGCTTGTCTTGGAGGGCGGACACATGCTTCCGCCGCCTGTTTCGATCAGTCCGCACACCGTTCTTTTTCATGATCGCGGATAAGAACGAAATGACTTGGATGGTTTTGCCTGGCAAATCGCTGTAGCATTGAGGATCAGGGGGGCTATCAGCTGTGCTCACCCTGAAAGATGCAAGTCGGGATCAATGATCAGTATCATATGAGAGGAATGTACACACCAGACCTATAAAGAGAGAAATGAGTAAAACGGCCGAACAGTCGAAGAGCTGCTTACCCATATCGTCGCCAAGCAGGCCCCCACGGCCCTCCTTGTATCGCTCCCAGAAGAATTTCACCCCGTCTCGTTGGTACTCTCTCAGATACGTGTTGATTGCGGCCGGAACCTTGATTCCCTGTCTTACGTCGAGGACCATAGGACCGAGCAGCGTCTGGCCTGGCGGAACGGGAAATCCGGGGCGCGGCCGTTGCTCCTGGAAAGAGTCGGCCATAGCTCAGCGAAAAGAGAGGATAAAACGGACAGGCGTGACGAGGCCGTCGAAGTCGGAGTCTGGCTCCGTTTCAGAATCATCGGGAGTAGGTTCGGGAGGTGCAGTTTTCGACGGCGAAGCTTCCGACGGCGCAGCTTTAGAGACTGCACGGCGTCGATAACATAACCCTGCATATCGGCTAAACACGAACCTGGCTTGATGAACACATCCGAACCCGAGGCGGAAGAGTCCGAATCAGTGGCTTCGGAGTCTGTCGCCGCTGCGTATCTTGTCAGTGTGCGAATGGAGAGTAAGATTGAAACTTACAGTTGGCGTTAGAACATTTCGGGGGACCTGGGGGTGTCTTTCTTTTTGGCGCCGCCGCGAAGACGTCATCGTTGGAGGAATCCTCATCTGCAGAATGTGAACTAGCCGGCCCGCCGATTTGAATCTGAAACGCACCAGTGGTCTCGCCGCTCCCAGGTGAAGCAGCCGGGACCTTGGATGGAGATGGTAAAGACCGACGTGCAAAAGCAGCGAACTTGTCAGGACGTTCCGGGGCGTCAGCGTCGCTACGGTCGTCCGCCGCTTCGAGGCTCGGGCCCTCCATAGGACCCGGCTCGTCCTCCGAAGAATCGGAGTGAAGGTCCATATTAGCTGAGGTGGCAAGTCAGACATCTACCGGCGGCATGGCGGAAACAGGCGTACCGAAGAACTCAAGTAATGGATTGGGGCCGGATTCATTCGGACGGCCTCCTGAGGCACGTTTAGGACACCCGACGCAATGTCATGGCGGAAAATACGCACTTAGCCTGCGCTTTGGCCCCTCAGCGCCATCCCTCGTTTTCCGCTTCTTCTTCCGTGGGTTCCCGGAGTCATCAGAATCCCCCGAGTTCTGAGGTCGTCGTTTTCCTCTTTTCTTCTTGGTCTTCTTCTCCGGCTCGATAAAGCCCGGGTTGAAATCGGGGTCGGAATCAATTTCTGTTGGCTTGTCCAAACCAACCGTTGCGTGTAATAAGGACCTACCCATTGGAGCGGCAATGGAATTCGTATTCCCTGGAAATGCTTCAACTTCACAGATACATAGGAATCACCCAGATGTATTTACGCTTCGTGTACGCAGAAACCTTGGGCGCGACTGGCTCTTGCATCGCGGGATATACACCAGGCAGGGGGATTTTTGAAAATAAAAACAGGAGAATGAGGAGTCGAAGCGACTCGGAAAGCGCGTCTGGCCCAAGTCTGGCCGCGCACGCATGAAAATCGGATCCCTCGGGCCATCCACTCGCAAAGGTCACGTGTGATTACCAATCCATCCAAATCAAGGCAAATTGAATTGAAATTGTGGTCACTGGCATTGCACTGGCATGCTAATAGTCATGGATCTGAGACCTGGTACCGTAATTACGGAACCAAGGATATAGAATATAGAATACTTTTCAATTTCAATTTCAATTATAGTGGCCCCTGAGGCCTGAGACCGGTGACCGCCGGGTCCAGGTACGCAAACCCTGGGGATCGGTGTCGAGCATAAGATTCTTGCACGTGTATGGTGCAGTGCTTTTGCTGATAGACACATCCGGTCTCAATGGCGGGAATCGGAACGACCCCAGTTCTTTCCACGTGCGAGGGAACACCCAGTCTGGGTCGTGGGTGCGCTAGTGGCAGTTGTGGGCGGACTGTTTGGTTCGGGAGAAGAAAATCTAGCTCTTTAAAATCGGATTAGAGCTCACGTTGGTTCGGATCATTCATTTGTTGTTGATGCGTGGTGAGTTTAGGGTTGTGCCAAGATCAAGGATTTCGGCAGGACCTTCATTCCACTCAGTGAAAAAAGAGAGAAATGAATTCCAGACCCATTAGAGTGTATTAGCAGTCAGAAATTTGAGATTTGGTGCGCTCTGATTGGCTGCTCCACAGCTCCTAGCCAATAAGAACCCGATAAATTTCAGATTTTTTGAGCACTAATACACTCTATTGTGCATTTCCAGACCCGAAATTGCACACAATAGTAAGACAAAATTCAGCTGATATCAAGAACAGTGCCACCACAGCACGTCAGTCTAGTTCCATCGAATTCCGCTTTGGTCTGGAATATCCTTCAGGCTAGCCATACACAAATTAGATCGGGAAAGCGTCGATGTCACTTAATTAGACTCACTCGACTTCGATGCAGTCACCAACCCGTCGCGTCCACATATAGAGCAACTGGCCCTGCAACCCGTGCTTCTGAACGACGAGCGCGAATTGGCGATATCCCGCCTCGTGGAAAGGGATGACGACGCCATGCACAAGGGCATTGACAGGCTCTTGGGGCCGAGACGCACCATGACGCTCCGGCGGCGATCGTACAGGAACGCAGTCCCACCGCCACGCTCATAGAAAACCGTCTTCCCTTTGTGTGGGTCCCACTGCCCCTTTCCGGCGTTGCCAGGACGGCGCGGCATATGAAGCGCTCGGTGCCGTATTCGTTGCGGGGGCACTCCCTTACAGGGGCCCACCCATCTTCACCGACTCTTGCTCGTTTGCGAATCCAAAATCGGCCACCCAGTGGATCATTGCTTTCACCGGGACGTAGAGCGTATCTGCTGGCAGCGATGACGGGTCACTGCTTATTTCTTCGAGATTTGCAGTCGGCTTTATGTTGCGGCCAGTGCTCTTTGGCGCATTCCGGGCTGCAATAACACTGGAGCAAGGAATGAGCACGAAGCGAAAAGATCGATGCAGATTTTACGCACGACTGCCCTACATCTACGGACGACGACGTCAGGATTGGCAGTTGGATCGACAGCATTACTCACGAGCCACACATAGTTTTCTTCGCCTCTTTACCACATGCCCCGCATTGCGTGAAGGGGATCGGTGCCTTGCCTGTCTCGATTTCCTCGACAGCTCTATATAGTCCCATTGAATCAGTACGCACATCAAGAGCATGAGGGTTAACAAACCTGAAGCGTGGCCGTAGGCACGGAACGAAGAAACTAACCCGAGTCCTCCTTCTTGGCTTCCTTGGCCAGGTTCCAGTGCGACTGTTGGTCGTCAGCCCACTCCTTGTCTACGAGTTCTGAGTTATGCGAGAGCAGACGGGCCAACATGCGGATGTGCCCTTCCGCCATCTCCTCCCCACAACAGAGGCGGTTCTCGAGTTCGGCCCGCACATCATCGTCCGACGCGCCCGGCGGCAGTATCTCGCGCAGACGGGACTCGAGATGGAGCGTGAACTGGGATCCTCCCTGTACGTCTATCAGAGAAGGTCGTGTTCGGTCCCATTGAGGTATAATATACCTCAGGTCGACCTTCCATGTATGAATATCGGACCACGACAAGTGGTATCTTCGGAGTCTCCATCATGGGGACCAGAGGGGCTGTTGTTGAGCATCGAATCAGTGGAAGCCCAGCCATTTGTCTGTGCTCGTACTGGCGGGAGGGGCCCCAAATTTAACCTCTTGGCTCTCTTGGAGTTGTTTTAAGAACTAGGACACTATTATTTACATGAATCGGATCGCACGCAAACAGGCTGACCTTTGGCCCTGGGTCAGGCCACGAAACGCGTTTGATGTCGAGAATCTCCATGATCAGCAAGATATCTTTTTGATGATACACGACAAAGGGTGTTTCCCGTCCGCCTTAAATTCGAGCATTAGGGTCACACATAGGGATCAGCTGGTTCGGACCTTCTGCAGTAATATCGAGGGCAGCATGGCCCATGATTTTCCTCACGCCGACCCAGTTTCCAGTGGGACCTGCGGGCGGATTCATAGAATGGCCGGCGGCCAGCTCAGGCTGGGTAAAGGCCAGAATATTGAAATGTGTCATAACGTATCTAAAATGCCTTTCAAGAAAACGGCCTGCTGAATATTCATACAGCGACGTACGATTTCAAGCGTTCAGCGTCTTTATAACCGTCTACTTTCTGGACTCCCCTACCAGGAGTCCGTACTTCCGGGTGGGGATTTTTCCACTTGGGCCAGGTCTCGAGACGGGATATCTTGAAATTCGGCGTCTTTGAATAAGCGGAGTCTGGGAATAGGTAGTCGAATCTGTGGGCCGTTATTGCAAGTCTCGAGTAGAAGGTATTTACAGACCTTTGCATGTCCCAGAGAGCTACACGCAGATTCTCGATGGCAATCTCACGCTGCTCCTTTGGATTCCGCGCCGACTGCATCCTCGGATCGATCTCGTTTATGTGGCCGAGTGCCATAAGCCAAGACATTATATCAGACGTGGTGAGCGACGACAAAGAGCCATTATCATGATTGGGGTCAGCGACCCTCATCTTGGCCGCCAAACGCGCGATTTCCTCAGCTGTAGATGGCTTGCGAGGCGGCATGAGTACTCAAAAATGCGCTGGGTGGGAAGTTAACAATCGTGGTGGTCACCAGTCAAGCTCAATTTTCAAATTTGAAGTCACGGTGCGTCGTGACATTATTGGTTCGCTCATGGTTGACCCCACGCAACGCGTCAAGGTCGTTGTTGCGCGCGTTTTGGCCAGCTTTCGAAAGGGTAGAGGTGCGACAGAGAATCAAATTAGTAGCATGGTACATGGTGTGTCGGGAGTGCGGGGAGACGTCTGGGAGGTGTTTAGTAATAAGTTTCAGTACCAGAACAAGTCTGATGGCCTGAGTTACAGACAGAGGCAAACAGTAAGAACGCTTTCACCCAACTTCCACTCAAGGATACCCACATTCGAGAATGGATTCTCCCTGGGATGAAGACGCAACCCAAGAAACATCCAGGGATATCGAATGGACCAAAATTTCTTCGGAATTCACAAATGTGGGACTCCTGTTATCTATTCCACTGGCGATCATAACCTCGCGACTCGTACAGGCTGGGTACCGCGAAGGCATCACCGCAGGCAAGGAGTCTGCACTCCAGGAAGGCTTCGACACAGGTTTCGCCTCTGTTGGAGCCCCACTGGGGCGTGGCATCGGCCTCTTACGTGGAATGTCCTCAGCTCTGGTCGCCTTTCTCAGTTCCGATGCTTGCGATCACCTTGAAAAATATGTGTTGTTGACGGAGGCTAGAGCGATCGCAACCAGTTTGGCTGTCGTTCGGTTTTCGGACGTCGTTCCGCGAGACCTGGAGGCCGAAGAACATGCTCGGCAGCATCTTGTTGAGGACGACTCCGAAATGGATGTAAACGGGGAACTCGCCGAGAAGCGCCAAATAGAGGGACTGGAAGACATGCTCTCTCGTCTCACTGCTGGAAGAACGCAAACCAACGGTGATAAGACGCGGCCTACTCAAAGTGATGTTCGTCTCCTCGAAGAGAGGCTGCAGGCTTTGAGTGCACAACTCGGCTTGGTTGTGAACCGAAGTTGAAGGCCACATATTCTCCTCCCATATCGGTGAGTAAAGATTCGGCTTTTTACCTTGAGAGATCTTATCACCAGCATGCAGTGGCTGAATCGCAATTATCATTCTTTGCCGATCTGCCGAGTTATTCAAAGGCATAAGGAGGCTCTAACGCTTTTCTGCTCGATTGCACCAGTATGATTTGTTCCACGTCACCTCATTGTTTGAGCCATACTGATCTTGAACTGTAGAACCTATCACTCTGACAAGGTCTGCAAATGGGCCACAGGGTCCAGTGAAATAGCCCTCGGACGACAGTCAGGCTGGGAATTTTGCGTTGATTTGAAGGCTTATTTCATGGATGGCCTTCCGATGGAGACGTTGGATCAAGAAATAACGCGCGGAACATTTGAGTTTATGTATGGTACCAAAAACTGGCCAAAAATATCTTTCCAGTCCGTGTATTATGGACTTCACATTTCTGGCACTGTGGCGGTCCCTCAGGTCTCGTTGCCTCAACGCGCGAGTGTTGATCACTCTCAAAGACAGCGAGTCGGTGCTCTATGTACTTATATGGTGCCATGGCTGCACTGGTCACCACGATGCAAGTAGACATTATGTCTTCGAACTTTATCATGTATAGTCTACACTAAGTTATGCCACAGTCCACAAGTACTAAATCCCAAAACACTTCCTGGACACAATTACTCAGGACTTGGGCGTGCGCGGCGACTTGGGCGTGCGCAGTGACTTGGGCATGCGCAGCGACTTGGGCATGCGCAGCGACTCCGGCCAGTTCCCTGGAAGATGTAGGTGTCTTCCGTCGGAGGGACGATCTTCACCAGCTTGCCGAGATCTTCATCTGTGCAAGATTCAAGATGAGGTGTAATATAAGAGACAGCACACGACTTACAGACAGGATCGCTGGCGAGCGGGACAAAGTGCTTCAGAGGCCACGTGGTACCCCTCGCAACCTCGTCCTTTCTCCGTTGTCGCTGGTCGTTCTGCGGCAAAGGATATCAGCTCGTGCTCGAAAAGAAGATAGACGTGCAAAGGCCTACCTCGATCCGGCTCTTCTCCCTGCTCGCCGTCTCAAAGTCACCCTCGCGGATCCCCTTGGACACCAGCTCCCACAGCTTGCGCGTCTCCATCTCACCCATCTCACCCGCGACTTCTCCACCGACAGCCTGCACCTCCTCCTTAGGCGCGGACACATCGTGGAACGTCCCACTGCCGCCCGACACGAACTTGCTATTCGTGTGCCACGTGCCCTCGACGACGGTCTCCTTGCTCCCGCGCCGCCCATCCCCGGCTGCGGCGTCAGGGTCGCCTTGAACGAGTGCGACTTGCCCGAGAAGTAACCCTTGCCCTTGTACTCGACGACGCCAATGAACCCTCCGCCGATGATGTACGAGCTCTCCGTCAGCTCAATGTACGGCGATCCGAACCTGCATGGCGCGGTTAATTTTGGCACGCACGCGGTGTGTAAATAGATACGCACCACAGGCCGTCTATCCGCAGTCGCGGGAGCGTGAAGAGGTACTGTTCATCCGTTCCCGAAGGCAGCTTCACGGTGAGCACAGCGTGGCCAATCTGCTTCACGATGATGGAGCCGCCGCCAAAGCTCGTCTTCTGGGCATTGTGCCCGACGAGCTTGAGCCCCTTCTGCTGGTTTTCGATGATGTATGCGGTGATGGGTGGGTGGTGTGAGACCTGCTCGACGAGGAGGTCGGTTTTGCCGCGGCCATTCTTGTCTGGCCAAGTGCCATAGAATAACCTGCAAAGAGTCTAAATTTGGAACGATCATGGGCTTGTGTTGAGCAACTCACTCTCCCAGAGCTGGATTGAGCGGTCTGTTGCAAATTAGGATTGGATTTAATGCGAGTTTGGATAGCGCACTTTTTCTCAGACCCCATGCTCTCGTTCCGAGAGGTGTATTGGCCCTTCAGTGTACTCTGACGAGCAAAGTTAGACAACTAGCACGCGATGCAGCCAGAACTTACGATGAACCACTTGAGAACTGACTGGGCCCTTTCCTCAGACGTTCTCGCGTTCGCTATTTCTGCGAAAAGTTCGGGCCTTTCGCACCAGTAGGCTTTGGAGGATCTAAAAGTCTAGAAATGACGCTTGAACGGCAACGAGCGTACCTGGGAACTCAGTAAGGGATACCGGCGATAGAATGAATGGCGGGGCTGTCATGGACGATAAATCGCCCGATACCGAGGCGATTCTGTGAGGAGGTTGTGAAACCATGAGGATTGAGTGAAATATGCATTCTTACGATTTGAGAAATGAAGTCCAGCTGCTTCGCTGGGCGGCGGGTACAGCCTGGAGTATTTGCTAAGTGAAGCATCTCTCAGGCGTTGGAAGGATTACTTCTCCTGCTTGTTCAGTCATGGTGGAAGGAGGAAAGGAGCTCTGAGGGTATCGATTGACGCTAAGTGATGTCACACACCAAGACCCCGGCCGGTACGGCCGACGAGCGGCAAGTAGTGCTATTTCAAACTCCGCTCGGCGTCCCGATCCGGTCAACAATGTGAGGCATCTGTGGCCTCAAACACTCGGAATTTGGCAACACTTCACTGGGGGAAAGTGAATATTACCCACATGAGAAGGTTTTATTGGATTTTTTCTTCTGTGCGGCTGATGTATGGGGTGAAACCATTTGCTACTGACCCAATGTAACACAAGGGGACATAGCTGAGTAAGTTATAATAATATTATCCTATCCTATCCTGTGTCATTCCATGCAGTTCATTAGTCCATTTCGAGCAGACCACATGTCCACTCACGTCCTTGCTCTCCCCGCCCCATCCGTGCGGACACCATTGTTCAATCACCAGGAGGCCCATGAAAAGCTTGCAGATCACACCTTTTATCATGGGTTGCCTGCTATGCATTTGCAACTGCGACGCCAATAACCGAATTATACTCCTTATATGACATCAAGAACTATGAAAGCGCGGGAAAGTGCCGAGAAAACTGTGTATAAACTTGGACATGGGAAGGATGTATCGTGCACCATATCATGCCGCCTACCACCGCTATCTGTGCTGCCCTCATAGTCTTCTGCCTCGTACGAGCCATTCTGCGACGCGTGTCCTGTGTCCTGGACAACATCCCTGGGCCGGCTCGAAAGTCCTTGCTCACCGGTCTATCTTCTTGCTTCCTCAGACAAATCCTTTTCTCACGTCGCTTCCAGGAAATGTCACTCAATATCACGATCCCGACGGCTGGGAGTTTCATCAGGAACTCGAGGAAAAATATGGTCAGGTCGTCAAAGTTCACGGTCTCATCGGGGTGAGTTCGGAATCATTTGCCAATCGTTGTGCTCTCAAAACTCTCCTTTTTGCAGGATAGGCACCTCTTCGTATTCGACCCTGCGGCGCTGCACAGCATTCTGGTCAAAGATCAAGACTTATACGAAGAGATGCCGAAATTCATAGGGTAATGTGCCTCATCTGAACGTTTTCTTGCAAACCTCATCGCGCTGGTTCTATCGCTTCAGGATGAACGCTCTTCTTTTCGGCAAGGGCATATCTTCTGCCATCCGAGACGAACATCGCAAATATCGCAAAATCATGATGCCTGCATTCTCCACGGCGAATCTCCGAGCACTCGTTCCGCTGTTTTACGAGGTCGCAGAGCGGGTACATCTGTTTGTGAGAAACAAGCAAGCATGAACTGATTTACCCGCAGGCTCGAGATGGGCTCATCAGCCCCTATGTCCTTCACGGTCCACAGACGGCATGGTCTATCCATTGGTAGTTCAATTCACACTGACATCAGTCCTTAGCTCGACTTCAACTCCGTCCTTTGTCGCACATCCCTGGAGCTCATCGGGCACACTGGAATCGGTTATTCGTTCGACCCGATGATTCCTGGACAAGAGCAGACCGATCGATACGGACAGTCTTTACGGGCATTGACGTGAGGGCTCGAGCATCCCCTACTCCAGGACTCTGACTGTAATAACGCTGATACCAGGTCCACGGCGTTCGAGCTCTCGCTTGCGATCCACTCATACCTTTTATCCTCAAAATTCCCTTTCCTTCCTTCCTCCGGTTCATGATCAAACTAATTCCATCGCCGGCGCTGCACAAGCTGCGCGATCTCGTCGATTTCACAAATGCGACCGCCACACAACTGGTCAGGGATAGGGAGGTCGCGATAAAGAACGGGGAACTAGACGTCAAGCACGACGCTAAGGATCTTATGAGTCTCTGAGTAATTTTTCAGCCTTTGTCCCAGTTCTGGCAACTTATTACACTCCTGCATGAAAAACAACATGTCCACAGAGGTCAGATGCATCTCAGCGACGATGAGCGGTAGCGTGCACCTCGTTTTGGCATCCCATGTTATGAAAGATATTTTCATCTCAGGCAGAATGATTATTCACGCCGCAACGGATACCACTTCCTCTGCTATGAGCAGGTCCTACATATTTTGGCAATGCATCCTGACGTGCAAGAGAAACTCCGCGCAGAGATTCTAGCTGCCTCAGACCACCTGGATCACGATACGCTCGTGGCGCTCCCATACCTCGATTCTGTGGTCCGCGAAATCTTGCGACTGTAAGTACACGTTGGACACGCATTCTTCTGCGCATTTAACAAAAAGAACGCAGGTACCCGACAACCAGCCCAGGGATGTACCGTGAGTGCGTATCTCGTCATCTTCGCGACGTTGGCGGTTCCATTTAACGTCTGAACCCCAGAGCCTGCGAGGACACCGTCCTTCCCCTCAACACACCCATCACTGGTGTGATGGCACCGTCATGAACACCCATTCATGTCCCCAAAGGAACTTCAATCTACATTGCAATTGCTGCCGCGAATCACAATAAGCAAATATGGGGAGAGGACGCATTGGAATTCAGACCCGAGCGCTGGACAAACGGCAAAGCGGAGTCGGTTACGGTGAAGCTGTGCGGCGTATACGGAACACCATGACGTTCTCGGTGGCGGGAGGAGCTGCATGTGCGTCTCTCCCCGGTCGATGTGTTCATGTCCGTGTGCTGAATGGTTCTCAGCGGTTTTAAATTCGCGCTGCTCGAAATGATGGGTACCTGTTATGATTTCTGCGGCAAATTAGCTGACCTGTTTACCAGAGATCGTCATGTGCGTCCTATTGCGTGCCTTCAGGTTCTCTGAGCCGGACCCCCGTATTAAATGGCGCATGACCGGCTCGTTCCATCGCCGACGGTCGATAATCAGCCCTCGCTCCCAATACGGATCGAGCATCTCAACGCTTTATAATTAGCGTATGTATGTATCTTGATATCCGCCAAATTCTTGTCTTTTCCCGGACTTGAACCCTAACCCCTAACCTTAGCCTAATCCAGGGCGCGTTCGATGTCGGTCTAATAAAGATTCAGGTGCGCAACATACAAATATTTAATTGCCATGTTACGATTTCGTTCACTGAATAACTTACGCAGGACTTTATCGTCGTGGAGGTAGCGCCGCCCACTGCGCACGCATCGCATATCGCTGCCGTCCGACGCCACACGCAGCCCATCACCTGGAATCTCGAGGGAACAAAAGTTCTCGCCTCAGTGATTCGGGTGTTGATAATGAAGGATCCTGAAATTATTATAGTGGCTACATGTTGAGTTTCGTGTTCATTATTTATTTGTGATCTGAATTAGCCGGTATGGTTATGCTCCATCTTGGACACATTGTGTCACCCGCTGCATAGTATCCCCGTTAGATTGCAGATGAACATGAAATGTCCAGCGATGGCCACCCGCCATCTCTAAAAGCCTTCCCATACACTTGTTAATTTTCTCGAGACCTGTACCCGGTACGCACAACCCCCATCCATCAAGTTCAATCAAGTTCTTCCAATAGCCTGCTTCAGACCATCTGGATTCGATAACTCTTGAGGAACGCAAGCACTCCAGCTGCCTCAGGCCGCCTTTGCCGCTCCGCCGCCCGGCATGTCTGCATAAGCCCCCAGCACGCATTGTCGATGTCCACTCCGACATTCGCAGTTCGCGACCGGGACGGCCGCTCCTGCCGCGCTCACGGCGAAATGAGCTGCAGGTCGTCGAGCCCGTGGAACGGGATGCGTCCGGACAAAACCTGGAGAAAAAATCAATATAGATCCGCCAAGTAATTTCCTCCGCGTGTGTTGCATGGGATGGAGGCGCCACGCACATGGTACATCACCCCCGCAAACGAATAGACATCGCTCGTCGGGCTCGGCGCCAGCGGCGGCGCGCTTTCTTCGTGCGCGCCACCCGAGCGAGCGACGTGGTCATGTAGGAGGTGCCAATGAACTCTGCGATGATGGTAGCCAGCCCGAAGTCAGAGAGGACGGCGTCTTCGTGGTCATCGATTAGGACGTTTGCCTGGATCACGGTATTAAGGAGCGGACATTTTTTAAGTTAGTTAAACAACGCACGGCGGTCAGATCCCCGTCTTCGGAATGGACTGGGCAGGATTATTGAGTTGGCAAACTTTAATTTGGAAAGAAGCGTACGGTAAACCAGTGCAGTTGCACGTCTGCAACTTGGAAAGATGGATTTTAGCTCTCAAATGTTGTGATACGGTTGTATTCTTTCAATCTCATGCCCTTTCCCCATTCCGGTAGTCACTATTTGTTTGTTTCCTGTGACGGACATCACGCTCAGCGCTCGTTCCTTCCGCGTTCGCTGAGAAGGTCTCTCTTTATTATCAAATAATAAAAAACCAGTGGACGAACCAATTTAAACCGCCGGCTCGGAGGTGTTTCGAGCGTAATGTATGAACTCAGCGTACCTCGGTTCATCCAGGGGGAGACCATCGACACAAACCACCACAGTATGGGTGGTGATGTATCAAAGTCTGTCAAATAGAGAACTGCAATGATGTAAAAATGTCTCTGAACAGAGACTTGCAATGATACATCACCTATAGTGGTGCATACCTTAGTCAGCTCAGCCACCCCAATACTGCCCAGGGGCGTCGTCACCACGCTCGACGATGAGCACGTATGTGTTCGTATTTGCCCTCAAATGACCTAATCACCCACATGATGTGGATGATTAGGTCATCTTTGGATGACGACGTCAAAGAGTGCTCGGCGTCGTCGCACCCGATGAGCAGATAAAATCGATTAAAAATGAAGGAAAAAAAAAAAAAAACAGAGAAAAAAACACCCTACTCAGGTGACTATAGGTACACACATCACATAGAAATCAATCAATATATGCTGGGTTGAGCGGCCATCTGGGTGCCGGAACTGGCTCGTCCCCCTCCTCACTGTCGTCGTCGGAACCATCGTCCATGGCTACCCTCGGACCACTACCACTCGCCACTGAGTCCACCACTGGTAACGTCCCGGTACGCGTCTTCCTCAAGGTTGTCGTGTCAGCCGGCAACTCCTGCTCGCCTGCTCTGCCCTTTCGGATCAGCTCGGGCAGATCCTTCCACTTGTCTACGAAGTCGGTGCACAGCGCAGCTTGAAACGACGCCTGCCGCAACGCATACGCTGTCTCCCCCTCCCGCTGCGGCCCATCTGGAAGCCCTCGCCGGTCGATCTGAGTCTGCCACCATCCAGCGCGCCACGTCAAAAACTGCTTGATCCTCCTCATTTCCTCCTCGAGCAGGTCGACCTCCTCCGCCCAGCGCATCCACCTCGCGCGTGCCTTTGCCCACTCGATCCTCAGGGCTAGAACATAACACCATAAGCTTCAAAACCATTCGGTGCACAGTACGACTTACCTTCATTCATTGCCGGCGCCATCCCCGCTTCCAAATCCTTCCCCTGCACCACCCAGATCCAGGACAGCTCCTTATCCTTCACCCGCCGCTTCTTTGCCTGCCTCCCCTTTTTCGGCTTCTTCCCCTTCTGCCTCTCTGGGTCGGAAAACATCGCCCGCGGCATCCCCCTCACGTCCTCCTCCTTCAATGGCTTGAGCGTCCTCTCCCACTTGTCCATCTCCAGTGTCTGGCCCAGCACAACAAGTGCCCGTCGCGCTGCCCGGTATTGCTCTGCGGAACGCCGGATCCTATCATTCAGTGCATCAATCTTGTCACCCGAACGTGTATTCGCCCGCACTCCTCGTGCATGCCGGTCCTTGTACTTGTAGGCATTGGTGCGGACTAGGAGCTGCCGCCGGATGTCGTGAAGTGCCTCGTTTGCCTGCCCGACTCGGAGGCGGTACTCGAATTCGATCGCTTCCCTCGTGCACCACTCCAGATCGCTGGCTTGGTGTCGAGCCATCATGGCCGACGGCAGCCAAAGCTGAATCTCATGCACTTTCACGCCAGGGACAGGCTGCGTCCTGGCGGTGCGTGCTCGAGCGGCGTCCTCTTGGTCTCGAAGCCATGCCACACGAGGCATGAACGGCATCTGCTTCTCCATCCAGGCGAAAATCTTGCGGCGTAGCTTGCTTGTGCGCTCAAGCATTGTCCTGCGCTGGTCTGCTGTCGGATGCAAGCCTGTCGACGCTATGTCAAATCCCAATGCCCTTCTAGAATGACGTCGTCAGTAAGCATCTGAAAACTTGAATTTCTTGTGCTTACTGCTGTTCTTCCAACTGTAGCCCCATCGATAGCATCTCGGTGATATGCATATCGTCGCGGACGGCTCCCGCATCCTCCATCCCCGCCGCCTCCCTTGCCGCTGCCTCCTCTGCCAGATCCTTCCGCACTTGTGCGAGGTGATCATCCTTCGCCCGCGTCTCAAACGGATTTGGTGCTTCTGGATCTTTCTCCCACCGCTCTGCCATTTCTGTCCACTCCTCCACTGTTCCCTTCCTCTCCCTGCTCTCGCCGTCATTGCACATCACATCAGCGAGGCTCAATGACTCTTCCATATCATCCAACGCGAATTTCGTCTCCACCATCTGAGGCACCGCGTTCTTTGTCTTCTTGAGCATCACACGGCCTTAACTGACGGTAAGTTTCTTAGTTTGGAGTCCGACAAAAAAAAACGCACCAAATGCGATAATCTTTTATGATTCCAGTCGTTAAAATGGTCGTTGAGCGTATCGCGCCTTGCACCTGGGCCCATCTCCGCAGTACTGTTTGCGAGCGGGTTGGCATTGGCCCAGCCGCGCTCTGGGGCTTCACCATCAGTCTGGCCGACGTCACGAGTGAGATTGAAGGAAAAGCGTAGATTGCACGCTTCGATGTGAGCCGGAAGATGGAATTTAGGGACGAGGAACACTATAAACCTGTGTCCCCCACCAGCTGAATTGACTGCTCATAGCCACTCATCCGTCTCCAGATATTGATGTGCCATTGGCATGCAATGTCGTAGGAGACAAAAACCGCATAAGTTCTGTGCCTACTACACTTCGGAAAAACATCCAGTCCATGTTTATGTACCTGTTAATGCGTCATTGATATAATTCAAGACTTCGAGACATTTGAGAATATACCGTTCACCGAACTGAAGATCTCCAACGGCGAGCGGTCGCTTCATGTTATGGCGTGCACAATCAACCGCACCGATCCCTGATGATGCGGTACCGCGAGCTTCGCGATCTGGCTTATCAACAGCATCGTGCGCAACACAGGTACTGCGCTGTGTTCGGAAAACAAGGACTATCAGAAATGGTGGATTAATGCAGTAATAAGAACTACGCACATCTTGCGGCTGGTCCCAATGCTCTGCCAGATGGGCCATATACCTCTTCACCTCGCCAAAAAAAGCCCAACCGTCGCCGAGGCCCGGATCCTTTTCCTCGGAGGATACATCCTTTCGCTTCAATCGGAAGTTGGCATCCATCGCTAGAAACAAGGCGTATAAAAACCTTTGAAAATAAATCAGTAATGTATACGCCAACAAATGTTTATGATGTACTGTCGCTCAGGCGATACATCCTTCCAATTGGGCGGCAAGTTCTTGCCCGGGTGCGGACACGCTGGACAGAGTAACGCACATTCCCCTGGCTGAGTGCCAGCTGCGCCTTCCGGATGGTGGCAGCGGCCAGCGCGTTTGAGCATCTCGAGGTGATTCCACTCCCTCGTCAATCTTCTGAACTCATGATAGCGATTCTGAAGGTGTTGTTAACGCTCTGCTCGGGCTCATTAAAAGGTCTGCTTACCGGGGTTTTTTTGAGCCCTGTATTGTCCGTCTCGCGGACTAGGCTGTGGTAGAACTCATATGTCGAGGACTTCGACTCGAATGAAAGTATATGGAAGCACTCTAATACACTGAATGTTGCAGCTGTACGTGGGGCAGCCCCAGTCGCGGGGAAAAGCTGCGCTCGGAGCAGCTGCACCTCGTGTGCACCACCTGTCCCACACCCGCAGAAGTCCAAGCTGACCTCATGTACACCGTGGTCATGAATGATCACGAACGTATCACCCGCAGCTGGTTGTGGGGCAGGACAACGACGGTCACGGCCGTACCAATGTCCAAGCTGAATGCGAAGGCCGAGTTCTTTGAGAGTCTTGCGCTCGAATTGATTACCAGTCCAATGCTACAGCTCCGGTCGTAAGCCCAGGCAATGGACAGGTTCTACAAGAAACTCACCTCCACACGATGAAACGGGTTCTGCTTGTGGCGCTCCAGTAGACAGCTGCGGCAAAGCATCTCGCCGCCTCCAAGACAACCATTGCAGCGAAACTCGGCCTTGTCCACTCGGCAACTCGGACATGCGGAATATGAACGATGATCCCCACGGCCCTCCCAGCGCAGAATCTCCTGCAGAAACAGCTCCAGGTTGTCCTGCGCCCATTGACGAAGCGGGTTATCCTGTAAAAATTGCCGTCAGTAAGACCCCATGGACACAACAAGGCACATACGGAATCGCGCAATTCTCGACCACCCTCATCTTCTGACAAAGCTGCCGGGTCTTCTTGGTCGCCTGCTTCCAACCTGTCATAAAGCGGCTCCTCATCCTGAGTGTGTGGCTCGTCCGGTCTGAGATGCTGCTGCGCTGCAAGTTGAGATACTCGCTTGGGTGAGGCCGGAACATTGACGACTTTGACACTGCGGCGAGTGGTGCCATCAGCTGAGACGTGAGTTGTCTCCCGTATGATTTCGCCCCTGCGTACAGGAGGGTGATTTTCGGTGGCTGGCGGTGCCTCGTCATCGGAATCTGGGAGGATATCGTAATGCGACCGGTGCTTTCGTTTGGCCATGGCATTGTATTGTGGAAGGGCAGGAATTGATGGAAGGGTACATTATAAAGTGAGTAGAGTAATAGAGAGGTAGATGTGTGTGGTCAGCGTCTCGAGCATCAACCTAGCATGACAAATCCAGCTGCACGTGAATCATCTAATCACAATCTAATCTTTGATTTATCTAATCAGACACTTGCGCTCGACCAGAAAAAAAGAAAGAAAATATATATTGCAGTAGCTAATCATCAGACACTACTACCCTCCATTACTAACACTTGTTCCAGTCCTGGAAATTGTTCTCGCGTCATATCTTGTCCCTGCACCCATCTCCCAAACATTGCGACCGACGGTCGGATTTGCCGCCCAGGCAGGTATAACAGATTCGCTATCACTGGAGCCTACATACAGTGATCGAGGGGGTGGGACGATGACGTCTCTATACAGTAGCCATTTTGTCAGAATTCCAGTTGTCAAGAAACAGGAATAAGAGACTTACTTTGAATTGCCCATATAAATCATCAAGCCGTCACCATTGTCCAGCATAAGGTACACGGCATCCCTTGAAGTGAATAAGTTTAGAACCTCACATTAATTGCACCGCTTACTCGAGCTGCATATAGCAGAAACCTTCAGGAGCAGGGTCCAATAGCTTTGGTTGGGAGATCCATTCCTGGACCCAGTCGGTGAGGCTTTGCATGGAAAGTTGCCATTCGCGCTCCAATTCGCTCTCAAGCACCACTCGCTCATGTTGTGCCGGTTTTGAGTCAGAAGTCGATGCTGAGATGGTGCAGGACTGTCGATTTTTGCGACGAGTCGGAGGGCGCGTTTTGGGATAGGGTACAGGGCGAGACCCATCTGCCAGAATGCATGAGAGCTGCATTCATGAAAGTGGGGGGTAAAATGTACTCGAAATCTTTTGTCTCCACCTGACACGCGTTGCTGCGGGGGATACTCGAGTGGTCATAGGCAAAGCTACACAAAAGTTCACGTTATACGCCCAGCACGCGTAACATTTGTGGTAATGCAAAATCGGGGATACAGGGCGCTTTCGGGGATACGGTTGATAGAAGCCCAGAGATCACGTTGTGATGTAAAGGGGACACAATCAGGAAAGATTGCGAAGTCCAGATGCAGTGAGTCTTGGCACTGGAATTGTCGTATGCAAAGATACTTTTTGTAGTGTCGGCAAGCTCCATATACGGAAGCACTTCACTAGTTGAGGTACATGAAGTAAGTAACGAACTTACAGAACAAATTAAGCATTGATCCTGATCGTAGTTAGTACCTTACTTTCAAAAACCGGTGATCTGGTACTACAAGCGCACATGATATATATTGCAACCGAACTGGGGAACTT
This sequence comes from Mycena sp. CBHHK59/15, assembly GCA_029204085.1. Classification (NCBI taxonomy): domain Eukaryota; kingdom Fungi; phylum Basidiomycota; class Agaricomycetes; order Agaricales; family Mycenaceae; genus Mycena; species Mycena sp. CBHHK59/15. The sequence goes on from JARGXW010000068.1 coordinate 172,459, forward strand.
ACTATTAGCGAAGACTATCTGAACACGGCGGCCTGGTCAGCCGCCAACTCGTCGCATTTGGAAAACAAATCCAATGCCCATTGCCACCGAGCCCCAGGAACACCATCATATTTATCTCGCAGCTCTTTTCCCCCCGCCTGCGTAAGCAGTGCCTTCGCCGATTGAAATCCATATTCAACCCAGCGGAAAAGACCCCCTGCAGCATACTGCGTCATCGAGCTTCGAGATTCTCCAGCCTGGATTGGCGTATTTCCATGCTCAATGAATCCAGAAGGGATTAAGATGGAAGAGCCACTGGGAAACTCGATCACAAGCTTGAGTTGTTTCAGATAGATATGGCCGCCGACCGTATGATCAAAATTCCCGCCGCATGTAATAGCGCATAGCCCGTGCCGGAGATTGAGATGGTCTCGGTGATTGAAGCTGAGCGCGTCCGGCCGAGGTTGAATGTAACGGCTGGGAATACCGAGTTGGAGAAAGTGTGGACCAGTCCGGGATGATGGTCGAATAACGCCTTGAGGATGGTGCAATAGTATCTATATAGTTTGGGGGCATATGTCGCCAATGCGCCTGTAAATGATCAGTTTGGAGGCACTTGCAGCGAAGCGTAACACCTACTTGATTGAAATCCAGCCCAACGGCGGATACTGAGGTTGGCGAGAAGACGCCGGATGATACACCGCCGGAGGCGACTGTGAGCCAGATTTCCAGGCCTCTGAAGGCGTTGAATTTAGGGTCAGCAACCATTGATACAAGTACACTAAAGCCAGACCTTCTGGCCACCACCAAAAGATACGCCGTCTGTGAGAGGAAAAAATGTCCCACGACGATGTGTGCGATGCGCGGATTTGAAAACGCCCCACCTCATCCCTCGACGGCGCGCTCGGTGCATCTCCTTCAGAGCATCCTTGACAACTTCGTCCCAATCCGCATCCTCTGGTCTACCGATCAAGATAGCTACAATACGACCACGACCGTCAACAATTAACTTCGGGGATCTAGAGGAGAGGTTAGTGAGAGGGATCAAGGGAAAGGGAGACCGAGGATACCTACCATCCCATCGCAAAAGACGACACCCTATCTTATAAACCTCCGGCAGACTAAACAACTGGCGCTTCGTCCGCGTCCGCAGGCCCGTCCATGCCCCACCGCTTGATGGTGGCCCCTGACCGATATCGACACCAACATGGTGCGGCGATTGCTCGCGGTGGCGTGGGGTGTGGCGGGAGTCGGGCACGCGATCGTAAGGTGTCTGTGGGGCTGCACATTTACGGCGTGCCCGGCGGCGGGCGGCTGCCTGCTGGTTCTGGCGGCGATGGTGTATGTTGCCGGTTGAATTGGCGTCCGTGGTGTCGGTAAGTGGTGATGAAGGACGTGATACGTCATTGTGAGGCAGCGGATCTAGGGTAGAGTTGTCAGTGAGCGGCAACAATCAATATAATGCGTACCCTTGGGAATGGGCGAACCTGCTCTGGATCCCTCAAGACTAAGTTCGGATGCAATGGGGCCAGGCGAGCTCGGGTCAGATGTAGATGACGGTGCGGAGCTCGTCAACGGTGATGGAGGCAGAGAGATGACCTCTACAAGGACATCCTCCCACTCTTCGTCATCATCGTCGTTGAAGATGCAGCCATCTTCAAACGCTTGCGCATGGAGGTCAGAAGAGACCATGCATTCGTGCAGGTATTCATCGAGGAGAACGCCGCTCTCAGCAAGCTCAAAGGGCCGTGTATGTGTGGCGTCAATGCTGAGTTCATACGGTGAAAACTGCTTGCCGCTGCGTGTCGCGCGCGACATAACCGTGAAAAGAAGAAATTGCGACCCCTAGACATGAATTCAGCATGATTTAGGCAAGAGACCGCATACCAGCGTCAGCGTGTCATCCGACGCGAAAACCGGCCGCAGTCCCACCATAGGGCCTGCGGTAAGACCCAGCGCACGGCATTGCGGCCGGTTTTCGCGTCGGATGACGCGCTGCTGAGTACACACATAGAGAGCTTACCTTTGTGTCCGTGGGCGTCGTGTGGGAAGAGAAAAGAAATAGGCTCGTGATGGAGCACAGCAAGCTTAATATACGAATCACAGCTGTGACACAATCACACTGCACGTATCAGAAACAAAAGTTTTTGTGTCGTTCAACTTACTGAGGCCTTCCGTTGCCAATCGGACAAAAATGTCTGGAGATATCAACTAGCCAATTGGTTTGGTACAACAAATTCCGCAAAATATGGTGGTTCAAAAATCAGGAACTTGCGAAAACAGCAAATTTGGGACGCCTAGATTTTTTACACCAGATCTGCAACCGGGAGAAGCATAAGGGAGCCTAGCCAATTCAGAATATATATAGTTTTGCTGAGGTACAAAGATTTGTTCCGACAGGTGCGCCAACTTTGCGCATTCAGCTTCACAAATACAGTACATCATCGGATCCTCTTCTTCGCACTTCCATGGCTAAATGGAGGTCCTCCGGGGAAAACACCTCACAGTCGTCCAATAAGTATCGTCCAAGGTAATTCAATATTTCTTGTGGCTCCGAGACCTAAACTACACTTTGACAGGCTTTCCGAAGACCAAAAAGCCGAAAATCATCGCAAGGCCTCTGCCAAGTATTATTCACGGTATGTCCTGTAAACTGTTCTTCCTCTGAACATACAATAAGGTACAAAAAGGAATCCTGATTTACGAGAGAAGCGTCGCATACAAGCTGCGCAAAAACGGTGGGTAGTACAGACACAGACGCAAAATAAACGACTAATTTCAATTATCTACAGTGCTGAATTGAAGGCTCGCCGGCGGCGTTGGGATCCGCCCAAGCTGCCCAAAAAATTGGAGAAGCCTCTTATAGATTGTACACATTCAAATGAATCCGACGCCATGTCCCAAAAGCAGGCTGAGGGATTTGAGCATAGTGATGACTTATCAGCCTCATATCAGGCACTACCACGACCTCCTTCCTTGGGTGACATATACCACTCCAGTCCTCGACACATTCAATTCCAGGACCCACGAGCTGCTAGTACCTTGGCAAGTGGTCATGGGCGCGATGAAGATGTTTCAACAAACTCGGAGGCCGACGCTGCACTTGGAAGTGCAGGATCTCCGAACTCCGATGAACGCCTTGCTGTCGAGGTCCTTGCAATGCTCGCTGCCCCAGAGGCACGGACACAATCTGTGGATTCTATTCTCGAAAAGGCGAAGTTCCTCAGTTCATATGGGCAGGTACATTTAATAATGTTTTCGAGTAAATACTGATCTATGTTCTAGGGACTCGGAATCAGTCATTCATACAGTGACTTTTGACACAAGAAGCTGTCAAAAATTGATGTCACCGTTGGTTCAGCGCGCACAGAGGGAGGTAGCCACACTCAATTCTGGCCCTCTTACCCCACCCACACCGAGGAGTCTTCCATGTGGGCTCTTCAGGGGCGCTCATTTTACGGCAGGTATCTTAGTTTCGATTCTCAGTTTAAGATTAAGCGGTGGCGCGGACGGGTTGATCGGGCCGTTCGGTACAAGGATTCCATTTACCGGTGCGTTTCTGCTGCATTTCCAAACCACATGCTGATATTTTGCTTCTTTTGATCAGGGATTAACATTGCACCCAACGCCCGCCTAGCCCGCATCAGTCCTAGTTTGGGATGTAGTGATTCGGACATGCTGTAATACGAACTTGATGCCATCGAGACACACGGTAACAATTTATTGCGCGGCACATGTAAAATATGTAGACTAGCCCAGCGTATTGCAGCCGACACCCGCCTAGCCTGCATCAGCCCTAGTTTGGGATGTAGTGATTGGGACATGCTGTAATACGAACTTGATGCCATCGAGAAACACAGTGACAATTTATTGCGTGGCACATGTAAAATACGTAGACTACCCCAGCGTGACTGAGACTTCCACGTGAGTGCAGCTTCAAGGAAGAGTTAGTGACATGGGCAAATATATTTTGAAAAAACGTACACACTAGTGAGGTGCGCCGGTATTGGGGACCCACTTGGCAACCTCTTGGAGGTCAAATTTATGGCGATAAAATGCCAAAGCCTCAATGCGGCTACTCTTCTTCATGCGGAACTGGTTCGGCACGCCAAGCACTTGGTAATCCGCCTCCGCACTGGAGAAATGCCGCCATGAATTATGTAGGCATATGTAGAAAATGGTGAACGACTTACGTGCTGCTGTAAAGGCCGGGCTCACGCCCAATACAGACGACGTGGTAGGACAGATCGTCTCCACTGCCAGGAGGATGTGCTGCCTCGAGCTGCCTCGGACTCCTGGGTAGGCCTTGAACCCAGAGGGGAGTCGCGGCAGGGGCTGAGGAAAAGATCAGGAAAAGGATATAAAAGGAGAAGTAAGACCTACGAGATGCTGCAGCCACAGCCACGCCAACTTGAGCAGCGAGGACATGCGGGATTGAAGCTGCAGAGATGAGTGAGCAACAAATATAGATCAAGGAAAAACCTTACCCTGCACATCGAGCGAGAGTGTGGTGAGGTCAACAGCCATCTTGGATAGGGCTGCCACTTTTGCAACTAGCGCCTCCAACTCCTGTTGGGGGCTGGGCGCGGTAGTTGCATTGGAGGTGAGGTCAGTCATGGTGGGGAGAGAGAAAGAGAGCGAGTGAAGGTAAGAGTCTGTATGTACCTGGTGATTTATGCGCGGTGGCGCAACACTGTCCACCTGACAACGGTGGAATTCTGATGGAAGTCTAAGCAGATATGTTCCTTGTCCGGCTCAGTTGAGCCATCTCAGTCGGGAATCGAGATCGTCCAAATTAGGCTTTGATGGTGGTAAATCTTGAGGTGGGATGGGAGGATCGCAGACCAGGGCGACATTTGGTACTTGCATCGCATGTGAATATTGCGGAAATCATCCAGAATTTGGCACAGATACCTGGAAAAAATCTGAAACAGGTGAATTTGTGCGCAGTAATACATATGGACTCCACAGAAATTATTACCTCGTACTTTTATTCAGCCCTACTTTTATTCTGTCATTTCCTATCGTCGAAATTTCGTCGCCTGTCCAATGGCACCACGTAGCTGGGCCAGTGATGGCGAGGCAGAGTACTTGACTGGCCAACTACCCGATTATCTTCGTCGACAAGCACAGGTCAAGTTATACAAGTTCTGGCCGACAATGGAGGAGGGATACTTCCGACTCTTTCCGATGCGAGAAAAGTTAGGATTGCCGCCCCCGAGTGATGATCCTGGCATGCCCGACTTGACCCCAGAGCAGTTTGCAGAGCTGGGAAACGCTATAAGCGAGAGGAAGAAAGTAAGTCGCGTCCATTTTCTTGTCTGGACGCGTCTAACCTTACAACCAGCAACTGCACAACTGGTTTTGCCATCAGCGCGTAAAGCTAAACACCGTTGGGTCCAGACGCCTCAAATCCGACACATCCCTCGCTAGCATACTGTTTAATTCGAAGCCTGAGCGTCATAGGCCCCACCGACCTGTCGAACTCTTTCACAAGCGTAATCCCCAGCTCATTCGCACCGCATTGACCGAGGCCGGCTTCGACGACTTGAATGAGGAGAAGATGTCACAGAGTGTCGGTAATTGGCTAGATGAGGATGAAGACGCGCGGGAGACACGCATCAAAAGCGCCCAGTCCGAACGAATGCGCTTGCAGGCAAAAGTTGTGCGCGCAAAGTTTGCGGAGGCATCACCAGAGGAACTCGCGAAGATAGATGAGATAATTGCTGAGGAGAAGCGCGCAGAGGAGAAGAGAAAGGGGGGAAAAAAGGTGAAGGAGGTTGACGAAGACAGCGACAATGATTTTGAGGAGTCCTCCGGGCCTGAGAAGCGTACGGCCGAACAGAGGCAGAGGTAAGTTTACGCAGATCACCGCTGAGCTCTGTAACTAAGACCTTTGCAGAGCCATCGACGAGTCCCACGACATGTTTGATAGGGTGCACAAGATTGTCATGGACGAAGCGGGCTGGTATGGGATGACAATCTGGGGAGGACCAAATCCGAGGCTGGGTGGCGAACTCAGCATGAAGGTGTAAGTCCCGATTTGGAATAAGGCTGTGCTATCGACTCACATAATCTTCAGCGCTTCTTGGGGTCTTTCACCTGCTGGAAACGACTTCGAGGCCTCTCACGGCTCATTCGACGAGTCGATCTCGGTGCCCTTCGAACAGTTCCTGAAGCGGGCGTTCAGTAAGCATTATGGAGCCACAGTCAGATTTGTCGACTAAGTACTTTGCAGATGTTGCTGTACGGCGTGCTCGAGCCCTGAAGACTCAGGCAAACGCGCCGGCACCACCCGATCTCACCAGCATGTTGTGCATGCCGGAGGATGACAACAATGGTGATGATGCTGCTAAGCCCAAGAAGCCGAAGCGCATGAGAAACCCAAGAAGGCGGGCCCGACCCGTTCAGCTCCTGCCGCCAAATCAACGCTGGCCACTATCATCGCAATGCCCAGCACTCTGATTTCCGAAGCATCCGCGGAAAATGCCAGCAACCCAGCACTCTCCGATGCTGCCAATAACTTCAGCTCAGGGTTTGACAACGATGTCTTCAACGACACCCCGCTACCGTCAACACCCTCGATCGATACGAGACCTCTGGCAGCATCATTCTCGTCCTCCTCATCTCTACCTTCCTCACCCTCACTGGTGACATCTAGTAGTGCCCGCTGGCCTCCAGGGATGTTGCCGCCATCGAGCCCTGCCACTGCTGCGATTGCAGCATTCTTTGAGCGCGGAGGATTGCCAGGAGGCCCGACATATGCAGCACCACCGATCGACCCCGCGCTGCTTGGAACTCCGGACCGACCGGCTCCTCTACCACCACCATTTGTATGCCCACCACCGCGCCCATGCTTCCAAGGAGCATTGTATAGTAAAAACCGTGTGGAGCCTATGTCTGTGACGACCACTTTTGGTGGCTTCAACTTCCCGCAGATGCTGCCAACCGCATCTCGTACCTGTGCACCAGAACCCGCCGCCCCCACCTCCGTGTCCGCCGTCGGTGCTGCCGCCACCTCTGTGTCTGCTCCTGCCACCTCCGTGTCTGCTCCTGCCACCCCTGCTACTGATGGTGCTGCCACCACCTCTTCCTCTGCCATCGCCACAATTGAGTACCCATCATCACGCCCAGCAGCAAAAGTGCCGACTGCACATGGCGAGGTACAGACGGCGAGCAAAGCACCGGTGCACAATGCAGCTGCGGCGAAGGGGAGGAAGAACACAGCGGTAAAGAAGACCCCAATGTCAGTGCAGCCCGAAACCACCACAAGCGCTACAGACACCATGGCAGATACCACGAATACCGCAAGCGCTGCGGCTGCAGACCCACCGGCGTTTATATTCTCCATCAGCAACAACAATAGGAAGGCCGCAGCGGAGGCAGCACGTCGCGAGAAGGCAAAGGGGCTGACACCGAACCTATCGAATCCAGACGGTGAGAGCGACCTCATTGTCGTTCCTGCCCCCAAGCGCTCGAGCCGCGTGCCCAAGCCGAGCATGCTCCCGGATGGCTCCCTTTCCCAGCGCCAGAGGCGGATGACCCGGATCGAGATGGCAAACAACAAGAATGCTGCATCCGAGCAAGCGCTACTGGTGAGGAAGCGGGGTGCGACAACACAGGCTGGGGGAGCCGCGAAAAAGTAAGCACACATTGTTCCTAGTATATTTGCACCGCTAATTTTTATCCATATTTTCAGGAAAAAAACTGCTTAGATGGAAGCATACGCTCCCTCTTCAACGCGGGCACCAGGCTCCACAACACGTTAATGGCCAGGAGCCTACACTTTTCACCACCTTTACATCCTTCTTAGTCTCCGAGGCTTTCGGTTCACGTAGATTGTTCGTAGTCAGTTGATAATCGATGAATGCCTTTTCGAAAGTTCGTACTTAGACATGGGAAATGAGAATAAGATTCACCGTGATGTATCAGCGACGGACTTGTGGAATAAAGTAAAATATGCAAAACAAAAAAGGCAGTGGCTAGGATTGAACGCTCTGCCACCGCAAATACGAAACATTGAAGATACGACCCACTACAAGTAGGCCACTGAGCAGCTTAAATATAAAGATCTGGAGAATATATCATGGGGTCGACGCTTGAGGAAGACATAATAAAAAAAACCAAGTCGCAATTGACTAGTAGGGAAGGCAGCGGAGGGCCCAACCGTGTATGGAAGCTATGGAGCACGGTGGCGAGCGGCGAGCGACTGCCGCGATGCAGCAAGCGGCGGTGGGTGAAGTGCGGGGTGCCTAGAAGCTGAGTTGCAGGGCACAAAGCAGCTGGGGCTGAGGCGTGGGCAGCAGTGCGGGCAGGGCACAGGGCGAGCGGCAAGGGCGAAGCGGCAAGGTGTGCGGAGTGAGGCAGCAAGGTGTGCGGCAAGAGTGAGGCAGCAAGGTGTGCAGCGGCGCGAGGGGTGGTGAGCAAGGCGCAGCGAGTGCCAGTGAGCGACATGTGGGCTGCAGCACGCCGGAGTCGGGGATGTGTCGCTCCGGAGAGGCAACAGGCAAAAAGGGCGGAGGCAGGCCCGGGAAGCAGCAGGAAGCAGGTATGGGCCAGCAATTTGAATGGGCGTGTGCGGGACAGTGAGGCCGATACATGCGCGCATCCGGGTATATATCAATGGCGACAGGTTGGGAGCAGGCACCCTACAAAGAGCAAAGGCCCAGAGGAAGCTGACGGTGGGGGGGAGCGATTCGAGGTGAGGCTGGAGGACGCTAACAAGAGTAAACAACCGCCACATTTGACGCATTTGGAAGGGCGGGATGCACGGACCAGGGAGCGCACGGGCCAGGGAGCGGTCGGCCCGTACCAGGCGGAGCGCTGCGGGCATGCGGGGTTGCACGTCTCTGCATGATGTATCACTGCAGATCTCTGGTGAGAGACTTTGATGCATCATTGCAGTTCTATCTTCCATAGACCAATGATGTATCATTTCCCCATATACGCCTGATCAAACAACTTGTCAAGCTCCAGAACAGTTCGCGTCGCCAGAAGCCGGTGGTAATGGAGGTCGTGAACCTGGTGCGTCCATTTTGTGCTAATCCTCTCCGCTCCAACCAATATACACCACAGGAAGTTCAGCCGGACGGGAAGACCACGAAGCAGGCCGAAAAGGCCACGGAAACCGCCCTCACCATTCCCGAACTGCGTAAAGTCCAAGCTAAACTCACCTGCGCTCAGCACCCCGGCAAAAATCGGTGGTGCTACGTGATGGGGCCCACGAGCAAGCATCCGGGGAAGCATGTGGAGGTTGGGATAGATGTCGTGAACCTGTGGGCACGCAAAATGGTGCGGAATAGTTTTGATTTTCGTTCTTAACATTGACCTCTCCAATCAGCATGACGGCGAAGCCGAAGAGGATTGTGTAGAGCCCCCCAACATCCTCAAACTCGACGAACTCGCTGAGCGCGGCCGTCCCCGTGAGGACCGCGCGCGCGGGCGTGGGCAACCCGCCTTGCCTCCCATCCACGTCCACGTCGGCGGCGGCTCCGGCTCCAGCTCCGGTGACCGTGTCCTTCGCGACGAAACCAACGCTTCGAAACGTCGCCGTGAAGAATCCTCGGACGACGACTCGGATGACGAAGACGTCCTTCCCGTTTCTGACGTTCTGCGCGCTCTCGACGAGAAGTACCCCGCCCTAAACTACCTTCAGTATGCCGAGGGTCTGAAGGCCCAAGGTATCATGTATGCTAGCAGTGCCCTCGACTTCGACAACACCTATTACAAGCAAACTGTCGGAATGGCGGATGGGGCCATTGGGAACTTCCTTCGTAAGACTGGGAAAATGGTTCGGGCCGTCAAGAAGCGTAATGGTAAGAAGCGTGCGAGGGTTGCGGCGGACAGTGACAAGGAGAACTCTTAGATTCTGATCTACTTATCTCGAAACATAATGGACTCGCCATATACATACTGTATTACTACCATGTCCATACTGTATTACTACCATGTCCATACTGCATTACTAGCTGCACATATTGTATCACTTAGCCATGTACATCCTGTATTACTACGTCTTCTGAAGAAGTTTTCATTGCAAGCTCGTCATGAAATCAAGTCAAGAAAGAAAGAAGAAGAAAATCACATTCGGCTCTAAGTCTACTCAATGTATCCACAGTCCCGGAACCATCCCTCGATGTTTTCTGGGGTCATTGTCTCAGCAACTCCGTTATACAACATCCCAATTGGATCACAATCATCACGGCCTTCTAATTCGCTCAGAACGTAGTCACGGTTGCGTCGAATCCAATATTTCAGGCTGGAGAATCCTTCTTCACACGGATTGAAGTCAGGAGAATACAGCGACAAGTGGATGAGTCGCCGTCCGCTGGAATTGGATTTTAGTATCCTCCCACCCGAGGACTAGCACGGCTTACCGTCCCTCAACCATCTCCCGAATGCCGTCAAAATGATGGACGCTGGCGTTGTCCATCACTAAGACTGAGTTGTCTTGTGGGAAAGGATTCATGCGATCGAGGAGGACATCAAGATAGTTCTGGAACTCAACTGCAGTCCACGATCGCGTCAAGATATCGAGATGTAAGACACCGTCAAGAGAGATGGCCGGCAGAACAGAGTAGCTAAGCGGCCGCAGTCAGGATTTGATTCAGAAACAACCAGAGAAACACCCACCGCACGCCGCGAACAAAAAAATCATGTCGTCGTGCTCGCGTTCCAATAGGTGCCCAGGCCATCACACGCTTGGAGGTGTGCCGGTTGCACGCGGCCTCATCAAGGAAGACCAGCCGGCGAGGGGGATGCTGCCCAACCAGGTATTGATAGCCTAGCCGTTTCTGCTCATCAGCTTCGCGAGCGGTTCGGGAAACCTACAAAACGATGGCAGCACCCAATTTACTGATTGCTGATGTACTTGCGTGTACTCGAACATAACCACGTCGTAAAAGCGCGTTTCGTATTGTGGTTTGTGCAACATCGAGCCCTGTAGATCGATATAGAGACTCCTTGAGCTCAAAAAGATAGATGTCGGGTGTTCTCTCAACGAGGCCCTCGAGGTACTTAGCATAACGTCAGACGAGCTTCGGAGGTACGGCATGGCAAAGAAACACACGGATACGTCAAAGGGGGTGAGAATCCGGGGTCTTCCAAGTTCAAGAGGTACCCGAACATGGTTCCCCGTCTTACGCCACGTTTCGATTGTGCGGTAGACTGTCCGCTCACTGGTGTGTGTCACTTTAGCAATGTCGGGGGCCCACATGTAAGAGGCCATGGTGGTAATGAGCTGTTTCTGCTCTTTAGGTATGTGGCGGCGATTCCCTCGAGGCATGTGGTGAAGAGTCAAGTTACTGTATCGTACAGAGCCGGACGACTCGAAGCCATTGCGTCAGGACTTCCAAAAATAGCGAATGTGGACCGGCGGTCTGCCGGCCCGAACTCAGCTCGAAAATCGAAACTGTCTAACGTTTCGAAAATAACTGTGAGAGCACAGTGGGCTGATCCAAACCTCCGCCGAGTAGATTTGGAAACTATACGAAAAACTCGCGGTAAGGCAGCACGAGGACAGAAAAACAATCCTGCCAACAAGAAACCTGGCTGCCAGCCGCAGAGACGCTCAGATCGAACTGTTGTGGCTGACCTAGACCGGTTCTTAGGTCAGGTCAAGAACAAGATTAACCCATGGGAGTCTGACAGCGACTCTCATGGCTCCAACAGCACCACAAGCGAGGAAACCGATGGCAATGCGGATGCCCTTGGTATCGACGATTCACTGAATAGGACTGGCAGCCAACGTAGGTGGACTGATACTTCTTGTCATTATTTCAATCTCATACTTTCATAGTCAGCAAAGGATGTGCACCTGCCACTGGTCCTTTGCATCCGGGTTGCACCTCGGGCAAAGGCAAAAAAAGCGATATATCACCAGATGATACCGCCAATCTCAATGGACCTGTCAAATTCTCGAACCCGCCTGGTGCAAAACGTGGTCATCCAAGCAGTCTTCTGCCTGGTTCCAGTCCGCTGAAGAAGGAAGCTGACGAGAAGGAAAAGAAGGTACATGCTGTTGTGAGTCATCTGAAACTATCTCACATTTAGCAGAGGCTAGCAGAAGAACATAAGCGAAAGCGGGAAGAAGAGGAGGAGAAGAAGAGAGAGGAGAAACGAGAAAAAAGGCGCTGTAAGGAAGAGAAGAAGCTTGAGAAACTACGTCAAGTTTGCGTCAAGTTTGCGTCAAGTTTGCCTTCATGCTTGTTTTTCCTCTTCTAAGTATACACCAGCGTGCAATTCGCGGAACACGTAAAGTGCGGAATTCACCAGTTTGCTTTCTGTTGTTTACTGATGCACATCTCAGTGGTTCATGAAGGATGAGACATGGTGCATAATTTTGCCAATCCATGTGCCATCCCATTGGATTTGCGCTTTCGTGGATTTCGACCACAATTATCTGGCTATATTTGATTCCTGGAAGGTGAAAGTAGTGCCTGATAATGACTGGAAGCGAAGCCATCATGCGAAAATATTTCAGGTGGGACTTCTTGCAAAGCTTATGCTTGTTCTGACTGTGGATTTATTAGTTGATTAAAGAATGGCTGCAGCGCCTGTTCCTCAGTTTGGGCAGTGCAATTGATTGGGATGAATGGCAAATTGATCCTTGCCCGGAGGTATGTGGCATTCAACGCGCAATTTTTCAGATTCTGTGCTAACCATGTAACATCCGTGTTGCGTTCAATCAGAACCAACCATATCAAGTCAATGCATTCGACTGCGGACCCCATACGTGTTTTCTCATGTCCTGTCTGTGCTACCGGGATACTAATGACATCCATCGTCTAAATGAAATCATCACTCCGATTGGGGTCCAGAGGTTCAGGTACATTCTTTTCGGACGTATGATGCAGCTAGAACAGAAGCCAATCATTGCCGGAGAGAACGAAGAGTGTGGAGACGACTCGGATGTCGAAATGGTTTCGTGAGTAGGATTCTGATCTGAAGCAGTGTCAGAAATAGCCTTACACATTTGAGCAGGCCCCCTGCGTCCGAGGACGGGTCATACACAGAAGTTTTGTAAGCACCATACAGCAGTTTCCTTGGATCATTCTGACTGAGGTTTCAAGGCCCGATACACCCGACAATCAGACGAGACGTTCAATGTAAGCTTGTACATTTCCGTGTTTGTGCGAGAAATGTACCAAGATTAGCAGATATGAGTCCCCACTGACCCCGATTGTACCTTCTTCGGACCAAGGACCTCCTGTATTTTTGCCTCGCCGACGTGGGCGCAAAAAACCTTAGGGAGACCAAGGGAGAATAGAACATGGGCAGATACAAATTTGGTCGGTTGGAACCTCGAAATATTATTTCAATGTTCTGCAAATGAGAATCAAACACATCCTTTAATCACTCAATTAAATTGCAAGTGCCTACTAGAGTACGCATACATACTTGGGAGGTCTTTACTACGTCGGCGGTCATCATCGTAGCTGACTAGCACTTCACCCATGGAAGAGGCAGCGTGTGTTGGGGACCTGCGATAGAAGAATTTTGGCCGTTCGGCCTCGTATGAGATGAAGATTGTCCAGAACAAGAAAAAAACACATGCATTTAATCAGTCCCAAGGCAGTACAATTTGAAAAGAAGCCAGATTCATCTCCCAGCGGTTCGAGACTCAAGCAAGGTGTCCAATGTACTCCCAGATGTGTTAGATTGGAGAGAGACACGCACAATACACGGCAAAAGTAGGGGGCACTTGAGAAAGGGAAAATTCAAAAGTCGGGCTAGATCAGGAGTTGAGCACCCAGAAGTCGGGCTCGGTCAGGAGTTGAAAATCTTAAAAGGCGGGCTAGGTCAGGAGTATAAAATGCTAAAAGGTGGGTTCAGTCAGTGGTTGGAAGTCGGGCTCGGTCAGTACTTAATTTGGGCTGGGTCAGTACTTAAATCAGGCTCAGTTCTTGGTTGAGTCGGGGCTCGGTTGGCAGTGAAACCCGGGTTCAGTCAGGACTTTTGGTGGCGGGCTAAGTCAGGACTTTTGATGTGGGCTAGATCCAGAGATCGCACACCTCTTGTCCAACAGTTTACCTTGCACAACGGGGTGACATTTTTACAATGTAGCATGTTATTGACCGTCAGATTCGGAGCGGGAGGCTTAATTGATAGCAACACCGCCTATCACCCGTCCGGTGAAGGGACAAAAACAGTTTTCCAACAACTTCATGCATCTGCCCCGAATCGAACGAGGTCCACTTGGATATTATCTTCACGTGTAAGGTTGAGTGGATGCACACCTTGTTCTACAGTTGCTTCTTTGCATTTGATTGAGCGTTCGTCAGACCTACTCCTAGCTCCCTGCACCAGACGACTCTGATTGAATTTCCGCATTTTCTGGAAGGTGCTTTCCCAGGGATGCTGCCAACATCGTCGACAATAAATTTACTGGGTCGGATCATGCTTACAATTCGTGGCGCACTAGATTAGAACACCAATTCCCCGTTCTGTGGACAGAGAACTTCCATCCCACACTTGCCAGCCTTCTCAAAACGCGCCTGCTCGTCACGGTACTCCTAATTTCGTGATTTCACAAATGCGTGCTCCATCCTCACCTTGCTACCCCTGATCTATTCGCTGTCCTAAAAGACAGCCGCTCACACTAGGCGCAATCCTCCCAACGCACTCGATCCAGCGGCGGACGCGCGCGGTGTTCGGTACCGTGACAGTGTGGAAGATCACCAGGCGGGAACGCGTACTCCAGCACCGCATGCATCGCGGGGCGCAGGACGATCCAGACTGATCAACTCAAGGGCTGGTAATGGGAGGAACAGCGGCCGCAGGGTCGCAGCAACTGGAATGGAGATTTTTCCGTCAAAGTTTTGGTTACATAGTGAAAGCGGAATGTTCGAAAAGATAAATCGCCATTCGTTCATGGATAGAACGCAGAATGTCCCGAATCCAACGCAAGTAAACCCTACCCTGAAAGACATCAAGGAGTGACCTATGACCCGATTCTTCGCCTGGAGAGAAGAAAAACTCTTTGAATAGTTCGATTCCAACCGGTTGAGCTGAGTTTCCCGAACTTCAGCAGGCCAGGATTAGGTTGCTAAAGGCATGGGTGCCAGTCTGTGTATCCTTCATCGACACACTGTCGGATGCATCCGCCAAGACAGACTCACATAGAACCAGAATGATATCGCCTGAAGCAGTCAGGCTGGATGTTTCATATTGAACGTGAACAGACATACGATGAGTGAGTAAAGTACTGGAGGACAACTCAGGTGGGTGGAGGAACGGCAATCATTAGTGGCGACATACCTATCAATATTGCACCCGAGAGCCAGACAGCTTTCCCTTGCAGTAGGGAGAAGTTGACGAAGACGACTACGGAATAGTTGTCAAAAAATATCGCAGGGCCCTTGAGGTATTCATACTACATAAGAAAAGGGTCTTCACTTTATTGTCAGGTGCACGTATACGCGGGAGGAATGAGCGTTTACCAAAGTTTCGAATGGATCATACAGGAGCGATAGATTCTGAGGGGTCTGGATTAGAAGCTCAACCATTAGAGAGGCGATGTATGACCCACGTTTCGCATCATCCATGCGAGAATCACGAGGATCCTAAAAGCGTGATATCAACTTGATGATAGGCACCCCCAAACGCCGGAAGCATACGGCTGAATGAACAACGACAGATTCTAGGATGGATTTTCATAAACACGTATTAGACAACGCGAAGAGGCCCTACCACGCTGGATCCCATTGAAAGACTAGCAGCGAAAATATAAGGAGTTGAACGGTTTTGGCAGAGAGAGGGTGGCGTACGCTAACGTCTCAGTCATGTTATTCTGAGAGACGGATGATCAGCTGCGGAAATCGACTTCAAGATGACGATCCATTTGCACCTTCCCGCCATGTTTTATAGCCTCTAGCAAATCATGGCCTGCATTCAACTCCATAAGACTTTTCGCAAATGCAGCGGGGTGAGGTATGCTTACGGGCAAAGGTTCCTGCGAGAGGAATGAGGATCAATCCCACCCATTGTTTTGTGAAGGAAGTTCGCAGTGCAAGGTTGGACAAAGATGACACAAGATACTCAGACAATGCAGATATCAGCTGCGCATCGCGAGCACGTTTCCAGAACAAACGATACGACGTACGGCACACGATAAGATGCCCACCACCATAGCGAAGTATAAGCTCATCTCTGGGACGACCTCCTCCTCCTCCTCTGGCGGAGGGGCTGACTCGAGGTCGGTGGACCCAGCCATGGTAGTTCGCTTTTGGGGCATTTTCGCGTAGCATTCACTCTTGGCTTTATTGTCGGAATTTTTCCGGAATTTCTGGGCATGCGAACTTTTGGTCACATTGGAACAGAGACGAAACGGAAATGCAAGTCATCACTCACTAAAGCTGAAAGTAGCCGGAGAGAAAGTAGCTGGAATGCATTAATGTACTCGACCAGAGTCGAGACTAAAAATACCCACCAGACTAAGAGAGATACCGAAACCTGAAGGACTGGGTTCAGGCCAAGATTTCTAGGACAAGAGAAACATACATACTGCTCGGCTGATATTTAGAATTGACTTGCGTGTCTCCTCAATATCATCTGGTGTTTGCGCCGAATGATACAGCAAAAATACCTGTTGGTCCCATTAAATGAGAAAAACCACAAAAGATACCGAGATTAAAATACGTACTAGGAAGCAAGGCCGCAATTGTTCCCAACATCAACAGATGGCCTTCCGTTTGGGCATAGGTTAACCCATATCCGAGTTCGGAGAATTTCAATCCACCGGAAGAATCTATATGAAGTTTGCTCAAATAATCGACATCTCAATGAATAATCTGGCTTGATCGCTGTTCTGTTAAGCAGAGCAGCTTGCCCTGCCACACAGCGGTGGTGCACAGGGGAGCACACACTTAACAGCGATCAATCCAAAACACCGGTTCAAACACTGATCCGGTTCAACGGTGATTAATCCACAATGGCTGATTAACACGATCCGGCGTTTAACCGAACGAGACCAAAAAGCAAACAAAGGGACAAGGCGAGGTTCGAACACAGGACCTTGGCTTTGCAGGCATACCGACAACGTAGCTTCCACAATCACTGCACCACCGAAGCAGTGTCCACAAGTGAACACCATTTGATACCACGACTAATCTTCGCTATGGGGGCCAACACAGGATCGGGAAGAAACGGAACGAGTCGGAGATGCGATCAACACGCGCTCACGTGAAGCAACGTGACGCATCATCTTCTTCTCGACCTTCGTCCTCCTTCATCGTCCTCATCGCGGTCTTCAGCATAATGCCCGACAATAGAGAGACCAGAGCTTCGGGTCTGGTTGCTGAGAATGGCTTTCGGATTGCTCAGGCTGCCGACGCTGACTTGACTCTGGAGCACCTAGTGTGCGATGCTAGCTCTGCCGAGGCCGAAGCCCGATGCTTCGGAAAGAGCAAAACTGGGGCTTCCCTATGTTATGGACGCTTCTTCGACTGTTTTGCATGGCAGCAAGAGCCACCAAACACCCGTGTATCCCACACTCATGAAGCCACCTGTTCACACCTATCCGCCAACTCCGTATCCACCGTACTTTCAAAATTTAGTCCTTCGTGGCGTGCAGTCGACCCATCGCACCTTGATTTTGAACTTGCGAACTCTGTTTTTGATGGTAAACAGAATTCTTCCATTCCTACGTGTGTTCTGTCTCACAGAATCGAACCTAGGTGCAATATCTTACACATACCTCTGTACAATGGTATCCACGTGATAGATGGGACACAGGCATCATGTCGGTCTTGAAAGATGTGCGTCACATCACCGACACTGTTATGGATTTCACCGTTAATCCCTTCACAGGTGCGAAAATTCCATATCGGAATGGCACTTGTGTTGCTTTCGTTATGATTGATCTTCTGTTCCAGGTAACATGATCTCATTTTCTTTTTGAATTCTTCCACCAATCGGTTGATTTAGCCCACCTGGGAGGATCATGTCGCCGACTTCTCGATTCCACCCAACATATACACTGCAACCTCTGATTTCCTTTTGCTTGTCAGTAACTGGATCAAGAAAGAGAACTTCCTGGCCGGGCGAAAACACGTACTTGCCTGCAATGCCATCCGCTCCGCAAACAAGGTGTGGTATGGTATCGGTGTCTACACTGTAATGGAGTTGTTCTTCATGGCAGGTTAGTCTTTTGTCCCTGTCGATATTTTGGCTTCCACTCACCTCGCACTCAGGACTGTCCCCCTTCCTTACTGTGTGTGAACTCTTCTCTAGTCCGTCCCGGACTGCCCGATTTCTTGCGGCATTCTACACTTATATCGATCATGGGGGTCCAATCTATGGTATGCTGTTTAATTTTCTCACAGGTATTGGCTGTCCCCATGACATGAGGTTCTCTAGGGCACTTCTTCGACCTTGCATCCATGAAGGAGTTCTTGCACCAACCACGGAGCAGAGACTCCGATACATGGACTGGTTGTATGTGTGGGCAAAGGATCGTGTCTTCATGTCCCGCCGAATGAGTCAACTATTGGATGACTTCCATGTACGACATTGTTTTTTCCTTGCTGCTGCCGTTTTCCAGCTATTCATTCAACAATTTTCTCAGGATGTTCTTGGCAAGTTCGCCAGTGATGAGTCCACCACATGCCGAGGCGATGTGGATGATCTATATGATGTCTTCGAGCCCACACTCGTCGAGCCTGCCCTCCAAGCCCACCCTAATTTCGGATCTCTAATTTTTGGTGAGCCTGCTTGGGCCATTATGGGTGGTGTGACTTCCATGCCTGACGATCCCCTCACCGCTTTTTATCCGCAGACCCACATTTGCTTATCGTGGACAGAAGGAGATGTGGTCTGTTGTTAGGAACTTCCCTCCAAGTCTGCACTGGAGTAGTATATCAACGTCGTGAGTCCTTGCTTCCTTCGATCCAGATCCCGTTCTCAGGACTCTCAGTTTGTCCGAATCTGGGATCAGCATGCTTCCCGCAGCACCGTGAAATGCGATGTTGTTCAAATCCATTGTCCAGAACACTCAGGGGGTTTCAATCGGACCTCTCGAGTACTGCGGCAATGGCCACATTGTTCATGTTGGGAATATTCCCTGGCGAGTCCTCCACTATTTCTAAGGCTTGTAAACTCATCGTTTCTGCCTCGCCTCAGTCTCGCTGTTTGTAAAGGTGATCCACAAATCCCATGGTTCTTTGAAGAATGTGTGCTTCGTGGGTTTAATTGCACCTCCACCCAACTCAAGGCGCCAGGAAAGCGCATACGCAGTCGCAGTGACAAAGAAAATTCAAATATGGCAAAGAAATTATCAACACTCGATGCTGGGTACTTGCGGGTCTGCGGTGCAAAGGAGGATGAAGACAAGGATTGTGCTGATGCAAGTCTGGTGAAGCCCAAAAAGCGCAGGTTGAGTGCGGACCAAAAACTTGCCCTCCACTCGCACCAGAACTAGTCCTCCTCTTTATCTTTATTTGTTGAATTTGGTTATGGATTTTCTGTGGTAAATGCTGAGTGGGCCAGAGGCACTAAGGATTTTCAACCTCATAGAATAGGTTCCAAAGGTATAATAAAGACATCTGGCTGGGCTTGAGCTATGCAAGTGAAGAGAATGTTGAGTACTGGACCGCTCTTTGGATCGCGGTCTAATTTATGGAAGCCAAACAATGATAAATGTTAGGGAATATCGCCATGAACACTGAGTGGGGCCAGAGCACTAAGGATTTTCAACCTCATAGAATAGGTTCAAAGGTATAATAAAGACATTTGACTGGGCTTGAGCTATGCAAGTGAAGAGAATGTTGAGTACTGGACCGCTCTTTGGATCGCGGTCCAATTGATGGAAGCCAAACAATGATGAATGTTACAGGATATCACCATGAACGCTGAGTGGGGCCAGATGCACTAAGGATTTTCAACATCATAAAATAGCTTTCAAAGGTATAATAAAGACATTTGGCTGGACTTGAGCTATGCAAGCAAAGAGAATGTTGAGTACTGGACTGCTCTTTGGATCGCGGTCAAATGTGATGGAAGCCAAACAATGGTAAATGTTACGGGATAGATATCACCGGTTTCGACTCATCCAACGCCTTGGTATTGTCCCATCTCTTGTGCAGAGGTTGAGCCGAGGTGGGTGGGGGGACATAGCCATGGCCTTTCCGTCCGAGCAAGCTGAGTCAATGCCTGTTGTTAATGTGTTGATGTGTTAAGAGACGAGGATCAGCGTCTGCTTGATAAATTCTGCCTCATTTCTCCTCTTTTCCTCCACAAATGACACAAAATTGGCCCCCTCCTCCAAAAGTTCTTGATAACCTGTCTCCTTGATCTTTTTTATGCACTTCAGTGACCCTCCTCGCATACATCTTGGACTTCTGTTGGGCGTAGGCTGCTGCACCAATGCGATGTGGTGGCTGGTTTGTTGCTAGAGTGGACCAGACCGATTGCATCTTGGAAAAACTCCGCGCCGTCCTCAACAATTCCACAATCTTCTGCTCCACTTGTTCCTGCCAACACTGCATTTCTGCCTCGGCGCGGAACCATGGCACACGGTCACCTGAATTGTGGTCATTGAGATGGAACTGGGAGGCTTGTGGGACTTCCGACCTTCACTCGACCATGCTTCCATCTCAGCATCCGACATCTTTGTTAATCTTCCAAGTTGCCACAACCATCCTTCGTGCCTTTCCACCGCCGGCTTTTCGGATTTTTCGGGCCGACGCTTGCGCTTCGAACCTTGAGTAATGTCAGACGTGTCAAAATCGGGACCATTAGTGCGCTCACCGGACTTCCGCCTGTCCATTTGAGTCCTGCTTACAATTGTGTTTGCAAAAGAAAGAAAAAGGTAAATCACAGGCCCTTGGGATTCCCAGTCGAACAATCACCATCTTCGGAAGCCGAGGACTCGGAATCAGACTCGACAGCTTTCTCATCATATAATCCCACTGTAGCCAGTGCCGTTGCTCTCCATAACAGTCCATCAGTGCGTTTGGAGTCACCCACACGTCGCTTGTGCTGAACTGGCTTCATGAAAAGGTCAGCGTCAGCGAGCGCAGGAAAATGGGTCGGTCCATTCAACGAGATCATGGCCAGTCGGGCTGCATTATAGGAGTCCACATGTTCATTCTGCCGCTTGGTGATCTCCGCAATCTGGTCACCGGCCCGAGAGTTTTGTTTTTGCTGCCAGTCGTTCTTGAATTTCCGTCTCTGCATGGCATTAATTGCTTTGACTGTGTGCTGGAGCGCACGCAGGATGTCGAAAGCCTGTCCCTCACGCCACTTGAACTCCTCCACAGCAAGAGAAGCCAGATCCGCCATCTGCCTCTCAGCTGCGGTCAGATCGGAGGGGAGAAACAACTTCTCGCTTGCAATTGCAGGAGCGAGAGAGGTTTGCACCGCCACTTTGTCCCCCACTTTGGGCATAAAGTGTTTCTGAGACTGATGGAAAATCGCGATTTGACCCTCAAGTTTTGAGGTCCAGTCCGCAATTTCCTTCCTCTGGGCCACGAGGTCGTGTTCAGCGGTGTTAGGGATTAAATTGTTCAGCTTGCGTCTGATCCAAAAACGTCAATAAATAATTTTATGGGCTGGTGTTGCCTCTTACTGAGAAGATTGGATTTTGAAGCCAAGGTCCAAAAATTGCGCAATCTTGCTCTTTGGGACCAGAGTAAACGCGAAATTATCATCCTGTGCAAGCATTTTCTTGTACATGGACACCTGCGATGGAACTGTAAATTATTTCTTTGAGTGGTCTGTTTGGATGGAAGTGGAATAATGAAGGAAGACCTTTTGTTCCCTTGTGCTTGTACATGCTCACAGCGTCTTTTCCTTTCTTGGAAGGTTTTCTATCCATTTTCTGCCATTCGGGGACCCGGTCCCTGAAGGAAATACTGAGTCCGATGTAATGATTCCGCTTTTCGAGGTATTTTGCTTTGGCCGCCTGCAGATCCTCCACGAGGTCGGAAGCTGTAAGCCCCATCAATCTCACTGTAAAACGCTGCAACTGGAACAGGCTCACCGATGTTCATTGTCTTCTTGTGATTCCAGTCACCATGGTGATTGATAATGGTGTCATGATGGTGGCCAAGGTTCATTTGGCGAACGTGAGGCCCGAATTGGTTAGCCTTGGGCCAATAGTGCTCTGCTGTCTCGCCATGAAAGTGACCAACGCACTCCATGTACGCCGTTCCAAAAAGGTATGTGCATGAGTCTTGATGCCCTTGGACATGCAGCGCAGGTACACGCCATTGCATTTTCCGGACACTTTCCAGTTGATCTGGAAAATGCTTTGCGAACCGCTCCTCAAGATGGATGATATACTGGCACGCAATATCATGAGTTGATACCTCATCCACATCGTTGACTTCGATTTGAAGTTTGAACATGAATTCTTCGGAAGGGTTGTGGTTTCGAAGCTCCATCGCAAGAGCGTAATCAGAATTGGCAAATCTACCGCCAAGTGAGCAACCACTTCCCCCGAATACAGAATGAAAACGAACCTCTCAGCATGGGGAAGATCCACAGAAGACAGAATGAATACATGGCCGCACTGGCAATTCACGGTCCATGTAAGAGCCATGTTCTTGAATTTTTTCTTGTCCTGTTTGTTGACGACTTTAAGGTAGTTGCACATTGCTTTCTAGCAAAATGTGAGAATGACAAATAGTAGGCCGTGTCAAAGAAATACCTCGGTGGATGTCGGGACGGATTTAAGATAATCTTGCTATTCTGAATCCAAAGGAAAATAAGCTTTGCCAGCACAGAGTGAAACATCGTCGGGGTCAGTGTTCTTGCTTGATTGCACTGATGATTTCCATCAAGTGTGCACTGCCTTTGGTTTAGGTGCCTATGCATTATTTCAGACATCGTCTCATGGCTGGAGTACCGGCTAACAAACTTGCCTGAGATGGGTGGGCGTCTTCGGGCAGTTCGGATCAGAATTGAATCCAGGCTCCGGGCAGGCTGGGCACCACACAAGAAGATTGCCGACAGGGCGATGGGGCAGCAGTTTATCAATGCCATGGAATTGTCCCGACCTTTTCTTGAGGGTCAGGAAATTGAAAACGCGCACAACACGAAGAAAGGCGGCGTAGGGGTTCTACGGGTATTCAGTCAGCTAGTTACTCTTTCGGGGAAAAACATGCACGCACAGCAACATCAGCTGTAAAGGAGTTATCGCTGAGGCATCGAATTGCCCCAAGATAATTGTATGCTGCTTTTTTGGATTCGAAGTTGTGTAAAATTCCTTCAGCATGGTGATGGTGAAGGTGGTATGAGGATCTTCTGTTGTTGCAGGGAACAAGCCTGAACGCATAAGCTGCCGGATTTTGTTTGGAGGTTGTTCCCTGCAGCCACAGAATGCGAGCTGTGTTGAGTGAACACCGTTCCCGTCAACGGCTGTAAACATGTGTTCGCCAGTGGGTTGAGTGCAGGGACCTCCATTGTGACCAAGCTGGATTATGTGACCCAATTTTGAAATATCATGGCGAACAAAGAATGCGGAGGCAGTGTCCCAAACCTCTGCCCAGTGGAAGGGATTGTGAATATGAAGTCGTACAAAGCAATCGGAACAGGCTGCCGGATATTCTGTGCAGTCAAAACACTTGGTCGTGCAAATTTTCCCCAGCTGTGCACATGGGCAAGGAAATGAAGTGCTAGAATCCGCCTCCCGCTCGAGAAGATATTCACCCAGTTTGTCCAATTTTTCAGAAGAATCGTCGAGGAGTTGTCCGTTCTGCAAATGTTTCGATAATGAAAAGCAGCATTCAGATTTAGCAACGGACCTGTGTATGTGTTTTCTTGGGAGCAACATTGGATTCCTGGGACTTCGGTTCTCCCTCCTGGATTTCCGCACCATCTTGATGGTTCGAGCGGGCTGGAGAAAGTCTTTTCAGGGTGTTTATGCTGGTGGAGCTTCCTGCAGTGGTAGTGACAGTGAATTGGACACGTTTCACGGAGGGATTCCGGAACAACACATGGGTCGAAGAAATATCGGGCAAGGCAGCTACCTTGCGCCTTGCTTTGGATTTTTTCATCAAGGCGAGGATAAAGACGAGGGGGCTGTTTGGTTAAACCTCAAACCCCTCAACCGTCTCTTTTGTACTGTTTCTGTGTTGGTGTGATTGGAGGAGGCCGTAGATCAAACCGATGGTTGTCAGGGTCCTTGTTGTACTGCTCAACCGGGAATCCACAAACTTTTGACACCCTTCAAGTTTGAAGCTCTCGAAGTCGAGACAGCACTGCCATTCAAAATGATGTCTGTTAGATCTGTCTGGAAGGAGAAGCGATTTGAATTCAACTGGAGCAAGAACACGTATCTATCAAGGTATTCTGATGCTATGTATCAACAAAAGCATGCCTTTTGGAGGGACAATAGATAAAGACACCGATCAATGAAAAAAAAAAAGTCAATTAGGAAACCGTGTTGCGGTGAAGAAGCTCGAAGACGTGGTCGGGAAAAGGAACTGGTACCCATGGGGCTTTATGTAGATGAATTTGTTCCGACTGTAAATCGGAATTGGGGTCAACCAAGAGTGGAGGACCCAATCCCCAACAGTGTCTCCGATAGACTCGAGGAAGCGGTCCACCACATTGGTCACAGGGAACCCTGCATCCTCCAAACCAGACCTGCAATCCTCGAGCACGACTTCAGTGCGGGAAAAGTGGTCTTCAGGGAAGTCGTGTGCGTGAGTGAATACAGTTAAATATATTGGATCAGAATAGATCTGAAAAGGAATGTTGTCAAAACTACAGGAAGCGGCAGTGAAGGAAGAAGGGGACGTACATCCTTCCAAGCAACGACCACGACTGGAAGAGTCGCATCGAGAGTCACTTGTGGATAACCGAGCTCACCGACGGAATCCCCGTCATCCCCGCTGTTCTCGCTGCTGTTGTCACTGCCGCTGCCATGATCAGCACGCGTGGGAGAAGCGACGAAGGCCAGGATGTGGCCGTCTGGCGAATAGTGAGGACGAATATTAGCCGAGCGAGGTATCGGATGCAATGGCAAAGCCCCAAGGGGAGAGAGGGGAGCCTGAGGGATAGCCGGAAGAGTGGGAAGCGCAGCTGGCAATGGAAGAGCTGGGAGCAGAGGGAGCGGTGCCTGAGGGGCAGGACTGGGGAAAGGCGCCAACGGAAGAGCAGCTGGCACTGCCCTGCCCAAAAGCTCTGCACGCAGGCGCAGTAGCCCACGCAATGGTTCAGTTTCCAATACCCCGGGTAGAACCCCGGCCTTCACCACCTAGATGTGGCGATTGGTGTGGTCGCATTGCGGAACAGAACATGGGAAGCCCTTGCACTGGATTTTTTCAGCGGTTAGTGTGGAGTTGAGGACAGAAACTAAACTTACAGGCTGGAACCATGCCCCGTGGTCCTTGTCGTTCTTCTTGCCAGTGTTCATTTTGGCAACCGGAGTCAAACTGTGGCCAAGATAGCCGGTGTTGAATAGCTGGTTGGCAGGCGGACGCGGACTATGGGGCAACAGGACTGTGGTGATGGCGGCCTGGATCTTCCCCAGCTTCTCGGCCTTAGGTCCAAGAAATCCAAGCTGCACCGCTGTGGGATAAAGAATACGGTGTTTTGCCTCCATTGTCTGAGTGCGAGAGGACGGAGAAGAGGACTGGGAGAATTTGGGAGGAGTGGAAAAGGGTGCCACGGTGCGAGAGCGAGTGCGCTTTGCAGGAGAGGCGGTGGTAGAACGTGTGACAGGCATAATGGTCTAGGGAACAAATGCCCGAGATACACTGTTTTTTTTTATACTGGAGCGATGGACGAATTTGAAACCGGAGGAATGTAAAGGATTGCTTGGTCGACCAATAATCTCAACAGGGTCGCATATTCCTGAGAAAGAATCGGAAACCAGCATCTCAGCAATTTGCGCAATGCATATCAGTATGCACATGAATTGATCGGAAATCCCGCCACTTGGAATAAATATAAATCGGTAAATCCCGCCGCTTCAAATGGATTTGTCATGTATCAGATAATCCCACTGCTTGGAATAAATGTTTGCCAGCCGACCCTGTCGCTTGTGCTGGTGCACGTGTATCTATGAAACGAGATGCATGAAACAGCCAGGGTGAAACCGGGGTACATGGAAAAGAAAAAATTGCAGTCATAAGGTCGCAACTCAATTACTTCTGTTCCGCCTGGAATAAATGTTTGACAGCGGACCCTTTCGCTAGTGCTAGTACACGTGTATCTATAAAACGAGATACATGAAACAGCCAGGAGGTAACCCGGGCACACGGAAAAGAAAAAATTGCAATCATATGGTCGCAACTCAATTAGTTCTGTCCGGAGTTCGTTCACTTTTGGTTTGGCCTGCTGCGATGAATCGGCCCTAGGAAGGGTTTTCCATTAGTAGTCCATTTGTGTCTCCATGCCAATTAATTTCTATGGTATTTCATGGCAGCTTTGATTCCAGAAATAAGATCGGTCGAAAATTGGCCAACACGTAAATTGTCCCACGGTTCGAAGAGTGATTTGCCGGTACACGAGACTCTTTGGGTAGCTACAATTGTGTCTGGAGTGACGCCAGGCATCCTGATATTGATATTCAACCATTGAAAATGCTTGGTGGTAAGAGTCCCATGGGATGCACGTCGTTCTATCGATGTGTTTACAGTTGTTTGTTGCCTCCAAATCTGGCTCCCACGCGGTCACGCTGTGCAACTGACGGTACAGTTTCAGGTTTCATCCAACAACCAAGATCATGCCGAAGTGGCCATAATATATCTAGGTTTATTCAGAAACCTCGCATTCTTTAATGCAACTAGCCGCGAAGAGTCAATTCAATGTGTATGGTTGTTTGTACATTTGATCACTTTGTTCAGACGGTCTAAGCAGCAAACGGGGAAGCCAAAAAATTATTGTCCATGGCCATGTGCAACTCTGGTGATGAACTTGAAACAGGGACATCCATGTGCTTCTTATGCTTCTTATTGTCCAATTAACTATACCCCATCCATCTGTATCCTTGTACAAGAGTCCCGAAAACCGTTTCGTGTGGCGCTCTGCTCCGTTTAACCCGCTTCCCTCTGCATACCCTCATTCATTGCCCTCGTGTCGCTCATCATGCCCAAGGGAAAGTTCACCAAAGAGCAGAATACTCATATCGAGTCCTTCATGCCGGACTTCGTGAAGGAACTTGAGAGAGGTGTTGATGGCACCGGATTGACTCGCTGGAAGCAGTCGACGGCTTCTAACATTCTGGACTCCCCCCTCTTCCTATCCCTTGATATGGTGGCTGTTCCAAGGAAGACTTGGTTCGAAGTATGTTCAAGGCTTCATCACACTTGTCTTGTAACTGTCTTGTAACGTCTTTCTTCCCTCAGACAATTGTCCGCAAGTTTACAAACTACCGAAACCACTCTGGCTCCAATCGCACCCGCGCTCTGAATCTGCCCTGACAAACATAAAAGCCAATCCCTTACTCAAGTTTTCATCCATTCGGAGCGGGCGTCAGCTCTTCGCTGAGGAAAATGAAGGTGCTGGGGCGTATCAAACGGTGCTCAAACAACAATGGGACTCTCTCACCGAGGAAGAACAATCTGGCTGGAATGAACGCGCAGAGCTTGAAGCTGGCGATGTTTCACAGTGAGCGAACCATTGAATCATCGTAAAAACCCGTACACTCACCGGATCGTAGGAACCAGCAGGAATTTGCCACCACTATGACCTTGGCGCTTCGAGATCTATGCCAGAGCCAACTTTTGGGAGACACAGAAATGGTGTTGTTCTACGCAATTCGTCAGCCCGATACCGGCGATCTCCTTGCCAGAACGTAAGGGTCTCATGCCACCTCTTTCGATTTTCTGCTTATTTCTTCACTTAGTATCCATGGTCACTGCGTTGCCAATCAACAAAACTTCGGGGGTACTGCCGAAGAGTTGGACATGCAATATGGCCAGCTTTGGAGCGAATTTGCTGAGGATGTGATCCTGCGTATGCATAACTGTTCACGCTCCACGCTCGATAGAAACTGACCCTTTATAGGCTCCATTGCTGTGAATTCTTTGATTCCTCGCAACTCCAGTGGCCAACCAGTGTTTCCGTCCATCAATATCGACACTGTTCCCATTGCAGATCTTCGAACACTGCTCGGCGAATATTTTGAGCAATGCTGGTGTACGTTTATGTGATCTGCACACTGAACACTGCTGATTATAGCCATTTGCAGCGGAAGTGTGTCGACCTGCCGGTCAAAAAATTAAATCCATTCCATGGGCTGAGATTGTGTCGAACCCTGGCAAGTACTACGATACCGAAGGACATTCCTTTCCGATTGCATTGGCTCACCCTCAAAACCTATCCACAATTGGCGTCATCACAATTGCGCAGGTCCTGCTTTCGACCTCAGTCATCAATAGCCCCACTCCTTTTCGCTTTCTGGAGGACAAGGAGACAGTTTTGGTCCCTCCTACTCCGGTGACATCCACTATACCGACAATATTGCCGCCTCCTGTGATCCAGGCACCTCAGGCACCTCCTGTCAGTGAGGCACAACCTCCATTGTCCTCGTCTCCGCCTTCCCCTACCATGACTGAGGGGCCAGAACGTCCTCAATCTCAAACAAGCAACAAGTGTTCTGTGTAAGTGTCTTTAATTGACAATTATGCATCCTTCTCACATCGGCCTGGCTACAGTGAGTCAGAAGTGCCAGATCAGGGGAAAAGAAACGCAAGAGGGCTAAGACCGGGTGAGCAAAAGGGGTTTTATCATTTGCAGACATTCATGTCCTTATTATAGCATCGAGAAGAACACCGAGAGTGCCCCGGTTCCTCAGGCTAGGCGTCAGTCTGCCCGGGCCAGAAATAAGCCTTCTGTGTCCTCCTCTGCTCCGAAGGCAAAGGACACATCAGCACGAGGCAAGAAAAAACCAAAGTGAGTGAAAATTGTCCTCTTGTTGACCACTGAAAGATTTGCCCATAGATGGCCAGGATATGCGACGGTTGACTCCGATGGGAATGACATTTCCGACAGCGACTGATAGTCTTCATTGTTCATAGAATAGCATGGTTCTGTTCTGTTCATCATTTTTGTTCCGTTTGTTCTGATAATCATTCCTGATAAATTAAATTGTTTCGTTCGATTAAAGAATGACGTGTTTGATCAGTTGTTCATTCGTTTGTTTAACAGTTTAACAATGTGATATTTGTCTACGCAGAGAATGCTTAGGTACAGGCAGGCTACTTACCTCGGCGAACTCAAATGAGAGATGAAAGGGTAAGAGTTGTGAAGACGTGATAGTCATGAATGCCGCTTGAGCAGCGGCAAGCCGAAAACAAAACGATGGTGATGTGTGTGTTCGTTCGTTCGGCAATCTAGTCAGGCTACAATTCACTGCGAAGACTTCTGCCACCCACATGAAGTGTCACAATGAACAGTTTTCCTGCGCAGGGCGATGGTGAATTGGTTAATGTCTGTGTCTGGCAAATCTCTAGAACACCGAAGGTCATGTGTTCGATTCAGTCAGCAGTCACTTTTTTTCAGTGTCCAATGATCTGATTGAACCGTCTGTCAAACACTCAGTTAATCACTGGTTGAACACTCCGTTAATCACTGGTTGAACACTCTGTTAATCACTCTTGGTTCCACCTGTTTGAACACCATGTTACAAGCACTCCAACCCCAGCTCTCTGACACCATTAAATGGGCAACCCGATGTTTAACAGAACAGCGATCAAACCAGATTATGCATTGAGATGCTGATTGATTGAACAAACTTCATATGGTTACTGAGAAAATGGCCAGATACCTGCAAGAGCACGGTCCCAATGAGCATAGTCCGGGGCGTAAAACTGCGTACATTATTCCCGATGTTATTAACCAAGGACAGGCGAAGATGAATGCTACTGAGAAGACTACAGAAGATGAAAATGAAGAGAAAGAGGATCGGGACGTGCAAGAGAGACAAATAGAGCCGGAGGATATGTTTGACACTTAGCTGTAATCATTTAATTGCCATAGAACTGAGTCGGAGAAAGCAGTGAAGTACGGGAGGGTGTGATAGCTGAAAACATGCTCGGCATTGGCGTGGAGCTTTCGATATTTTCGGTGTAGATGCAGCAGAATTTGTATCAAGAGCCCTTAAAGGCGCATTGAAGACGAGGGGTTCCGGGGGAGGTACGGGTTTGTGGGTGGAAATAAGGGACAGGACACGATCCCCGTCCTCAACGACGCGATGCCAACGTGTCTCGCGTACTAAATCTGCCGCAGATGTGATTTTATGAAAATGTGAGCAGTCAATAATCCGCCGCAAGACTTCGTCGGGCATGATAGAGCCAGCACCATGATTGCGAAAGATGGCACGGCCGAGGAGTTCGATGGTTCGCTCCTTACGGAACGTGTGAAGATCAGGTCGGAGTGAAAAGTCATCCTTGTCGGGGACATGGTCGGGAATACGGGTGCGCGATGGTTGCTGTTTTGGTTTAGGGATATGGACCCACGCAAACTCGGCAAAGTGGTCGGGGGTGCAGAGTTCGCAACACACAGTGGGGCATTTTACAATGCAGCGGGGACAGCCCCCAACAAAACGCCGTTGGCAATCGAGGTGATCCGAGGCTGAATATAAGTATGTCAGTATCGCTCACGTTGGCAATTTGAAGTCGACTCACAAGTCTTATCGTTCCCGAAGTAAATCATTGCGGGAATGCGGTAGCAAGGCTTCTCGGGCTGCCGTGTACGGGCGTTGATCAAGTCATCCAGCGCAGGCTCGAGGCGGTCAGTGGCTTTCTTTTTCGTCTTCTTTTTCCACCCTGGTTCGTTCGAAACCGTTATGGCCTCGTAAACAGCACGGCGTTCGGAGGAATAGTCTGCGCGGCCTCCGCTGGGTACTAGAAGGACAGGGTCGACTGTAGGCTCACTGGAGCCATTGTCAGCACAGTCTATGGGATCTTCATCCTCCTGCGACACGTCCGTGGCCTGTGCGACCGGTGCTGGAACGGGATGGTCGGGTGCTGCGGGAGCTGCCACAGCGACACATTTGGAGGGCGGACGCTCAGCGTCGGCTGCCGCGAGCTTGCGCTTCTTGGTAGCTTCGGAACGCTTCAACACCCGTGCCTCTGCTTTCGCGATATTGGCATCAAAGCGCTTCGGCTCGACAAGAAACACTGTAAGATGCAGAGCGCGAGCGGCACGGCCGATGCGCTGCCAAAGTGTGCACATGTCGCAAGTTGACCGCCACTGGATGACGAGGAGGACGTCAGGAAGATCAAGGCCCTGCGAAGGCGATTAGGCGGTCCCACGATGATCACGGCATTGTCTTACCATCCCAAACGAGTCCGTACAGTTTAAACCCCACGTTACACCAGCCTTTAACGCGTCCGACTCGCCGACCTTGAACTCCGGCGACATTTCAGAATTAAACCACTTGATTTTGTGCCGATGCTCCAGAGGAAGGCGGCTGCGTAGGAATTTCGCGGCCTCGACAGAATCCGCGATGCTATCAAAGAAGATCAAGAATTTTGGCGGTGGTTTATCGCCGGGCTTCCAGTTCTCGGGATGAGGAAGGCGAGGTCCATGAAGCTGTTCATGGAGTACTTCATCTCACGGACGACAAGGTGAATATTAGGCCGGTCATTTGACCGACGGATTATTTCGACTTTTTTAATAGAAACCTGGAGAATCTTCATGACATCGGTGAGGATGGCGGGGGGGAGCGTAGCAGAAACGATGACCAAAGGAATGTCTCGCGGGATAAGGTAACGGAGGCGGCCAACCTCCTTATATTCCGGCCGGAACCCTGCCCACTTGCTCACGCAGTGGCCCTCGTCCCATACAATACTGATGAGGCGACGCGTGAATTCCGGTTTCTTCCAGAGTTTCTCAAAGCCCCCGTCCTGTTTCATCAACGTCTCCACATTGGTCACGATTACTCGATATTTTCCTTCCTCGATATCCTATGTAGCACCCTGATTAGTTTAATGCGATGGGATTGATGCTGCGGCATACACGCACCCGGAAGTTGTCTGCATTAGCAGTATCTGCCGTGATATTGATTCCCTTCACACCCATAGCTGCCAACTGCTCGACATTTGTTCCCCGAGAATATTTGATGGGCTAATGACCAACTGGATGCCCACGGGCCGGAATAGCAGGGGCAACCAAAAGGTGAGTGTCTTCCCAGATCCCGTAGCCGCTATGCACACGAAATCACCGTCGCGCTTGAGGATGGCTTCGACAACTCGGATCTGCCATAGGCATGGCTGATATCCAACGTGTTTGATGACCTTCGCGCGTATTTCTGCGAAGGTATACTGTGGAGGGCCAGAGGAAGATGCTGAAACATTTTTAGAGAAGACAGGAGGCATCGGCGCAAAACGACGCGAAACTGAGACGCGTTTAGGTGAGAGAGCGCGTCACACAAATGCGGACGGTGCCAGTTACTTGCGGGTCCTGGATGTGGCTATGTTGTTTACACATGTTATATGCCAGCCGAGCCAAACATGTGCAAGCGCAAAAAACGCAAAAAACGCAATTTGCGCAATGTGCGCAATTTGCGCAATTTGCCAATACTTGTAGTATAAGCACAACTTGCTTTCATTTCCATTGCTTTGAATTTGTTGTAACCTGGCACACGGGCGTTGATGCTATGCTTTGATGCCAGTTGAGCCAAACATGTGCAAGTGCAAAAAAAAACGCAAAAAACGCAAAAAAAAACGCAATTTGCGCAATTTGCGAAATTTTGGAACCCCATGTTCATACACATTGATTTAGCTTGACTGGTTCAGCATACAAGCATTATGTACAATGTACCGTTAGAAGGAATATTAGGATTAATATGGAAGGCTGACATGACAAATGACTGAAACGAGGGTCAATTACCAAATTGGGAACTCACCACCAATGTCCCAATATGGTAGGACATTATCCATGGTCCTCGTACACATACTTTATGGACAATATTAAATGCTTGCATTGTAGGACGTATGTATAAATGTACATTCCCTTGACGAATAAGGCTGCCAAAAAGCTCTTGTGGTGCGAGATGCAAATGATTGGGAAACAATCGAAAAATGGAAATGCATTGTTTGGGCTGAGGATTGTGGACGATGGCGGAGTTTTAGTTATCGCATTGTTTTCCACATGTATTAATGTACATTAAACGGATAAATAAGGGTGCCAAGAAGAACTAATGGTGTGAGATGCAAATTATGTGGGAAAGTCTCCAAAAATGGAAATGCATCGTGTGGGATGAACATCTTGTACGATGGTGTATCTTAATGCCTCGCATTGTAGACCAAATGTATAGGTGTATATCTCCCAGAGGAATAAGGCTGCCAACAAGAACTCATGGTGCGAGATGTGAATGATGGAGGAAACAATCCAAAAATGCAAATTCATCGTTTGCGGTGAAGATCTTGTAGTATGGTGGAGCTTGACGGCTCGCATTGTAGGCCACATGCATAAATGTGTATTTCCGGCAGGAATAATGCTGAATATAGAGAGAACGGAGACATTCAAGCCCCTCGGATGTTCGCTCGCATATTTGTATCATCTGTCCGGGTTGTTTGCGCCAAAAATCTAACAATAGTTGCCTGCCCCAGCGGGCAAGACTACAATATATAGCCTTATTCCATGTAAACAATTACAGCATCCCCGAACCCGGGTCACACGCCGCACGTATCGGAGCCTTCACAAAGCCTTGGAATGAATTAATTAATTGTCTGAAATGTCCAGCGACCCAGTCCGCTTCAGAGTCATCGCCTTGCTACAGGCCATCTAAATTTTAAGGATATCCCCGACACACACCGATGCAGGCCAGCGAAGCTTAAAATGCACAAATGTCCATAACATGCTGAGAATCGAGTTTGAGTATTGTCCTCTTGGTATGATACCGTGCTTCAGTATCCCTTGGATTTGGCACAAGAATCAAGTCCTCAATGGGTCACTGGGTTGCCTGGGGCTTGCCGGACATGGCAGATTCGACCTTCGCCTCAGATGACTCTGGAACGTGACCATGGACATGAGATGGGAAGCAAAGGAAAGACTGGTGCTTGGTGTCATAGGTATCGGAATCGAGTCAGAGATCGCTCAAGCATTTCTTGGAGTTCAGGAAATCAGAAAGCTCGTCTTGTGGAAGTGGCGCTGCAACAATTGAAAATAGCAGGGTGATTTGTGTTCACGCCCTGATTGCTTACAATAAAGTTGCACCTTGCTAAGCTTTCAAAATTAAAGTCAGCATGGAGTTCAGTTCGAGAGTACACAATAAGGGAATAAAAG
This sequence comes from Mycena sp. CBHHK59/15, assembly GCA_029204085.1. NCBI lineage: Eukaryota > Fungi > Basidiomycota > Agaricomycetes > Agaricales > Mycenaceae > Mycena > Mycena sp. CBHHK59/15. The sequence continues at coordinate 206,623 of JARGXW010000068.1, forward strand.
CGATGGAGCAGGGTTGTGAGGATTTATATCAAGCTAGAGCAAGCAATTTCGAAGGCAAATCACCTCGGATCCTTGGGTGTGCAAACACAACATACGTCTCTGGAGCAATAATTGAGCCCTGCAGTCGCATTCAGAAACGGTTAGATCGCCCTGCTTGACGTGTCGAGCTGAAATGAAAAGAAAGGCACATAAGCACTGCTCAAGTTCAATTTATTGCGAAAGGAAAACTTAGCGGAATGTGTTCGACAGAATTCGGGTAACTCCTGCAATTGGACATGTGGTTGCTCGTCAAAAAATCCATAAATATTGAGTAGTATGGACTCAGCAACGCTCCAGGTCTTGTTGGGTGAGTCGAAATCGAACTCAGGGATGTACTATCTATCGATCCTGGAATGTGGCCCCACATTCCGTTTTCCCTAAGCCCCAGCACTGGAATCTGGCTGCTTCCCCTTTCCTCCTTTCCTCACTGCACCCAGTTTTCGGCGTCTTTTACCGTCTTCAACCTCTCCTTTCCCCAATCTGGCTGCTTTTAACGAGAATGTGACTGCTTTAACGAGAATGTGACTGCTTTAACAAGAATGTGGCTGCTGTAACAAGAATGTGGCTGCTTTTAACAAGAAAGTGGCTGCTCGCTCGGGAATGTGACTGTTTTCAATCTTCTTCACCGCAATCTGGTTGCTCTTTTCCTTAAGGGCTGCATGTCCTAAAGGAAAATCATTCAAATCAACCGTCATGCGTCACACACTCCCTGGTTGATGTTGAATTTTGGTTCAATGTCACACATCATGTCCTTGCTGGTCGGACACAATTTCGGTCACACACCCTCGAGCAGAGCGAGGGGCGACGCAACTATTTCTCGCAGCGACCACGTGGGGAAAGGACACAAAATACTCGATACTGTAAGTACTTGTACTGAGGCAACCGGCCAACCCAGCGTGACATCGACAACGGGTTTGGGAAACACAACCTACCCAATTTTCCCCATGACTGTTGAAATTTCGCCAACCAAAAAAAATGAACTTAGCCTTAATTCTCACTGGAAATGTGATTTTAAGCTCTTCTTCGGGGTAGAATCGATGGAAGAAGTGGTTTGGAGATTTTTTGGGGGGTTTTGAGTGGGCTTTTGGGCAAGAAAAAATATTTTCTGGATGTCATGGTCTCGAGCCAGGCAACCGACCGCATGGTGACCGTGACCTGGGGAGGTTTGGGCAATGCAACCACCCCCATCGTGACCGTGATGGTTGCCTCAGTACAAGTACTTACAGTATCAAGTCCTCGCAATCCTGTTACAGTGGGAAAAGAAAGGCTGGCTGCAGGAATCAAACCCACGACCTCATGATGATGCTTGAAAATCTGTGAACATGGAGGTAACCACTGAGCTAACCAACCATCCTCACTTATGGGAAGTGACCACTCCACATGGCTTCACTTTTCACAACACAAGAGAGATTATTTTGATGTACACTGCTCAACAAGATTCCATGTTCAATACACTATTTATCTTGGCCGACCTTTAGCCTAATAGTTTTTTTCGGGAAGGGTACCAAATTGTAGCCCTTGAAGAGCTCTACAACATTCCTTAAATGACCTTAATGATTGATCACTGGTTGGACCAGAAAAGGCAAAAAAAAACTCGCCGAGACGCGGTGATTTTGGGGATTTTGAAAAACCACATCTTGTGGGGTATGAAATTGAAGCCCTTAAAGAGCTCTACAAGATTCTTTAGTCAACCTACTGATCGGATCATTGTTAGGTCCCAAAAAAGGAAAAAGACTCGCTGAGACGTGTGATTTCGACATTTTGAAAATCTTGAAGTACCCCCTTGTGGGGTATCAAATTGTAGCCGTTGAGGAACTCTACAAGGATCACATGACTGATCACAAGCTAAAAATGGTAATACTCGACTGTTCCTGTAAAGTGTGGATATCTCCCCCAATTCTTATCTGTTTTGCTTGTTTGAAAGCAAAATTCTGGGTGCACAAAGCAATGGAAGCAAGTTTTGCTGTTGTTCAATGTGGATATTGTTATCCCATGCAAAAAAGGGGTGGAAATTAGTGCAGACAGTATGCTACCTGCCTGTGTTCCTTACCAGGGCCATTGCCATTGCACGTCTCGAACCTTTCTCAATTCATGCACGAACCTCGTTCTATGCACATGAAAGTTCTGAACACGTATCCTTGACACTGAATGTCTATTCTTGGGGCTGAATGCCTATTATGTGGTGAATGCATACCGGTGCGTGAACACCTACCCATCAATACTAGCAATACTTTGATGTAGCTTACCATCACAAGAGCAACATCCCACACTTCACTGTATCTGATGGTACAAAAACTCTGAATTGATTTACTGTATTTTAAGTTATGCGGTAGGATAGACCGATGCCAGTGATGCCTGGGACTCCTGACACTCCAGGAACGTCTGGGACACCTGCGAGACCCCCCTCATCCTAAAAAATGCACAAAACCTGCGCATAGATCACCAGCTACGTGATGTCCGCAACAGAGCACTGTCTGGGTATGTGCAAGCGTTCCCGAGCACGTGCGCGATCACGTGGGTACGGGAGCGGAGTGGCACGTTGCTGGTGAGCCCGTCTCGCCTGTGTTACCACCGGCGGGCCACTGTCATCGGTGTCATGAAGTGCAAGGTTGCCCACGAGCCCACAGGGATCAGGCATGGATGTTAGCCGGCACGTGGGTGGGGAGAGGGTTTGTCATGCACCTTATGTAGCAGCCAGCACCTTCTCCTGCACGACACATCTTCTCCAAGTTACTGAAGATTTCGCTCTGAATGGGGGACTGTCGGAGGGATGCGATAGCGGGGCGTGGTGCAGATTGGGGTCGGTGCTGATCGTGGTGACATGAGACCTGTGTGAATCATGCCATGACAGATTGCAATGCCGAACATTGGCCAAGAGACGTTGAACGTGTGAATAGGTGTTCACTCGCAGAATACACATTCGTGGTCCCAATAGGCGTTAAAATCTGGGATAGGTGTTCAGTGCCAAGAATAGGTGTTCACGAACGCCTATGCTACTAAAGTTGTATGTACTCGTCACTCTCTCAAGCACAGAATCTGAATATGCTGCACTAACCCATGCATCCAAAAATCTCCTATGGCTTAGGAAACTTCTCACCAAGCTTTCCATCCCAATTTCTGGCTCAACAATTCTCTTCTGTGATAATCAATCAGCCATCATTTTGACCAAGACCAAGGACAGTGCTTTCCACGCTCGCACAAAACACATTGGCAATCACTTCCACTTCATCCGCCAGACTGTTGCCAATGGCGACGCGACCGTTGTAGTGGGGTGATCAGGTCGGCCATGTAGTATCCCGATGTGGTAGCTTAGTCATTATTCATCCCTTCCTGTCCGCTACCGCCGTGTCCGCTCTTTGAGGCTGCCAGCCCTGGCGTCTCCACCGTCCCATATTGCAACACCAATGACATGATTGCCGACATCTTCACCAAGTCACTTTCATGTCCAAATGTCACGCATTTTCGCGAACTACTCGGAATTCTCGAGTACCCCGCTTTAGCGTGAGGGGGAGTGTTGAGATTCATGCAATCAGCAGAGGAAATAATGAATACACCTTGGTTTGTGATGTACATATTTATTTCCAAAGTTTCTGGAGAGCTATTAAATACCAATCATGGACTCTCATGCCTCAGTTTTGCCCATGCATTGCTGAGACTTTCCATTCAATTAGAGTCCTACACTAAATCTCATGCTGGTTGCTTTCCAAATCTTTACAGACAATGGCTTTTGAAAACCGATACGAAGGATATGCGCGATGACTAAGCACGATACGCTGAAGACTAAGCAGTCCAAAAGGGAAGATACCTCCATACCTCGAGAACGAGGGTAGGTGGACAGCTTGGAATTAAATGGGGGGTAGTTACATATCCTATCTATCATCCCCCAACAATAGGAGAAATTTTGAGTTGACATATTTTACAGTCCAGCTTGGTAAATAAGATCCTGACCCAATCAGACCCTCGCAGTAACCAACAGACTTCAACAAGCGAGGTACGAGCTTCAAGTTGAAGTGTCTGTCTATGAGAGACTAACAAGAGCTGGCCTTAACGACCGAGTTTTGATGGTACATGCTGAATGCGCAACTCGAGTTTGAGCTATATTCACGGATCAGCATCGAGGTGACTCTGAATGGTACAAAGAGCAGACCCCGTTCCAGACATTCTGGGCAGGTGGGAGCAAGACCTTGACTGAAACTCCCGATGTGTTCCAGCGTGCACGAGTACTCAGCCAAGCATGATTTGCAGCAAACACGATGCATGTTGCCATGTAACTGGACGTTATGAACTTCCTTTCTTGGTAACCTGCACATTCCCTTGCTGGCTTTGTGTTCGTGGCTGGCACTGCAGAGCGAGTTTGGCTGTACTATTAGGTTCACATGTCATAGTATTAGTCATCATCTCGGGTTTTCTTCCTGCTTCCACCCTCCTGCTACGAGCCCCGTTAGCTCATCTCCTCTGGCCCAGAGACCCTGAGGTGTCTCCAGCATGCTGTATCCTTCGCGCTGTCTTCGGGGCCATCAGTAAAACTACACATTCGTCTTTGGCATCTTGGGCAAGACACGAAAGACGTGGAAGATGGATTTTATGTCAAGACGCATGTCTTGGCCAAAGCTTACCACATTTTCTTGGACAAGACACGGTGTCTTTGGCAAGACTCCTAAGGCACAAAAAATCTCCCCAAAGACAGCCTCTAAGATGCTCTCAGACAGTTAAAGACACCGTGAAAGATACATAATGGGGTTGCATTGCATTTATATATTACAATTAAAATATGCTACATGCAGCACGGGTAAACAACAGCCCTCGGGAGCATGATACAGGGTGCGCGGTGCATATCGGAAGGTCAGGGACACATCGGGAGGCGGAATGTCCAATGTGGTGCTATGATCGATGTGCTAGATCATATAGTGTTAGCAGTTGCGTGCATACAATCCACTCACCATGTAATCCTGGCCGTACCGGTGATAAGGTGTGTATCCATATACACGTGAAAATCGCATTTTTGCGGGCTTTCGCATAGCTTACATCTCTAATTTAGACACAATCACTAGAGTACACACTCTGCCCTGGAGTGGTGAACTTAGCCATAGACCGCTGTAAGCCTGCAGGCACTATGTGTTTATAGAGCTATGACAATACCTTCATAATGGGGTCAGATTAGTTTTGTAGACCTACTGTGGGGCACATATTTACTATGTGTGCATGAGGTGATCAAAGGGATTTGGCAGGAGGCAACCTGCCAAGTGAGAGATTGCGAGTTCAGATGATTCATAGGATTTGTGGACCGTGGGAAAGCATGGTTCAAGTTCAGCGGGTTGATTACATAACCGCTCCCACGGTTTGATAGATATTGAATGGACTTGTGTCCCCTGATACAGTTCCAGGGGAAGGAAGTGAAAACTATGGAAGTTGCTTCCCACAGAACAACAGAAATGGCAGAGACAGAAAGACTTGACTGAAGTTCTAGAGAAGGCTTGTATGGGGATGTCTGTGGCTGTGCAGCATCCGTGGGTCGGTTCTAGAAGGCATGGCACTCTTAATATCCCAGTCCCGCAGGAGGGTGCTGGATGATATGAGCAAGTGTTAGATATGAAAAGAAATAAGTGTGGGAAGCTAAAACTAGCTATGGGAAGCTATAGTTGAACTATGGTGGACCTACCCGTGAGAGGATGAATGACTAATAGGAGATGACATTTCGGCAGGAGGGAAACTTATCGCTACCCACGGAAAGGGGTCTAACCAACCCATGTACCTGAAGATCATTCAACCAACAATTTGGCTCGCCTAGAGATAATATTGAGAACAACGGGTCAGTAGGAGGGGACCTACCCACAGGACTTATAGTTGTCAGGGGAGGTTGCTCTAATAAACCACTGACCGATCGAGGCATCGGGGGAAGCTTCCCGTGTTGCTAATTTGATTGATATCAATTATTTCTTATCTCTGTTTAGTTGTTGTAAAGTGTATAAAAAGGTGTAGTCTACTTCGTTTGTAGGGCAGCAGACCTCACCCCCAAAGTATCGGGCTCTGAGTAGCTGCTGGATTAGAGACAGATTTAATAAAAAGAACTTGTTAAGCTTGAATAGTGATAGCCTTGGGATTGACTTGAGCATTTCAGACAAAGCATTTATGGAAAGAGTCTTGCTCCCCACAGAAGTGCTCTAAGATTTGTAGCCCGCGGTTCGGACCTAAGTGCTCTATAGATATCTGCGGGTCCACTCTCGTACACCATAGATTAGAAGCGGCACAGTTGCATTTCAACTCCTGGGAGCAGGAGTTTGGAGTTCTGTCTTGCCTGGTTCTTTTATTATTATATAAAAAGCCAGTGTCGCGCGCTCGTAGCTGTTCTCCCTGGTAGCTTTAAGCTCGGGGTCAGTTTACACTTGCTGTCCTTAGTTAGCCGTAGGCCCAGGTCGCTCAGTTCGAAATACACATACCTACCCTTGGAGCTGTAGAGCTCGGGAAGGTTGTGGGTCTGTTCTCGAAGCCACCCACCACTCCTTTTGGATTTTGGTTTAAAAAGATGGAAAAAGACTAGAAAAACTCTTGCACGCAAGTGCACCTCATTTTAAGATTTGATTGCTCTCTCACAAGACTCTTTTGAATTGTGCATACTTTCTTGAAGGGAAAGTAAAACTCCCCTACTGTCCCCCGAGCAAATACAACCTACGGGTAGCATCTCTTTATTTAAGTTCCCTCCCCTGGGACTTATTTTTAGGGTGTCAGCACAAGATTTTGAGACTTTTGAGATTTAGTTGAGTTAGGTTGAGTGTTGAGTTGGTTGAGTTTCTTGGGTTCGCTCAGACTCGCTCTCACATTTTATGAGCTCACTATTTTTGATTTCACAGCTGCACTGGAGTGCACCGTTTCACCGGCTGCATGTGTGGCTTGGTTATGAAGAAACCGATGAACAGTTCACCTGGATGTGAGCTCACGCAGCAATCTCGTAAACATTTGGAGTATGTGCGAATCTGAATGAGCGGGTTAGAGCACCTAATCACAGAGACGAAAGTGGACATACACCGTGGTTCGTGTACTTGCAATGCGGACAATCTAAGGTGTGCTGCAAAGACAATTTAATCAATAGATATACAGTACACACGAGGGTTGAACGTACTGTGAGTGCATGCAGATATGGGCAAGCCAGTGTGCTGGATATGATGCCACTCAAGCGACGACAGCTGAAGGCAGTGCAAATGGGAATGAAAATAAAATGCCACATGCGGCAGGAAAGCGACACAGTACAGAGAAATACGAGATCCTCAGGATGTCGGAATAGTGCCAGGACGAGGACTCTTGCAAGACTTGCCAAAAGAAGACCAGCACAGTAGACGAGCAGTTGACGGTCTTCAGAAGCCACCAGGGCCGTGAAGCAGTCATAAGAGCTCTTGCAGTTGCAGGACTTGACACAGACAAGGAGGGCAGAGAGATTGAGCCGGAGGGGACGGGAGCTGGGCTGAGATGGGGGAAGGAAGAAAGAAAGGTGACGTGGCAACGAACCAAATCACACCATGTTGGAGATCCCATCAGTCGGAGTTTGAAATGGACTGAACATTCAGGCATCAAACTACTCCGCAAATCCCCTTGAATCCTCCTGTTCAATGGACTAACTTCAATAATGTGTACCCTAGCCAACGCAATATAATGCTGGTTACACATTAAAATAGGACAGGACCATTAATATTCTCCATAATCTCCAAGACCGATCCAGGACACAAGATGGTGTGGGCAAGACCAAGACAGCCCAGGACACCGCTCCCAAGACGAAATACTCTGCTGGCAAGACCAAGATCCGAAAGATGCTCTGCAAAGATGTAAGACACCAAAGACGAAAGTGTTGTTTTACTGATGGCCCCGGAACGCAGTGAGATGCAGCCGCACACAATGTCGAGCGTGCGAGGGTGATGCACCCTTAATCACTCACTGTGTGTCTTCCCTTCATTCCAAATGCATCGCATACTCGGTGTTTCCCTCCTGTTCATTGTTTGGGGCAGGTTTCAGATCTTCCACCGGTCTGACTCGCTGAACTACTCCGTGCGTCAGATACGCACTCGCTAAGATTAATGTTTCTCCTCTAACTGTAGCGAAAGGATGAGAATAGCGAGAGCGAATAGACACTCAAGTGACATATGTAGTGGCAACCTCACAGTGCGCACGAAAATCAAACTTTTCTACTGTCGAGTAAACGAGACAGGAACGGAAGTACCAGAAGTTATGGACCTCGGGAAATCAAGCCTCAGTGGCCATTTCTATATTCTTCCCCTTGATACTCTTCCACTCCATCGCCGCAGCACCGACGAAGGATAGGACAGTCATTGCAACGGAAACATACACTGCAGACATCAGGGCGTCGTTGTATACCTGCAGTACGGCCGGGAGGTACTCCGTGGGGATCGCAGTCTTGAGGCTCGTCGCACCGGCAGAGAGCACGAGCGTGGGGGACACGCCTGGGACGTGCGCAACGAGGCCGAAGACGAGCTTGTTGGTGAAGACATTTTGAGCGATGGAAATGAAGAGCGCGCCGCCGAGTTTGTCCATGAAAATGGGGATGGAGGTTCCAATGGCAACATCATTGACGTCAAGGACGGTCTGCGCGGCGAGGACAGATTGCTGCAGGCCGAAACCAACCCCCAAACCAAACACGATCTGGTACCCGATCCAGTGCACATGGCCCGTACTTGGGGTAAGCGTTGACAGGAGCCCAGCGCCGACTGACATAAGAACGGTCGACAGCAGAATGAACGGGGTATAGTACCCGAGTATCGTGATGACCGAACCCGCGAGCAGTGAGGAGACCACAACCGAGAGAATCATGGGCAAATTGTCGATTCCAGATTTGACAGCGGAGACACCCCTGACTGCTTGGAACCAGATCGGTAACTGTGGTGTGTCTCAGAAAGTACGAATGTAGGAAAGTCGAAATGGGACTCACATAGAAGACAATGATAAAGTACGAAGAGCCGAGACAGAATGAGAAGAAAGCACCCGCCCATATGCTTCGGGTTTTGAAGATGCGCGGGGGAACTGTTGCATCCTTGACGGAGCTCTGAACAGCGAGGAAGCAGATGATAAGGATTCCGAAGAGAAGAAAGAGAGCGACTATCCGGCCGTTTTTCCACTCGTATTTAGATCCTCCCCACTGCAAGGCAAGGAGCAAACAAACAATGGCGGGGATGAACAGAAGTGTTCCCCAGGGATCGAACTGGTTGATGCGCTGCTCCTTTATCGCCATGATCGGCGCGTCATGTTCAGCACTTTTTGGCATCTTGAAAAAGAAGGTCATAACCAGCAGTGTTACAGCGCCGATTGGTAGATTGATGTAGAAGCACCTGAGGGCAAAGGCTCAGCACGAAGAAAAGAGAGAAAGAAAGATAAATACCATCTCCAAGTGACTTTGTCCGTCAAAACGCCTCCCATGAGAGGTCCCGCAACACTCGCTATACCATACATTGCTCCTATCAGCCCCGTAAACAGCGGGCGTTTGGCCAATGGCACGGCATGTGCTGAAAAAAGTTTTGAGCACAAAGATGTTACGTCTCAAGTTTTCTTACCGACAATGATCAGAGCACCGGAAAAAATGCCAGCGGTCCCTAACCCGGCTATGGCACGTCCCACAATCAAAGCCTTCGAGTTCGGTGCGGCACCGCAGAGAGCGGAGCCTATCTCGAAGACCGAAATCGCCGCAATGTATACCTTGGTAGGACTTAGCAGTCCGATCAAAGCCGAAGAAAAAAAACGAGGCCCACCCATTTGACAGGGAAAACAGTATAGAACTTTCCAAACAAGAGTTGTGTCGAAGCAGAGGCCTGGACAAGAATGAGCCATGCAGCAGAAGATAACAGAAGGAGATTTACACACCAGGAGATAACTAGGTATGGAAATGATCTGTAACTTAATCTTAAGTATAGACAAAACAGAAGGCAACATACGCGCTACCATACTGGGGAGCGTATGAGCCCTCAAACTCATGGACGGGTAGAAACATGAACTCACCCAACCGACGTCGGCGAGCGACTTCAACTGGTCGGTTATCTTGGGGATTGCGGTTGCGATAATCTTTGCAATCGATGATCAGCACATCGATTGTCGGAGGCAATCATTTGCCACGTACGGTATTATCCTGGGGACGGGGAAAAGGAGAGGAGGGACAGCGTGGAGGGGGTGGGTGGACGCGAGGGATGAATGTCAGTTAATGCCAGCAAAATATTCGATAGACACGCACAAGTGCGACCAGGAAAACTGAAAGGCAAAGGGAAATCATGAGGAGGCCCAACTTCAACCCATGGGGATAGTCGTCCTCGTTTCCCGGAGCTTTCTCTTTTTCAGCGGAGGCATAGGCATTGAGGGTCTCCCCTTCATTATTCGAGGTGGCATGAAGAGACATGGAGTCTGCACGCGGTCCCGATTACTTACCATGCTCGCTCCACCGCATAATGACACCACTTTTCATGCCATTGATTGATCCTGAATCGCCGGGAGTTCGAAGCTCGGATTTTGGTCAGGTACGTCTTCATTATATAATGGAGCCCTCACATACTTCGTCACATCGTCGGATGTGGATGCTCGTCACTTCGTGCGCAAGTGCGTCGGCTTGCGAAGCAAGCTCGTCGCATGCCGAATTGGGTGACGGAAGAGCAACTTCGTCGGATGGTCGGTTAGAGGTCGGCGCCATTGTTGCGTCGTGCCGATTGACGTACTCACGGCGGACTCCTGATGTGGCTGCGATCGGAGTCAATTGTGCTGTGCGTACACGAGTATTTAATTTACAAATCTACCGACTGCGCTAGGTAATCAAGGTATCGCTGGTGGTCCTTCTTATAGCACGTCTCAAACTCGTCGGGGAAGCGTTCCACCCATTCGTGCCCGGTGAGCTTCTCACCGGTGTCTGGATCCTCCATTACCCATCCAGCGAGCGGATCTTCGAGTTTCCTTCGACGTTTTCTGGAAGGGACGGAAGAAGCCGCGGCAGACGACTCTGCTTGCACGCGTTTGCGCGTGGAAGCACGGCGGGCAAGGTCCGACGTACCATCAGCAACCGACGCAGGAGCTTCGGACACGGAGGCTATGGATGCCGGGGTGACGTCCAGAACGGGCTGAGCAGGTACCTTTGGTAGTGTTGAGCCAGCTGCAGCTTTGGGTGGACGCACACGACCCGAGGAATTGGACTAGAACAAAAGGTAAGTGTCAAATGGTCGTCGTGAAGAGAGCTTCTTAAGTACCTTGGCTTCCGCCTTGGCAAGTTTGAGCTTGCGCTCGAGTTCCGCGAGAGTGTCTTCAAGCTCAGGGACATATTCAGTAGTTGCAGTCGACGGATCACCCTGTGAGGTAATATTAAAGTCGTGTGGGGGAACAAGAATATGAACACACTTTAGCGTCATCGCGGGCAACTGCAGGGTCTCATTGCATCTCCGACAGCTCTGTCTGTAAGCCGGCCACCGTTGAGTCAATAGCGTGAGCACGTCTTCCCTTCTCAGACATCCGGGACTGTCACGTGGTCCTGGCGTAACGATGAGTCACCTCATTCCGCAATGTTCGTGGGACGCCCCCTTGTGCAAGACCATTTTGATGGCACTTTCTGAGGCTCCGTACACTTGCATATGTAGCTCGTTGAACTTCGGTTTTTCCATGCACCATTTGTAACATATGTAAATTAGGAATCTGAGGTCGTTTAATTTTCGCGGCAAAATTGAGGCCACTGTGAAGTCGCCGAGATGATGCCCACATGTGCAAGATTTTTTGGCGGGGCGATCAATCCCATCAAAATCCGACTATTGATTTTCTCCTGGCCCCAAATCATCTCCATTCACTCTATTAATTTTATGAGTACAGATCTACATCCTATTAGCCTACTCCATCTTTTTTTCGAAGCCATTGGACCAGTATTGAGAGCAGTAAACTCAAATCTTGCACAGAACCATCATCTTGCAGATGAGGGTGATCGATAGTATTTGCCCGGGGCAGTGCCATACCTTAAATGTTGCTTGCAACAAAATAAGGAGTGGTGTATTTTCTTTAGATATCTGGCACACTTGCACTTTTTAGCTTTATTAACCAGCCCTTTTTTTCGGATGGGCAACCTGTGCTTTTTTCAGGACTCCAGACCTGCACTCTTTTTTGAGTTTCCCCCAAGCTGGGCATTTTTTTGGCTGTTTCTATGGAGGTGCGTGTTTTTTTAAATGCCTTGTGCCAAATAATTATTGCACACTATTACAGCCATACATCGAACAACGCCAAAAAACACCTGAAAACACTGAAACAGACAACACGACAACAATCACGTGAATTCTCACAACACCGGAACAACTTCGGCTGATAACAGCAGAACGGCAAATCAACTTACCCCGCTTGGACCTCCCTGCGACTCTCTACGCCCCCAACCACCATGCACCAGGCATCAGGCCTGGCTACATAACCTGCAAAGCACAAATTAGTTTGGGTGAACAACACAAAAATGCGAAAAAACACATGAAATATCACAATCAAAATGTCAAAAGACTGATGTAAAGGGGGACTTTGGTGACTAAGAGATGCATTAAGACATATAAATGTTGCACGAACTCGAATTGGGGCCCAGGGACCATTTGGTGAAGAGCTAGAGGCGGCGCGCCGATGCGCGTCAATAGCACGGCCACCGCCGCGTCAGTCCGCGGCGCCGATCCGCGCCGCCCCACGTCATTTCTACCAGACCCCCGCCGACGGATGGCAGCACCAAGCAGCAACAAACAGACACGTCGCGTCGCGGACGAACGAGGGTTGGCCGCCCCAAAGACAAAGCTGTGGCAGCATCCCGACGACATTGGCAGCCATCAATCAGCCATCATACACCCAGATACAGTGGCGTTGGGAACCCCAACACAACCACCGCAATCTGGCACGCTTTCCAGGGCTCAGGGGGTTAGGCAATTCCATTCAGCGTATAAGGATGTATTAGGCGAGTTGACTCGAATCGGAATTCGAAAACGCCGTCGTGCAACCAGAGTTCAATCGCTTGCTTGGTTGTGGCTGAGGTTACGGGTTTGATCCCCTCGTTGGTTTAACCGGGGGCAACCCGGTTCATGTCAAATAACATGGTCCCACTTCACGCTCACCCCCGATTGTGCCAATTGAATAACCCCACACACTCGAGCTGATCATTGAATAAGAAAGAAGTACAACGTGAAGACTTGCACGATGGAATTTGATTCGATGCGACATCAGTTCAATCATAAAACACAAGTACCCTCAACTCAATCGACTCTCTCGGGGGACTTCCGTCCGGCATCGACGGGTCCAGGAACGCAGTATGGGGTGTGAATACTGAGACACCCTCTGCAGAGTCGAAGCTGCAAAACGGTCATCATCGCTGTCAAGTACATAGCAACTCCAGGCACGCACCACTTGATCAACACGAACTCCTCCGGCGTCATCCCCTTCAAATATTTCCATCTATGCTCGGGGTTCCACCGCACCCTGTACGTCTCGCCCTTGCGTTCCGGAGTCAGCCGCGCAACCGCGACCAAGTCCCGTTCCGCATCGACGGTACGGAAATCACAGAGCGTAAGCGGCATGTCGAATGCAGGGTGCCCGATAGGTCGCCAGAGGTTGATAATTTGGAATCTGTGTTCGAGAAGCGAAGGGGCGAGCTCGGGATGGAGGTGTAGATGGACACGGGCGGTTGCGGAGGCGAGCGTTTGGTCGACGTGGACTTCCGTGACTGGTTGGCGTTTGGATACCATGTCGGCTTGGCCCGGAATTCGACGGCGGATCGCTGGTGCAGCTCCCACTCAGTACAAATAGTAGGAATTTGATGGAGGGTGCCGGGACGCACTATGATCAAACAAAACAACCCTGTTCGCCCCAGTTATCCCTTTAATCAGCTCCTCGCTCTCCGGGTAATACTCTGCCTTAATTTCCTTGTCGTCTAAGAACGATTTGTGGCTGGCGGGAGAGTGAAAGAACTGGAATCCCGCTTTGTCAAGGAGGTAAGCGTCTTCCTTGCCGCGGACGTTCACGATCTGGACATTGTGTTTCTCTGGGGTCCAGTTCGAAAGGGGGAGTTGTGATGTGGGGTCGGAGGAAGGCCAGTTGGGGGAGTTTACACGGTTGTAGGGCGCAGAACCGTCGGTGGGAGGGGAGAAGTAGAAGAGGGGGGCTGTTACGGTCTCGAGGGTCGTTGAAGGCATAGTGGGACGGCCGAGCTAGTTGGTGGTGTTCTTTTGGTAAGTGGCGATTGCACCATCGTCTCACGGAGTTGCGCAATCGAGCCAAATGACCGGGGAGAAGTTATTTCTAAAGTTGGCCGAACCGGCCATCCGTGCATGGATGGCTGAGGGAATAGCAACCCATTTATGGATCGGAAAACGGACCGAGTCCGGTATAATCTCTGAGCGTGTGCGGTTTGAGCGACGCACGAAATCCGCTGCGGAATGTGTTCCGTCGCAAATCGCACGGGGTTGAGCGGCAATCGATCCAGATGACGAAGGGCATATGGTTGGCTTATTTAGAGAGTGGCCTCGATTATTATTTTTTTGTAGCGTTGTGCGGACTGGTCACTGGTAGTTCCTTGGGTGGGAATCGCATACATCTTCACTGAGGTGGATATTTGACAGAGATATTAACACGCGAGAGCCGCTCGAACTTTTTGAGGGAATACCAGAAATGGAACAAGTATGACCTCTGGGCTTTCACGTCTTGGTCCGGTCCGGCAAAGTCAGCATGGAATGGTTTCATGCAGCAGTTTTTGGGGAAGTCAAGCACAAGATTGGGAGGAGAAAATGGCGGCAGTTCTCTTGAGTAAGAATTCTTACGAAAAGGAGATGCGTATGGGTCCACCCATGCAAGCTCACGACGAGAAGATTCAGCACTGGGCCTTGACTAACGCATAAAATCGGAAAAAACCGGCAGAGGACGAGAAAAATCGACGGGCAGATATTCGGGATCAAGATCGACCCCACTTTTTGGCCATGGGGAAAAAACTCTCAAGGTAGAGCCACAGATATAATATCCAGCTCGAATTGCGGAAATTTCAGTCAGCCTGGAGCATAATCTAGACTACTGAGTCATCCCCACTCGGTAAAGAGCCCCTCTGGATCCGTGGAGCTAGGTTATAATAGGCCAAAGTCATTTTTTCCTGGCTACTAGTAGTATGTTTGTGGGCCTAATCAACCAGTGATTCTCGCGCGCAGTCGGATTCAATTGCAATGTTGCCGAGTAAGCCCGCAGATGAGGTTCCCGAGTCAGCCAATAGCCAGAATCGTCCGTTCCGGTGTGAAAGCGAGCGTGCCCGAGAACCAAGATGAAGGTCAAATGCATCGCTCTGCCAGCGATTTAATAGAGGATTCAATTGCAGTGTTAGCCGAGCCGATTTGCAACAATGGACGCAACGAATTCATCGGGATAGACCAAACCCGGGAGATACGTTTATTTGATGGCCGAGACATTTGTGTGGGTGCACGACACATTCCCTCACTACAGATACATTTCATCTTTGCATGTGCCGGCCTTCGTGTTCACAACACATATTTGCCGACCTCGCCGTGGCCACCGGACATGCCCACTCGGCCCGCAGAATATTACCTACATACAATCTGCCAGCGCATTGGATGGTGTAATTTGTAGCGAGTCGACAGCAGGTATCGTATTAGTAACATTTTGGGAGGTATTTTCTTTTGCCTGCAAGCCTGCCATTAGGCTCGCATACTCCACCTGCGATACGGTAACTGCAAAGTCCTGAGCTACCATGAAATACAGAGAATGTATCAAAACATCTCAAGTAGTTAAATTGATGCTTACTGTTTAGAGTGGATGGAGCAGATCTTGTTGAAGGGCGCGGCAGCATGTTGTCGTCTGGGGCGGCGGACGGCTCATCTAAAAATTATTTACGTCACCGTTGTCCTGCGTGTTCAGAAAAAACGAATGAAAGCCTTACCATTGCTGCATTCGTTCGGATCTTCGCCGCCGGGAGATTGCCGTGCGGTTGACCAGTCGGTTTGGTTGCGAGCCGAATGTGGGATGTGCGGCGGCGACGCAGGGGACGGGAGCGCACGGGTCCAGCTCGACAACTGTACTTTGGGTGCTGTTTGGAGACGGCCATTTAATGCGTCGGGGACGGGTCGGGAACATCGCGGGGGTTGGGGATGGTGGTGGTAGAAGAGAGGAATGCAAAATTCCGCCAGGGTTTCACATGCAAATGGTCGATCCGCCTAGGCTCGTGACCAGCCTGCCTGCAGCAATAATGTGGCGAGCACGTTGCCGCAGGCAGGCTGGTACTTCTCGGGCTAAGCGAAAGGCCTGAGCGCGGAGTTTGAAAAAATTCCTTTTCCCTCGTTCTGGGCTCAATTCAAGTCGATTATGGAAATTCTAAAGAGAACATCTAATCCAATTTGACTCATCTCAAAATCTGCCTCTTCAGAATTTCCACTTCTCTGGCGCGTTCTGGCCATCGTCGCCACGGAGGTACAGTTTTAAGCCTCTCCAGATTCCCTACCACCTAGTATAATGTCCTACAATGTCGACAGATACTACTATGGGTCCACGCACGGTCCATGTTCGTTTGTTGCGACCCATTCGGCAGGTGCAAGTAAATGCCCTGGATCGTGTGAACTTGCAACGAACTTGCCGCTACGTACGTGCGAATTTGCCAGCACATCAAACTTCTGACGCTCACATGAGCTTTCGACAATGTCTCCTGTGCATCTCCTCCTGCCAGAATGCTTGCAGACCCACCTGCATATCTCTGTGGTCTTCCTTCCAATTCAAATGTGTTGACTCTTCTGTTTCTCGTGGGACGGCTCTTACTAAGTTGGGACCCTGGATTGGCTTACAGATATCACTCGATATATCGTCCACTGTAGGGATCTTGATTTTTGGAAGTACTGGGGAGGTTCTTCATTATTCTACCAGTCAACCTTTCGCCGTTAGATTGTCTTTTCGCTATCTGAAAATTCACTTGGCCAGATATCATGTCTCAACACAACAAGTTTGACCGCGATGGGGTTTAGATCCGTTAGTGATCTGGCTTGGTTGGCAGAGACCATTTTAAATTGGATTCGAGCGATCCTCTCGTTGAGACTTGCAAATACGGCGTGGAAGAGGATGAAGTTGGGGTCTAAAATGTTATTTTCAAATTGGTTTCGATTTTTCACAAGTGCTCTCGAGAGAAAATCTGATGAGGAGCAGATGAGAAGTGGTACATTCTTTGGGGTGTCCTGCAAGATGTAGAGCACTCCACCCAGCAATGCTGTTGCGAATGTCAAAGGTATCGTCGGTGTATCAAAGGTCAGTGATAATTCTTCTCCCACATCTGAGGTTGATTTTATCATTAGTGTAATTTCGGGAGTAAATTCACCCGCACAGTTGACTTTCGCATGTAAGAAGACTGTCATTAGAGCAGGAATCAATCCAGGAATTTTGTAGCGCCTAGTTGGCAGCTGGTTCAGTGATTCCTCGGATGCAAAAATCCTGAAACCTCTCTCTATATCCAGAAGTCGGAAATCTGGGTCAAATGTTACAACTTCGTCTGTTCCAGGTGCTTGATTCGCCTCTCGTTCCAAATCTGTGAGGGCTAACTCTTCACAAAAATCAAGATCTGGTGCATTAGGGTTCCACTTTGGGTGGATACAGTCTATAAGAATTTTTGCTCTTTCAACACACTTGCCAGGATGCTGACAGTTAAACTCTGTTCTATCCCGATAGCACAACAGGCAGCCACAATTTTTCCGGCCAATGCCCGACGGATTAACTTGGTGAGGTTTTCTTGCAATCACCGTTCTTCGTGTTGCAATGATAAATGCATCATTCACACTGCGGACTCCATGATTTAATCTGAGGCATGTAGCAGCCTTCTGAAGGCAGGCACGCTTGTATTGACCCTTGTCCATGGAAGGATGCTTCCAAATTGGTGTTTCTAGTTTTCTGTCTTTACCGATCGCTAACGCCGTGAACCTGAGATTGTATTTTCGTGCAGTCAAGATCATGCGCTTAACTTCCTCCAGAAGTGGGGTTCGGTGTGAGATTGGGATATGGATATCTTGTAAGAAGACATTCAAGACCTGGCCAGGTCTGACATTAAGGTAGTTGTTCTCGAGGAACTTCCTCAGTATATAATCAAGGAAGTAGCACCAGCGTGCTCGTTCTGGACCCTGTACTAAGTATGACTTCAAGTTCCAGAGGTCTATGGCTTCATTTCGCGCTGGAATATCCAGAATCTGTTTACCGCCGTCATCAACATCGCGAATCATTGTATCGTGACCTACTCTTGCTCTTTTACCATCCCAAAGAAAGACATGTTCCATCCGGACAAGGGTTTCCTCAATTTCCTTGGGCATCCCCTGCACTCGGGTTAAGTATTGTGTTCGGCCGCCAATAACCATGCTTATGACGTGATGTTTGCCCTCTAGGCCTGGAGTTGTGGCTTTCCACCTTTCAAGGTCACTTGTGATTTTTTCCATCACTGATGGCCAGTAGCTCGTAGGTGTGAGGGTCACCCTTGGGCTCCGAACCCTGGCTGCGAACCCTCCCTGACCCATTGGCCACCAACCACCGTTTGAGCCACCACCGACAGTGAAGCCAGCATGGGAAAAATGGAGATGGTGGTGGTTACGGATCAAGAAGCCCCCCACTCGGTGTTTTTTTCACTTCCACTTGCCTCCCGCTAGGTAAGATAGGCGTCATACACTCACTACGAGCAGCCACGTGATCAATCTGTGACAAAGATAAGGCTCCGGCCACAAACCTTTGGGAGACGAAGTAAAGCCTGGGAAATGTGTATTTGGATGATACTGAGAGGTCCCTGGCTCCAGATTTTGAAAATACTTTTTTTTGATGGAGCAGTATGTAATTTTTTGAGCCCATTTTTTTTGAAGTCAAAAATCCTTATTTCGGCGAATGTCCTCCCAAGTTTTGCCGCTTATGGAAGGTTCCCACGGCCCAATGAGGAAATACCGTCCAAGGAAACATAACAACACAAGGTGTGTCTCCCTCTATATACCGCATGTTCGGGCACCGAGCATGCAGCGTGTGTTTAAAATACATTATGAGGTCCCTAGACAAGAATCTTTGACATATTTTAAACAAATTTTTTTTTTGACCTGAGATTCATTGAAATTGGGTGAACCTCCCCTGATTTTTGCCACGTCACGCGTGACGTGACAGATCACGTGGCGTAGTGAGTGTATGACGCCTATCTTAGGATGCTCAACGAAATCTGGCAGTTTCTCTTTCCTCCCAAAATACCTGTCACTGGTTGAACATTTCAAGTTTTGCACTGAAAATTTTGGTGAAAAATGTTTTGAATTTTACAGTAATTTTTCGCCAAAAAAGTAGGTGAAAAACTTGAAACATTTTGGTGACCTTTTTGAACCTTGTGAAAAATATCTGAAAAAGTGCTGAAAAAGTTTTGAAGTTCAAAAAATTCATGAAGAAGTTACAAGTTTTTCACTTGGTTTTTCACTGTAAAATTGCTGTAAAATTCAAAACATTTTTCACTAGTTTTTTCACCAAAAAACTTGAAATGTTCAACCAGTGTGTTGAACCGCCACCTCTGAAACGCCCCCGCAAATATCCCCGCAGTACTGATCTACCTCCCGACATTCAGCGACAAAATCCTCAAGCAAATGAGGGCCGACTCAGTGTCCCCAATATTCCAGCGCAGTATTACCCAGGGCCGTATTTTCAAAACACATCTCAGTTCTACAGTGCAGCACCTAGTTTTCCTCCTATGCCCCTCCCGAATCAGCCCAACACTCATCAAGGACATTATGGTGGTTTTGGTACGAGAAAATCTGTCTGCTCATTCACCTGTTAAGTCGGGTAAATTAGGTTTCAATCCATGGATGCCAAATGGTTCGGCACCTTATTATTTCCCGGGATACCCGCATTTTCCAGCCCAGAACCAAGGGCCCTTCGGCTTTAACCTGCTGCCAAATCCTCCCGGCCAATATTTACCCCCTCCGGCTTTTGCACCGCCAAACTATCCACCACCCGGCCACAACCTGCCCCCAGTTTTTCCCTTCCAATCTCCCCCTGTCGCAGCAGAATTTCGCCGTGCTGCTGTCGATAATCATCCTGTCAAGACCGAGACCACAATCATTGCAGAAATGCGCACTTCACGAGGTAAGAAATTTCTTTCATTGCATATGAAAGCGCCCCAACTCTCATACTGTAACAGATCACTCGGAGCTGTCCGCGTTGGACTGGCCCACTGGATCTGTCCGGCGTCAAAGCGTCAAAAGTCTCGGAGAATGTAAATGGGAGCATAACAAATGGGCATGGTGTTACAACGGCACCGTTCAACACGAAGGCTATACGGCTGAAGTCCGGGCCTGCCTTGGTGTTCTTCGATGTGCTTCCTGTCATCGCCTCACTCGCCCGAAGACCCAGCCCGGCGCACGGAGGGATCAGGTAAGGGCAGGGTGCACTTCACGCACTTGCTTCCTCAAGGCACCGCTACTTCACGACCAATGTGAGGCCCGCACGTTTCATTACAAAATTGACCGTGACGGAGAGACAATATTGGTATGGGAGCATTCTGGTGATCATTCCACACACGACAGACCCCCAGAGGCAGTATATTATCGAAATCGGAGGAGGATCAAGTCGATGCACAAGTTATGCGCAAGCAAAATGGAAGCGCTCACGAATTGCAGACAGGGGACCCAGGCCCGGGTTCGGTTCCCTTTCCTGATATCTCTCCTGTTCTTGCGGCTCCGGGAGCTGCTCGCTATCACCTAGGGCAAAGTCAGGCTCGTCTCGGAATCAACACGGGGTCCACGAAGGGCGGCTTGGCTTTGATGAGCGCATTTGGAGATCTCAACAAGAGGTTTTCAACACCCTTCATCATCGACTCCAGTCTAAATGGTCCCGTTTACATGACCTTCCAGACCCCGTTCATGGACGAAATTATTCGGGAGGCCGTTGAATCCCGGATTGTCGACTTGTCAGATGGTTCGAGCGCTTCACGCCATGGCTTTGTCATCGATGGGGACCATTGGTTCTTTCGGAAGGGCCCGCTTCTGGCCAGTTGCGCCTTCGGTACGACGTCTCGAGAGTGGACACCAATTCTTTACTCGTGGATCAACAGCCTAGATACTGCTCACCATCGACCCCACTTCGCACACATATTCAAATCAATCATTAAACACGCCGGTGATCGATTCACTCGCACACTCCTGCTCTGTGTAAGTCACACCTCACGATGTCGGCACATTAATTCAATATATTTTCAGGTTATGGATTTCTCGGGGGTGCAATGTGGTGCCCATGCCGAGGAATATGCGGACGCCATAATCAGCATAACACCTGGATTCTCGCTGTTACCGAAGGAGGCGCAGGCTGCTGAATGACGTCAACTCGTGATTGCGGCGGAGTCGGCAGAAGTCAGGTGTGGAGTTCACTTCTGGCGATCTGGAGAGAAAGTCATGAAAACACATTCATTGATTCCCCCCGAGTCCGTGCCAGCTTTCCAGCGGAGTTTGCGAGAACTTGTTTCCCCTGCAACTACCTCCGACCGATTCGACACTGTTATCCTCTCCCTGAAATCAACTTTCCCCGCCATCGAGAACTGGATTGCCTGGTGGGAACGTCGCCCCATTGCCTCCATGATTTTTCCCGCTAAAAGTGCTGTCAACCGGGAGCTGGCAGCTCAAGTTCCCTCGACGTCTAATCCGATTGAACATCAACACTCTCTCCTCCACCACGCTGTCGGCAGGGACCAGGAATTGCTCCCTGGGATAGAAAGACTCTGGCTGCATGTCCGGGAGATGGCGAAAAAATCTGATGTGATAAAAGGTGCGTGGATACCCATTCTCTGATTTGGTGTTGAAATATCAATTTATAGCGGGACACTTCAACGCAGGTGATGTCAGGGATCGGCGTCCACCAGGGCCTCGCGCATGGGATGAAAATGACGGCCGTGCACCGGACACCATTGCTGCTCTTGCCGCGATGGGCGCTCCAACCGAAACTAAGACAGGGGAGGCAAGTGGACCTCCACCGCCCCCACCGATACCACCATCCATCCCACCACCTCCTGTCGTCACATATTCTCCCCGGCTGTTGAAATCCTACCGATGGGATGCCCCAAACTCGTGCTTCTTTGATAACGGTCTTGAACTCTGGCTCCGTGCTTTTTCCAGATGGTCCAACGCAGAACAGGCAGCGTTTCTCGTGGCTCTACCCCCGAATTCTGCTCTTGCATCCTTTTTCTTCCATTTTCAACGGCGACTGAAATGGATCACGAGCTCCTCGGGAACCGATATTCAAGGTGATCGGGAGCTTGGACTCGGTCAGTCTAATGCTCGTCATGCCATCTTCAACCGGTGGAAACTGTACAACCACAAGGACGAGTATGGATGTGCGACGACTTGGTTACATCATGCTCTATGGGTACGTCTTCGTCGGGAGTGTTTAATTTGTCACTAATGACGTTATTCATAGGACTCAAACCCCAGTTTAGACGTTCGGCTACATTTCGGTGCCATTATCTAGTTACCGGAGCGTGTCCATCTCACCATACGGCTCGCGAGCAGGTGGGAAATATTCAGGATTTGCTGCGCATGAATCTCTTTGATCTGCGTGTGTCTCGTCGGAAAGGTGCCGGTCCAGCAACATCACTTACACAGTATTTCGCCCATTGTACACCTCGCATTTTGCCAGGCAACGATGAGGGAGGCACTACTGTGGTTCATTCGCTTCCTGCACCAGTCTGTGTTCACCCGGACTGTGCTGGTTCTCAACATCTGGAAATCGAGGCAATCGAAACATTGTGGTCCCAGGTTCTACAAATAAACCCGGAGTCCGGCACAGAACTGCGTCTTCCCATTGATCGGTCGTTCACGATCGATGATGGCGCAGGTAGTCGCATCACTTACGAACTCATCGGCACTCTATCCCACGACTTTCAGCGACAACACTGGACTTCCAAGATACTTCTTGGTGATACAACATTCTACTACGACAACCTCGCTCATCGCGGATCCCTGGTCGCGCAGGGAGGAGCCGATTTGATTTCCACTCCAGATTCGAAGGCCGTGCTTTGGGTGTATCATCGTACTTCGAAGATCGCGCAGGTGAGAACAGTCTACCACTCGGTGAATATTATATATCTAAATGAACATTTACAGAGCAGCAAATCGTTCCGCGACCTGGTTTCAATGTACAATGAGGCGAAGAGGATTGATTCATCACGCGCTCGACCATCTCCATCCCTAATTGACAACTCACCACCACCAGAGTTACCCAATGACCCTTCTCCAGTCAACCCCGTGTCCGTGATCTCTGCTGCATCTGGAGGTGCTGCTCCATTCCCGGTGCACATATCGGTCCCTATCCATGATGGTGCACATCTCCCGGAGATACCGCCCCGAGCTGAATGGTGCTATTGTTGCCGTCACATCTGTGATCATGCTTCCAACAACAAGGATTCGACTTTCCAATGTGCCGACTGCGGATTTTGGTACCATGTCAAATGTGTATTGCAGGCTGACTGGGCCATTGATCCCGAGCATTCGGATGGATGGATGTGCGCCAGCTGCGATGAGTCTCTGCTCAATCCGGTCGCCGTCTGGACCGATGAACTGTAAGTTTATATTTTCAAGGTCCTTTCTGTGAACTCATTAGGGTTGTTCACAGTAACCATTTTCGGCTCCTTTTCACATCATTTTCCTATCATTTTCCTATCATTTTCTCGTCATTTTTCAAAGAGGAGGTCAAAGAGGAACACAAAGAGGAAGCCAAAAAATGGCCCTTTTTTCATAATGGACGTATGTAGCCCATTATGCAAAAGAGCCATTTTTCCCGTTCCTTCTCGCTCTCCTCTTTCGCTCCTTTTTGCCAAATTTCAAACTCCGAAAGTAGTGTTATGTAACTGTTCTGACATGAGGTCCGATCGGACATTGAACTTTTGAGCGGGTGCCGGGATGTGCCGACACCGCCGTAAAAATGAAAAGGGGCCTTTTCGGTCCATTTTTGCCAGATTCACGAGGCTACCCGTTCACAGTAGCCATTTTTGAGCTCATTTTCGAGTTCCTTTTTGTTTCATTTTCACTCAAATGGCGGGGAACTGGCGAAAATGAGACTAAAAGGAGCGCAAAAAGGAGCCGAAAAATGGCTACTGTGAACAACCACCCTCACAGAATTGGGGAATATCTCATGTTCAGATCATGACTAACCGCCGGCTTTTATCCCGCATGTCTCGAGGGTTTGACAAGCACAGGGGAGGTTCGACTCAAATGGTATCGAGACAACATCTATGATAGGCTGGAAATACCACTCGAGACTGAGTTCGTAGCCACTAAACAGCAATGTGCAAATATTGCGGCTGCGAATGCCGATGTGACCTACGAAAAGGTACAGTTTGATTGTGATCTTTCTGTAAACTTACTGATAAATTTCAGGACAATGTGGGTATGATAAAATGGCCACTTCGATTGACTGAAGATGCCCAAGAACTTTTTGGCTACGAAAATCCAGACATCTCGGACACACTTCTTAACTCTTGTCAGTTCATCCTCGACATTATTATTGGCTCTCCTTCTGCCTCGCATCCGATCGGGCCTGATTATGAGCAATGGATGGCGACCGGGGCAGAGCTTAGGGACGTCGGCCGTGCCAATGACTTTGTGCACAAATTTTTCAGCGCTCAAATCCTCCCTGGGGATGCGTCGCTGATTGGTCCGCACACCGATTACATCATTCAATCCATCCCCCCAGACGTGCCGGCTGCCAAAGATGACCCTGCCGCCCTGTCAGAGGGCTTACGTCGTCATGCCACGATACTGGCATCAATCTTGTTCCAGATTGTCATTCTTCGCATGTATTTGCAGCGCTCTGCTGCTGATGATGCCCAGATATATTTCCTAACCCGCAGTTTCAATCCAGACGAGTGGGAAAAAATATCGGCAGATGATCCCCTGTACCTTGCGAAGCAAGGGACGGTCACCAGACACCTGACGGACCCCGAGCGTGTCCTACAGGCTCCCGAAGAATCCTCAGGCCAAAACATACCCGCCAGATAGTGCAAAATCCAAAGCTGCCGCTGCTCGCATCCCTGCAAAATTTATCCTCGCCACTGCATACGACCCCATGGGAGAGGAATATATCTGGCAGGACACCAATTCCACTGGCATTAAGCGCCAGGCCGTCAATTTCGGCGGTGAGGATCCCAAGTCTCATC
This sequence comes from Mycena sp. CBHHK59/15, assembly GCA_029204085.1. Taxonomy (NCBI): domain Eukaryota; kingdom Fungi; phylum Basidiomycota; class Agaricomycetes; order Agaricales; family Mycenaceae; genus Mycena; species Mycena sp. CBHHK59/15. The sequence goes on from JARGXW010000068.1 coordinate 231,812, forward strand.
CCTCCAACCCTCTGTCGGAGCCTCTGGCCGCGATGGATCACGAACCTTCGCCTCCCCCCGAACTGACCGACGTAGAACCGCTGAAGAAGGTCTCACCCGTTGAGACCTTGAAACGCAAACATAAAGAACCTTTGGGACCGGGGGCCATCCCTGACGGTGCGCAGTCCGCCGTGGTTGAAGGTCCACCGTTGCGACGCAGTAGTAGGAGGCGCTGATGAGGGTCTAGATGGTCACCTGGTAATAGTCATAGCTGAGTATTCATTGAAATATATCTCTTCGGTGTTCTACGTGCTAAGTTGAACTTGACTAACTTAAGTAACTTAAGTAACTTTCAGCTACGCTAAGTTAAGAGACTAACTTGAAGTTACTTAATCCCCGTGCTTCAGAAATTTTACTGTGAACTTGGCTCAAGCTTGAGGTTTATTCAAATGTGATGCAAAGACACGACTCGGATCCTTGGCCCTTGAGGACACCAAGACTTCGAACATGCCGGTTCCTAGATGGACTTAGGATAGGCTCGTCCCATGCTGTACCAGTTACATGTAAAAGTACGAATGATGTAAAAGATATGTTATAGCATTAATTTTGGGTGTATACTGTGGGTCGGTAGACCCTTTCCACACAGAATTCCGCGGAAGAGCGATGACGTGCATTGGATTTGATGTTAACGGAGTGTATGCTAACATCAAACCCGATGCACGTCATGAAATAGTCATCAATTAATCCCCTGGGATCTTTCCTCCCGGTTTTCGCCGTTTAGCAAGCATTGTGAGAGTTTCCGGTTAAGCCGGATCGAGATCAACCTAAATAGGTTGAGCTGCATATAGGTTGATTTGTGCCCCGGAGGCAGCGCGGGGAAATGAGCCTTACATAGGTTGAAAATGTTAGGTTGACCTTCAACCTGAGGGATAGGTTGAAGTAAATCAACCTAAAAATCCTCCGAAAATAGGTTGAAGGGCATTAATCAACCTAAGGCTTGTTGAAATTCCTCCTGATAAAGCTCCATAGTGAATGCTACATGACTAAAATATACTTGTATGGGCCCTAAATGTACTGTGAGGGACAGGGAGGATTCCTTGGGCGGCGGGCACGATAGCCGTAAGCGGAGTTCCAAATAAGTTAAATTCTCCACGCGTGGGAAAACTTAAAGTAACTTACGGCACGTCAAGCCGAAGGTGTAAGTAAAGTTAAAGTTAGTTCAAATAAGTTACTTTTTGCGCACTCGCTGATGGGTAATGCAGCTTAGGGTGTGTGTCGGAAATTGTGGAGAACGGCGCACGTCTGCAACGCTTGAATTCACTGTGAATTTCGTGAGAGAGCAGTAAGCAACGAGGGGCGAAGTTATCTCGTGGAAGTGCCTGGAAGATGAGCGAGGGAGATGTGAAACAAAGAGGGCCGGGATCGTTCGTGCCCCGATTGCGGTTTTTGTTCTTTTCATTTCTTTAGAGGATTAGAGAGCGTGAAAGATCAATATCGTACCTGAAGAGAGATGACTTTAAAAGGCACGACAATGGTGAGGAAAGAGATGCAGAGTTATCCGGAGGAGACCTGGATTGGTGCGACGAAGTATAATAGAGTCGGCCGATGGAGACTACAGCTTGGAAGCAAGGTTTTGTAGGGTAATTCAAGGGAGAGGCAATGAATCAAGGCGTGATAGGGGGGTAGCTCGCAAGGAATGGGTGTACGCTAAGCTCGGGCATATACTATTGAGCGGGAGCCGAGGTAGAGTAGGGTGGAAAGAAAGGAGATGGATGGCGCAAACCGCCCGGGATACTCCAAGTGCACCAGCGCCCGTCTCCATGACATGGCAGTAGCTAATGTGACAGACGAGTTGCTTGGGTACGGACGCGGTAGCGCGAGCCAGCAAATGCGACGACGACGAGGCACCGATCGGTGGCGGAGCGGCGGGGGTGAGAATGACGGGGTGCGGTGCCGATGCGCACGCCATGGACGGTGGCGACCCGTGGATTTCGCGTCCGACGTGCGACCTTCGAGGGACAGGAACGTGCGTAGCGCGGGCGCGGGGTCTTGTGGTGCATGCGAGCGACGGTACTTGAGGCGGCGCGGAGTGGGGATGATGGCGAGTGCGCTTCGTAGGTGATTGTGCAAAAATGCGGTGGGCAGCCGGGCCGGTAGAAGGCCACGTCGTGTGTGCGGCGCTGGGTGGTGAGAGTTCGCCCGGAGGGTGGTGGAGGCGCAGCGGGGGATTGGTCGGATGGGGCGCGACGACGTCCCGCTCGAGTACTGGGCAATGGCGACGCGTCGGCGCAGGCTCGGGGCGCAACGGATGGGGTGGAGGTAGTCGCGCGGCGTGTGCGGCGCGGGCGTGGCGTATATCACTGGCGAAATTGTGAATAAATGCATGCAGAGGGATTGCGAAGTAGGAGAGGAAGGGGTGCAGACAAAGAAAGCGAGAATGGAAGGTGGGGGACATACGAAAAGGTAATCGGAGGGACGTAACTTTGTCTCCGTAAACTTGAATCCACCGCGTCGACAATGGTGCAGCGTAGGGGATTCGCGAGATTCGAGCAAAAGGGCCGAGCATGCGGAGCTATCGCAGCGCAGACCCCGGGGCTTGTATGGGAGACGTGAACTAGAGGGAGAATAAAATGGTTGGCGTGCGGGCTCGTGAGGCAAGTGAAAGGGGAGAAGAGGGAGAAGACAGATATTGTACGAACCGGCGCACAAAAACGAGGCAGCGGTTGGATAGTGCATTCTATGCGCTGGTGGCGACGTTGGTTGAGCGGGTTAGCGGGCGGGACATGGCGAGTTGGTTGAGGTCAAAGGGGAGACGAGAAGGGTGGAGTGGCGCGGTGGGACTCGAGCGGGCGAGACGGGAGAGCGTGGGCGAGAGTGGGGACTCAACAAGGGACTAATGCACAAGCCTAGGCGACATGTGTACAGAGCGGCGATGCATAGAGTTCGGATGATTTGGCGTGAATTAGGCGGCGAGGGAACTAGTTGACGGCTAGTCATGGATTAGGAGATATTTGAATGGAGGAGTAGGCGGTGGGCGGGCGTCGAGTCGTCGGCGAGGTGGTGGTGCGAGTCAAAGGACACGTCAGCACTGCCGACGGCGTTTACGCGGAGCCGACGGCGTTGCACGCGGGAATAAATAGACGCGTCGCATTCGGGCGGGCGCGCTCGGGGAGGCGGGTCAGGGGATATCGGGCTGTTGTTGAAGGAAGTGTAATAGTGCTCCGGCCGTAGCAAGGCGGGAGCACGATTCCAACGTCAGCGGCGTGGGATATAGCGGGTTTGCTCCGGCAGGAGCGGGATTGGGAATGATTCGGGCTCCGGGTTATTGATTCGGGCTCCGGGTTGGGTTGCAGGAGGACGGGTAAGAGCACAGAGGAGGGCGGAACTTCGCGGAATTAGTTACCGCCGATCAAATGACGTGATGGCGGTTTTGCAAACGGCGGGCGCGCCAGCTGGCGTGGTCACGTGTGCAAGAGCGCTTTCGTTGTGTTGAGGAAAAAGAGATGAATATGGGCGGCAATAACAGGTATAAAAAATTAGGAGTAGGCTCAAATTGAAGGTATTGACTGACCAATTCAGAATCTCAAAGAATCCCGGTGATTACAATTTTCCAGTGAGTACCCGATCGCCGACAAGGGAAAATTTGGGAGGTTCACAACATTTTCAGGAATTCACCTAGTATGGGCTCAATAATTGGGGGCTTGAGGTAGAACTTTGGGAGGAGGGAGATTTTGGTAAGAGGAATCAACCTACGTGGTCAGCTAGGTTTGAAACCGACGGGCAAGCACTTGTTTTTCGGCTGATCCGAGTTCAACTCGGGTGGTTTTGGCCGGAGCAGCTCAAAAGACCCATCGGTGCTGCTCATATCTGAGGGGGAGAGAAAAATACGTAAATTAGGAAAAAATCAAGGGAAATGTGGTTTATGGGGTACCATTCATCTAGTTACACAGCTAATATTTGAATCTCTGGAGATACCCGGAGCATAGGTTTCCAACGATGGAGATTTCTGGGGACGAAATATACTAGTGTACCGTATGTGATGTGCCTTCACGAACAAACATCATCGCACAGTGGAACCTGCTGAGCTGCACGTGGCACATTGATACAGTTTACCAGTGAACTGGGCCATACATGGGGCTGGGTTCCAGTGAACCGCATTTCGGCTGCACCAACAGGCAGGTGAGTCTCGTATTTCTGCTTCACATTATTCCAGGTGAGTGATTGGTCATAACTCATTTCCATACGTTTTGATACACCCTTTCCCCCCTTTCTTGGGGTTTAGAGCCAGGAGAGACACTGTTCAGGATTATTCAATGGTCAAAAGTTTGTTGAAAGACCAATACAGTGGGTGGAAAAGGCCAATTTTTTGCGAATTCAATGGTCGTACTAGTCGGACGAAACATTCTGGGTTCGAAAATTCCCTTGTCCCTAGACTACCCTCCACACCGCCCAGACAAACAATTTAATTATTCAAAAGGGTTCTTGAACTCATGAAAATCATGATGAGTTATTGATTTGTCTGTCTGATCACTTGTAATCGACAAATTTTTTGTTTGCCTAGCTTTCTCATACCTGGGGAAGTATGTAGGGCTCAGAGGGAGGGTTTACCCAGAGTTTTGGGGTCCATACCGGGCCGTCACGGCAAAACTAATGGGAACACTCGCTTAAAAGCGTGGTGCTCCCAGTGTTGTATTTTAAGGGGTTAATAAGGGTAAAAATTTAGGTCAAGGCTTAAGAACAGGTTAAGGGGTTAATAAGGGTGGGCTTAATTAAGGCTTAAGTTTAAAATTCCCACGATCCCGCAAGGCCTCCAAACGACCGTCTGGCGCCTCAGAAAAATGCCAAAGTGTCGTTTGAGCACAATTGCAAGACCAAATATGCTGAGTTTGTCCAGTCTCGTCGTTGAGCCCATGTTCAACCGATTTTACCATCGTGTCGCCCATAGCCGGTGATGACGGCTATTTGACCCTGAGACGGGCAGATTTAACATCTCAGCCAAATTTCCTTCGCTGCCAGGAATCGAAGACTACACTCGTTAATCATCGGGGCGACGATCCTAGAGGGGGGGTAATGTCACGATTAGATGCAAATCTTATCGTTCCAACACCTATCTAAGCACTCGAGATCTAAGCGCTGGATGACAAGAAAGCTATGACAGAACCCGGCCCGAAGGATGACGTCATGATGATGTCAGAGATGACGTCAGAACACGTTGAAGAAGCAGGACAATGAGAACACACACCCAATAAAGAAAAATATCGACCGAGGTCGATAGGCTATCTGAGTTGGGATAAATCCTTAGTGAAATCAAATTAATGGGAAAGTTTTTGTTTCAATTGGGTCGGAAAGTCAGATGGAAAGAGCCGCGTTCAGCAGCACTTTCAAATACTAGAGATTTAACCACTTTCCGCAAGCTGTGAAGGAATGCTGGAAGATGGAATTTCAGCAGCCATTTCCAATGAGAAGAAAGATGGTCTTTTAATTTTTTCCTTTGTTCGAACAAAGGAAAAATTTGAAAGTCCTTGTTTCAATAAGGCTGAAAGAACAACTGAAATTTCGTCTTTCAGCAGTCCTTTCATAGCTTTCAAAAAGTGGAGAAACCTCTAGCATTCGAAAGAGCTGCTGAATGCAGCTCTTTCCATCTGACCTTCCAACCTAATTGAAGCAAAAACTTTCCCATTAATTTGATTTCACTACGGATTTATCCCAACTTAGATAGCCTATCGACCTAGGTCGAGATTTTTCTTTATTGGGTGTGACATGTGGTTACGGGTAGTTGCAGTATATATTTACATTAGTCACTGGAGGTATTCTTGATTGAAGGGTGTCAGATTTTACGTAGGTAATAGGCAGTGGCATACGCACTTGCTTGGGGTCCTGTTTTCCGAAGAGAACAACGAAATTCTCCTTTTTTTGAAGCTTCTCGAGGAGAATCCAAGTCAGAGCTCCCTCGTCCGTGGCCCACGCGATTTGGGCGAGTTTCGGGAGATTTTTGCAGCCAGACATGGATGGGCTAGTATTAAGTCGATATTATGAGTTTCCGAGGTAGATAAGGTGGTATAAAGCCCGAGGGCGATTAAGAGACAAGAGACGAGAAATTTCCTATTCACGGAGGGCTTAGGCACACACGACTAAACATCTACCAATGGTGACGGCCGGTCACTGGCCACCTGATCATCTGCGTCTGCGACTGGCCGCAGAATTCTACTTTGAGCGCACCTATTAGCTGGATGGGGTGAACGCCGCGGTCGTTGTGACCGTGGTCACTGAAAATATGCGTCACTTTTCATGTTACTGATGTGACGACTTGTTAGGCAGTCAAGCGCGCGATAGGTGTTTAAGTGTGCGCGATAGGCATTTGAATGCGGGATAGGCATTTAATTGTGTGATAGGCATTCAACTGCGCGATAGGTGTCTGTTGAATACCTATCCTACTAAAGTTGTATGTACTCGTTGTGAGTGCGGCTTCAGAGTGACTTTTGACCGACGGATTCCGAGTCCGAACGGATATGGACCCGAAGATAAAGCAGATATGACTAACCATAAAATCCAACCCAAACCTCTTTGCTCACAAGAGAGGAAATGGAATTGTAGACAGGTAGAATGTTCGACTAACAGGGAGGTGTAAAAATGTATTCCGACATTGTCAATTTCAATTCTGTTTTCTTTGCTTTCTTTTAATATGTTTTTGTGCAATGACTAATTTGTCATGACTAATTTGTGTTTGTACTTATGGTCAAAAAGTGACCGCAATCGATGTGCTCCCACATGTAAGTAGCTAAACCTAAAGGTTCAGCCAATTACTTCACCCAGTTCGCTAGACAGTATAAGTAGAGTAGCCATTACGCTGTTGTAGTTTAACCTTTTATTCCATCATCTTCAAGATCTACACGAGCACCACCCAATCCCTCTCATCTTACCGAGAGTGGACGCTTAAGGTCTTGACTGTGACATCAAGGGAGTAATCATTCCCGGAACAAACAAGAATCTGGTGTTATCACTTTTTGCTGACGATACAACAATTTACCTGAAATCCACTGACTCCATGGAAACTCTCTGGGGAATTCTACGACTCTGGTGCGCTGTATCAACTGCGAAGTTTAATGAGCACAAAACGATACTTCTGCCCTTTGGGAGGCCCTCATATCGTCAGAAAGTCGTAAGAGAAAGATGAATTAATGATCAATGCTGAATTGGTGTGATCAACAAAACTATTAGAATTGTCCCTGAAGGCGAGAGCTGCCGTATGCTAGGTCCATGGATTGGAAACAAAATCACTTATACTACACCATGGCCCTCCATGTTGGAGAAAATAAATGCAGATATCATGTGCTGGCAAACAACACTCCCAACGCTTGAAGGGAAACATCATATCATTAGCATGGTAATTGGAGGTCGGACACAGTATCTGACCAGAGTCCAAGGAATGCCAAAGGAAATTGAAGAAACTCTTGAAAACTGATACAGTCCTTCTTGTGGGACGGAAAGACAGCCAGAGTGTCTCTCGAGACAATGATCCTCCCAGTTGATCGAGGAGGCAAAGGAATTTTAGATATCTCATCTCGAAATAAAGCTATTGATCTTTGGAATCTTCAATGCTATCTCATGCAAGGAGAAGATCGACCACTGTGGTGCTATTTTGTTGACTTCATACTCAGAAAATACTTGGAGACCAGCTACCTAAATATCAGGCCTGGTCAAGTTATCAACATTTTCCTGAACAACATCCATTTCCCCATTCCCAGGTCAAACACAATACCTGACAACCTCAAGCACATGATCTCTGTAGCCCACGAGTTTAACCTCAAATTTACCACACTCTCAATCGATCGTGAAGTGCAGCTTGTTATGCCAATATGGAAGCACCCCTCTGTCTGCTATCCAGCCTACAAAAATACCTGCCTTCGAGATGCTGCAACCTGCCTCAGAAACCAATATAAAGTTTGAACCGTTCAAGATGCCCTTATAATTGCTACGAGAAGAACTACGGTGTTAAGACGACCACATACTATCAATCCTAGTGGTGTTGGACGAAAGAATTGTGGATGTCCTCCTTGCAATAGAGATCGAAATGAACTTGGTTGCCTTAACCCTGGCAAGTGCATTGAGACTGCTAAAATGCTAATAGACTGTATTATGCCAAAATGGAATCCACTTTTCCCAATGGTAGACCTCTATGATGAGCTTGAACTGACAGCAGAGGAGATAGATGCTAACCAGCAGGAGGTTGAAAGTGACAAACCAATGACCTATGATCCAAACTTCAGATTGCTTAGTGTCCAAAATGGCTTCCAGATTTTTGCTGGTGATGATTCAATGAACGAGATCGCTGCAAGACGACAAGGTGCATTAGAGCAGACCCCAGAGCTGATAACAGCCTTTCTACATATAAAGATTATACGGCCTGGTCAGTATGACCCCCAAGTCATTGCTAGATTCAGAATTGTTTCACACGATCTGCAGGAGGATGAAACTGTCTGCCTCACATTTGACAATCCAACCATAAAAATGAACTTCAAATCAGGAATAATGGGTGCTGCCCTCATCCTCTTACAGAAGTTGCCAAAGAATGTCCCCTTATTACTATGCTCTTCCTCTGACTTTCTGCTCAAAGCACTGATTAAAGACTGAACAAAATCTGAAAACAATATGCTAGACCCAAACTTCCTGCTTTTCAAGGCAGTGCTAAATGAGCGAACTGCGTGGACACAGTTCAAGCAGACAAAACATATTTTCCCTGTCGCTTTAGACATTGACCCACCCCCTTCACTTGAGGTTGATACCCAAATTGATGTAATGTTCAATTGCCCTGGCATACTAATCTCACAAGGCTCCCAGCAAATCTTTACAAAAATTATCAAGGGTAACTACCCCGAGCCACTCAGGAAATCAACATTCATCAATTTGGACCTTATCCACTGCTCGGTACATGAAATTTCCGATTACACCCCAACAGACGAAATGATTTGGAAATGTATATGTTCAATCAATTTAAGATGACTTCACCATGAATTATTCTGGAAGTCAATTCACAATATTTTCAGAGTTGGTGACTTCTGAACACATATTGATAATCTTGAAGTGATAGCAATCTGTCAAACCTGCGGTGTCCCTGAAAACCAGGAGCACATAGCGTTGGAATGTGATGCCTCTGGTGCAAAATTGATTTGGAAACTAACACAGAAGCTCTGGGGTATGAAATATCCCATGTGGCCTCCCCTCAGCTGGGGGCTCATATTGGGTTGTAATCTTGTTAAGTTCAAAGGCTCAAAGGGCAAAATTATCCCTGAGATGGGAAGATTATTTGCCATTCTGGTATCCACTGCATGGCACACAATCTGGAATATCTCCAATGACAAAGTTTTAAAGAATCCAGACCGAAAGATGACAGATGTTGAGGTTCACAATAAATGGCTGAAATCTGTTAATTCCGCACTAGGACGAGATCGAATCCTCACCAATAAACTGAAATTCGATAAGCTTGCGCTGAATAAGGAGCTTTTCCTAAGAACATGGAGTGGTCTACTAATGAACGAAGACTCGCTGCCGGATGACTGGACATACACAGTGGGGGTTTTAGTGGGTATACAGCGATTGAGATTGAAAGATTCAAAAAATGGGATAGGATAATTTTACGAAGGCTGGAGTCCCACACTATGGTATTTGTGCGTAATGGCATTTCCTCCCTGGACAACTTCCCCGGCATTAACTGGAATTTTCTGGTAGACCCAGCGGATGACTTTTGGAATGTTTCTGCAGACTGAATCTCATTATCCCAAACACTCCAAGAAAGAAAAAAAAAGCTACCAGTACACTTACAGAAGCTGATCATGGGGACAAGGGATAAGCTTCCTTAAGCGACTGGGCTATTTGGGGACAGTTTTGGAAAATGAGTGACTGCACTTAGAAATGAAAGCAGTTGCATCTTGAAAAAAAGTTCCTGGTACCGACTTAGGTACCAGGTCTCCAAATCAGAATTAAAACATGGTTATTGCCTCTGCATTTCTGCGCTCGATCATGACAGTCCGAACTTCTGAACTCCTTAGCAACTGATTTCAAATTTGGGAGTAATGTGACTAGAAAGCGGCAATGTCCGAAACCGGTATGATCCTATCGACTGAATTGATCCGTTGGTTGCACCAGTGTACGGACAGCAATCAAGTACATGTTATCTAAGATTGATTAAGGGTGAACTGAAGACGGCTTGATAAATCATTAAAAATTTGAATTACCAACCCTTTGCGGATGATGAGCATTTACATACCCAATTGCAAATGGCATCCGCAATTCGCAGCGATGTGGCCGTTGCCACTCTGCGGACAGATCATTGCTTCCTGGTCGTCTCTCTTCACCCACCCTTCCTTGCTTTACAACCACCCAACCAAGCAGCTTTGAAGATCGTGGCTGGCCCCACTCTTCACTATCATGTCCACTGTTCACCAGCTGCTCCTGACCCCCTTCCTTAGAGCTTGAAGTGACTGCACCAGAGATTTGAGCTAGCTTTTTTTGCAAATATAATGGTCTGGTGATTCGGAGGGCCTGCTGAACGAAGTAATCTCTCTGAAACACAGACAAGAGGCAGTCAATTAAACTCGGAAGCAGGGCCCTCCAGGCCCGACACAATCCTGCTTAATTCCTCTGCAGAAATTAAGTGATCTACTTCCTCTTCAACAGCGGGCCAGATCGTTCCAGGTGTTCTTTTTTTTCAGGAATCACTGGTTCCCTTTTCTGTTATCAAATGCATCTGCGTGTGAAGTTACGGAGAGAATCGTTGTCTTGCAGGGCGAGCCATTATATCCACCATTATATCCACCATTATATTTTGGTTCATGTCCCGGGGAAAGTATGTTCTTTGTCGATAACATGCAAGCAGGGACAGTGGGGCGGAGGCAGTGCATTTGTCCATTTTTCAGAACCCTCGAAGGACGAAGCGCCTGCCGCCAAAAACGCGTCGACGTCCGCGCGCTCCACACGCCCGCCTCGCCCGGTCCCCGGCGCGATCTGCGCGAGGTCGATGTCCTGCGTGCGCGCATGGTGCCGCGCCAACGGCGTCGCGAGCGTGTCCACATCAGCGCCGCGCTTGCGAGGTCAAGCCGATGCAGGAGGCGCGTGGGCGGCGCGATGGTGGCGAGAAAGCCGTTTGCCGCGGAGCACAGCGTGACGTGACGTGACGTAACGAGTTACCCATCACTTCCTTCCGATCCTGAGCTGTCCGGTACGTCTCACTGTCTCATATTATTCACTGCACATGCGAGATGGACTGACGAGCGTCGGCGCAGCGAACATCGGCATCGTGTGTCCGAGGGCGCACGGGCCGCGCGCGGGGTTCGTAAGGAGTGCGCGAGTGCGGTGGCCCAGTGGGGCCCGGGGAGTTGGGGCGGAGATTATGCACGGTGTTAGACGGTGTTGCGCGCGATGTTCTGTTGTGTGTCCTGTAGACAACTCGAGGCTGTATGTACGTTACATTCTGCATGTTCATTTATTTTGGGGTCAGAGATCGGGAAATGAAAACGCCGCTGTCAGACAGCTGTACCTGTCACGATTAGATAAGATCTATCGTTCCAACGCCTATCTAAGCGCCCGAGATCTAAGCGCTGGATGACAAAGAGGCTATGACTAAGACCGGCCCGACCGAAGGGATGACGATGGGATGATGTCATGATGATGTCAGAGATGACGACAGAACATGAGGATACAACAAGGACCTTAAGAACATGCGGTTAAGGGTAGTAGTAGTATATATAGATTAGTTCACACGGTTCCCTAGACAGTATAAGTAGAGTAGCTATTACGCTGTTGTAGTTAACCTTTTATTCCATCATCTTTTGAGATCTACCACGAGCACCACCCAATCCCTCTCTTCATACCGAGAGTGGACGCTCAGGTCTTAACTGTGACATAATAAAGGTTACCCCTCATACCCTCGTACCGCCACTTTCGACCTCCTTTCCCTTTCTCCCCACCTACCCACTCTACCTCTTACCCTTTCTGCCGTTGCGGCAGCCTCTTACCTGAAGATCCATTTCCCCTACCACCATTCACGTCGTCCACACCGACGTTAAACAATTGCAGCGCCCATCGTGCGCGGTTCACTTGAACAGACGTCGCTACACGCTACGGGAAACGTTGAGACCGTCCCCGCGTAAAGCAGACAAAGGAGCACTAGCCTAATCCTCGGAGAGGGCTATCTCGCAGCCGCGGGGGGAGTCGTAGAAGACCCCGGACTGTTCTGTCAGCAAAAGACCGCCTCGACCTCACCACCTGCCCTAGTGGCATACCGAACCTCCGCCCGGCTTTAACGCCGCGATTCCTACCAACACGTCTTACCGCGTTCCCCCATCTGACTCAGAAGACGAGTCCGAGCTATTCCACTCGGCCGCTTCCCTTCCACCCCGATCAGACCACTCCCACCCAGACTCCCTCCATCGGCATTCCAGTCGATAACTCGAATTCACCACTCCGCAAGACCACCTCCTCCTCACCGCGCAGTATTAGCGCCCCGACCAACACAGCTAATAGCAGCCGTGTCCCCACCTTCACCCCCGAAACCCCTTTCATCAGCGCCGATTGAGATGTCGCGCCCCCAGACCCCCGAACACCCCATGGAGGAGGAAGCCCCTCCCCGAGTAAAATATGTTCCAGTCCCCGTTCCGGGATGGAACGGAGAAGAACAACCCCCGCGTTCGGGATCCTCACGGATCTCTTATGCAAAGACTCCGCCGATGTTCGACGGGAACGAAAAATCCAAGTTTGAAACTTGGTGCGACGCCCTGGACAACTACGTCTGGGCTTACGCCTCGGAATTCAATACCGAGAAGAAGAAGATTGCCTTCACTGTGTCCTTATTGGGCCGAGAAGACGGAGCCAGGTGTCCGGCGTCCAACTGGGCGCGGAACTGGAAGAAGAAAGCTCGAAGGGAGACAGCCTTCGAGAAGAACTGCAACTTTCCAGATTTCCTGGAAGATTTAGCAGAAACGTTCGCCGATGGAAACGGCACCCAGACGGCGCACATGCGCCTTACCACCACCCGCCAGGGCAAGACCGCCCTGGTAGATTTCATTCAAGCTTTCGAGCTGAATGCAGAAGAGGCAGGATACGACCTGTCGGACAGAACAGGGGCTCACGACACCTTCATGGTGGAGACCCTGGAGAACCTCGTCTCGGACGAGGTGAGGAGTCAGCTCAACGTCGGGTGATGGAAGCCCCCACGACCTACCGGGAGCTGAGGAGAAGGCTGATGATAGTCAGCCGGAACATGGAGCGGCAGGCGCTCCGGAAGGCCCAACAGGCCAGATGTTCTGGGTACCTGCCCAGAGACGAACACTGCTGCACCAGCAGCACAGATGACCCTACCCCGGGGATATCAGGGGACAGCGCCAAATTGGCAAAGAAGATTGGGGCCGGCGAGACCGCCCCATGGACGTAGACAGGAACAAGGCAAAGGCACGCCCTTCTTGTGCTACAACTGTGGCAAGGATGGCCACATGAAGCGGGACTGCCCTGAGCCCCGCAAGACAAATTCAACATCAGGGCCCTCAAGCCCGATGACTACTCCCAGGAGGAGTTAGCGGCTTTGGCCGCGATGTTGAGAGAGAAGGGTTTTTAAAGGGGCCCCGCTTGCGGCCAAAGCGGCGCCCCCTCCGATTACGAAATGCTCCCTGGTTCCAGTAAAACTATTAGATACGAGACTTAGTTACGGTTACGGATGTGAATGGACCTACTCCAGTAGTAGAAGGACTGGACTCGGCAGGAGCCGAGGAGAAAATAGCTAGTGTAGAAAAACAAAAAATACGTATCTTGGAGAATCAGAATCGGTTACGTAACTAAAGAACCAGAAAATGGACAAGAAGAATAAACTCTGGAGCGAGTTTAAGATTCAATTCAAAAAGGCCCCTGGAACCCAACCAGCGAGAAAAATAGTGCGACGAAAAAGGGTGACGATGTCACGGAGGCTCAATCCTCGAAAGAGGAGGTAGCGCCTACGGAGAAGACGGGGAAGCGATTGATGTGCCGGCCGGCCTGACAGGGTTGAAGGCGGCCAAGTGGTTATCCCACAGGGCAATCAAGAAGCAGAAGGGAGACAAGCTCGCGGAGGAGATGAAGGAAGTCCAGAGGCAGCGGAAGCATCATGAGATGCTGGTTCCAGTCACGTTGACAACGTTGGACACAGGGAAGACGCGCGCAGTTAAGGCTCTTCTTGATAATGGATGCACAACCTCGTGCATCGATCGAGACTATGCCAAGGCTGAAGACTTCGAGCTACACGAGCTTGAAGCGCACATCGTCGCCCGAAATGCCGACGGAACCGAGAACGCACGGGGAAAGATCACTCATTATGTAGAGTTGATCATGTCCGTCGGACCCCATTCGGAGAAGCAGAGATTCCTCGTCACAGGACTCGGCAAAGCCCGGATATTCATTGGGTACGACTGGTTGTTCAAGCACAACCCTGTGATAGACTGGAGAGCACAGACTTTGCTCTTTAGTCGGTGCCCGCGGAGTGCAACATGACCGGGACGGAATTCGGAAGAGGAGACCGGTGGAAGAACGAGTTGGAAGAAGGAGAATCCCTTCTACTCGTGGACTTCGGAGAGGCGATCGACTTGAGGTTGAAAGAGACCCAGTCACAGAAACTGGCAGAAGAAGCCAATAGAGGAAAGGAGAGGATGACGGAGGAGAAGATTCCCGAGAGTACCGGGAATTCGTGAAAGTCTTTGCAAGGAGTCGTTCGACTCATTACCCGAGAAGAGACTATGGGATCACGCGATCGAGCTCAAGCCAAATTCAAAGGCTGTAGATTGCAAGATATACCCGCTCTCGGTGACGGAGCAAGAGAAACTAACGAGTTCTGGAAGAGAATTTGAAGAGCGGAGGATCCGCCCCAGCAAATCGCCGATGGCTTCGGCGTTCTTTTTCATAAAGAAGAAAGACGGCACCTTGCGGCCTGTGCAAGATTACCGGAAGCTCAATGAGATGACGATTAAAAACCGCTATCCGCTTCCGCTAATTTCGGAGTTAGTCAATAAGCTCCGAGGTGCCCGGTACTTTACGAAGCTAGACGTACGATGGGGGTACAACAATGTACGGATCAAGGAGGGAGACGAGTGGAAGGCGGCATTCCGCACAAATCGAGGGCTGTTCGAGCCGCTCGTGATGTTCTTCGGGCTTACCAATTCGCCCGCGACATTCCAGACCATGATGAACGATCTGCTTAGAGATCTCATCAACGAAGGAAAGGTCGTCGTCTATCTGGACGATATCCTAATCTTCTCGGACAATCTGGAAGAACATCGTGCGTTGACGAAGCGAGTCCTGAAAGTACTACAGGACAACAAGCTGTTCCTCAAACCGGAGAAGTGCGAGTTCGAACGCACGGAGATCGAATTCCTAGGAGTCATCATCTCCTACAATTCGATGAGGATGGACCCTGCTAAGATTAAGGGCGTAATGGAGTGGCCAGAACCAAAGAACCTGAAACAAACACAGGCGTTCCTAGGGTTCACCAACTTCTATCGTCGCTTCGTCCGGGGATACAGTGAGGTCGCCAAGCCGCTCACACGGTTGACGGGGAAGGAAGGGTTCCAATGGGAACAGGAGCAGAAGGACGCGTTCCAGAAGATGAAGGACCGCATTGCCGAGGACGTGGTATTAGCATTACCCACGGACGACGGCAAGTTCCGGTTAGAAGCAGACGCGTCGGATGGAGCGACGGGAGCAATCCTGTCACAGGAGCAGGAGGGCGAATGGCGCCCTGTAGCGTTCATGTCACATGGACTGAACGAGACCGAGAGGAATTACGAGATCTATGACAAAGAGATGCTCGCGATAATGCTCGCCTTGGAGGAGTACAGACAGATGCTGATGGGAGCGCGAGAGACGTTCGAGATTCTGACGGACCACCAGAATCTAGAATATTTCAAGAAGCCTCAGAAGCTGAACAGGAGACAGGCCCGATGGATACTGGAGTTAGCAGAATACGACTTCACCCTTCACCATCGGCCCGGAGCGCTGAACAAGAAGGCAGATCTCTTATCTCGGAGATCGGATCATGACCAAGGAAAAAACGACAATGATGACGTCGTTCTTCTGAAACCGGAGCACTTTCGTGCGCAAGAAATTGTGCTCGACGGACCAGAGACGGAGATCCTGGAAGCGATCAAGAAGGAGAAAAGAATAGATCAGAGTGTCAAGCAGGCGCTCTCGAAGAAGCTCCCCGGGTGGGAAAAGAAAGAAGACGTCATTTATTACAATGACTTAATATATGTCCCACGAGACGAAGAACTACGAGACAGAATCATTGGGCTACACCATGATAACCCCTTGCTCGGCCATCCAGGAGAGAACCGAACGCAGGAAATGGTAGAACGTAACTATTGGTGGCCGCGACTAGGGAATCAGGTCGGGAAATACCTGAAGGCCTGCGAGGCATGCCAGAGAACCAGGGTTCATCGCTATCAACAAGGAAAGCTGAACCCGCACCAGATTGCCGAGGGACCTTGGCAGATCATTTCCATGGACCTTATCGGTCCGCTGCCAGTCAGCAACGGGTTTGACGCCATACAGGTGTGGGTCGACACCTTTTCAAAGATGATCCACTGCGAGCCCACAAGCATGGAGCAAACCAGTGAGGGGACGGCTCGGTTGACCCGAGACAGGGTGATTAGATATCATGGAGTGCCACGGAAGATTATCTCGGATCGGGATCCGAGATACGTGTCGGGGTTCATGAAGGAATTGAACCGGCTTATGGGTATCGAAATGAACCCGAGCACGGCGTTCCACCCGATCACGGATGGACAGACGGAGAGGATGAACCAGGAGATTGAAAAATATCTCCGGGTTTTCATTAACTATCGACAATCGGACTGGTCCGACTGGCTGTCGCTGGCAGAATTCACACACAACGACAAGACGAGCTCGTCGACGAGCATGTCGCCGTTTTTCATAAACACGGGAATGCACCCCTGGAAGGGGATAGAAAACGCAGTCGAGTCGCGCAATGAAGCCGCGAACGACTTAGCAGAGAAAATGAAGAAGATTCGAGAGGAAGCAGCAGCAGCGCTGGAGAAAACTCAGAAAACCATGAAAAAATATTACGACGCTAAGCGTCGGGATGCGCCGAAGTTTTTTTTTTTTTTTTTTTTTTTTTTTTTTTGGAGCGTTTGGGATAATGAAATTCAGTCTGCAGAAGCATTCAAAAAGTCATCCGCTGGGTCTACTAGAAAGTTCTAGTTAATGCCGGGAAAGTTGTCCAGGGAGGAAATGCCATTACGCACAATTACCAGAGTGTGGGACTCCAGCCTAGTAAATTTATCCTATCCCATTTCTTGAGTCATTCAATTTCAATGGCTGTATACCCACTAAAACCCCCACTGTGTAAGTCCAATCGTCCGGCAGAGCAGCTTCGTTCATTAGTAGACCACTCCATGTTCTTAGGACAAGATCTTTTTTCAGCGCAAGATTACCAAATTTCATTTTATTGGTGAGGATTCGATCTCGTCCCAGTGCTGAATTCACAGATTTCAGCCATCTGTTGTGAATCTCAATGTCTGTAATGTTACGATGTGGGTTCTTCAGAACCTTATCGTTCCGGATCTTCCAGATCGTGTGCCAGGCCGTAGATACCAGAATGGCAAATAATCGTCCCATAGCAGGGATAATTTTCCCATTTGAGTGTTTGAATTTAACAAGGTTACAACCGAGGACAAGGCCCCAGCTGAGGGAGGGCCACATGGGGTATTTCGTGGCCCAGAGTTTCTTGGTCAGTCTCCAAATTAATTTTGAACCCGATGCATCACACTCCATTGCAATGTGCTCAAGGTTTTCGGGGACGCCACATGTGTGACAAACAGAAAATTCTTCAAGATTATTCATGTGTGTCCAAAAGTCACCTACTCTGAAAATGTTGTGAATCGACTTCCAGAATAATTCACGGTGGGTTCGTCTCAAATTTGTGGAACGTATAGAGTTCCAAATCATTTCGTCTGTTGGAGCGTATTCAGAAATTTCATATATGGAGCATCGGATGCGGTCTAGGTTGATGAAAGTTGCCTTTCTAAAAGGTTCAGAGTGGTTGCCTTTGACAATTTTTGTAAAGATCCGTTGTGAGCCTTGTGAGATTAGAATTCCAGGACAGCTGAACATTAAATCAATTTGGGTATCAACCTCAAGTGGAGGGCATATATCAGTGTCCAAATTTAAGGTGACAGGAAAAGTGGGATGCGCCGAAGTTCAAGGTCGGCGATCGGGTTTGGCTAGAGGGAAAGAACATAGCCACAGATCGGCCGACAGGGAAGCTGGAGGATAGAAGGCTGGGGCCTTATGAGATCCTGGAGAAGGTTGGCGCATCGGCATACAAGCTCAAGTTGCCGGAGACGGACAAGTCACATCCGGTCTTCAACGAGGCACTGCTTACGCCATACGTGGAACCCCCCGTGGGAAGGAGAGAAGAACGACCTCCGCCGAACATCGTCGGTGGAGAAGAGGAGTACGAAGTGGAGGAAGTTCTCAACCACAGAAAACGTGGACGAGGATACCAGTACCTCATAAAGTGGAAGAATTTCCCACTTTCAGAACGGACCTGGGAACCGACGAGACACTTGTCGAACGCGAAGAAGCTCTTGAACAGATATAATGTCGAGCACGGGATCGCGGTTCGAGAGTTGTCGGTAGAGTCCAAACTGGAAGGGATGACCACAGAGGAAAAGACGGCGCTGGCCGAAGAATTACGGAAAAGAGGCTTGATGCCACCAAAGACGGAGGAGTCCGCAAACTTGACGACGAAGCAGACGGTCCCTATTTTCAAACAGGGACACTGGGACTATCTCATTCATCGCTTCAAACCGAAGCAGGAGACGTTACCATACCCGGAGAGACGGTTATACGACCCAGAAACAGGCAGATTCGACGAAGCAGCCAAGTTTATCCCTTTACCAGGAATCGAAGCCTACGAGCGTTAAATCGTCGGGACGACGATCCTAGGGGGGGGTAATGTCACGATTAGATAAGATCTATCGTTCCAACGCCTATCTAAGCGCCCGAGATCTAAGCGCTGGATGACAAAGAGGCTATGACTAAGACCGGCCCGACCGAAGGGATGACGATGGGATGATGTCATGATGATGTCAGAGATGACGACAGAACATGAGGATACAACAAGGACCTTAAGAACATGCGGTTAAGGGTAGTAGTAGTATATATAGATTAGTTCACACGGTTCCCTAGACAGTATAAGTAGAGTAGCTATTACGCTGTTGTAGTTAACCTTTTATTCCATCATCTTTTGAGATCTACCACGAGCACCACCCAATCCCTCTCTTCATACCGAGAGTGGACGCTCAGGTCTTAACTGTGACAGTACCGCTGTGATTAAATCAAAGCCTTTGTATCTTGGGGGTTTGATGCCCACTCACAGGACGGTGAGGCCGCCGACGTTGGTGTCGGAAGGAGTCTATTTGCGCGGAGGTTTCGAATGGGAGAGTCACCTCCCCGCCGCACCTTGTCCTCGGGGAGCGGGATAGGCGCTGAAGGAGGCGCTGGGAGCGACGACACCGGGTATGTACGTTGCACTGCCAACTCGAGGCATGCTTTCGACGTGGCAGATACCGATATGGCAGGATCTATCCTAAGATGGGGCTCAAAGGCAATGAATCCGGAGCGATCCGGGATCCATGCCATTACAGCACCTTGCACGTTGGTGGGGCATGGACATCTGACATATATAAGACTGACATCCTGGCCTTCAAGCTTCTCGACCTTTATCGTCACAACCATGTCCGAGTTGAAAGCAGCGTGAGTATCCCGGACCTCTTGTCGAGACTGCTTACTCAATTCATGTCCTTTAATTAGCATTCAGCTTCACAGTAAGCAGCCCGCTATATTGATGCTGCCAAACCATCCTTAGTCCTTTCACAGGTATCTGTGTCACATCCTCGATTAACCCCCATGATGATCTTCCGGGTGACATGAAAATGTTTGCCCAGCTCATCATTGAGGAAAATATTTTCCTGCAAACCTTGCCGGTGGTTTCGGAGAATGATCAAATGAGTTGGAAACTTAGTTTTGGGTGTAAAATGTGAGTCTGTAGTACAAGACACTTCGGATTCACTGAGCCTCACTTCTTCTCAGCCCGCCCCATGCTGTTACCTTCTCAGTGGCAGTCTTACGCCAGAGTGAAACTGAGGGAACACGGCTTGTCGGCTATGTTGAAATCGGGCGAGGCGAAGTCCTTGGATCTGCGGAATCAAATAGGTGTAGTAGGTGCAATCACCTTACTCTGAGCATCATCACTGAGGATTCCAATGTAGCCTTCCAGCTGGAGCTCAATAAAGTGAATCCTGATGGCCCTTCTCTCAAATTCACTGCTGGTTTCTCAGTTTCTGAGTTGCCATACCGGGAGGTATCTGCTTTAGATCTTGTTGGCGTGCCAGGAAATACAAGTAAGACTGCCCAGATATTGTTATATCATTACCTGAGTTATCCCCAGTTACCTCTGTCAAGCATCACGGTATCGAAAGTGAACTGGAAAAGATGTATGACGACTCCATTCAGGCGCAATTTTCTGTAGATGTGCAGCAGCTTTGGGTGATGCATGAGAGGATTCTACTATGCTGCCAAAGCAATGAAAACAGGGCGCAGTTGCTGGATATACTCGGGGATCTTTGTCTGCAGTCCTACGAGGAATCGGGGACTGTGGATGACCTGAACCAGGCAGTCTGTGCATACAATGATGCAGTGAAGGATGACCCAGGGTCTGCCATCTATCTTGCAGATCTTGGAACATCCTTGCTACGTCACTTTGGGCAGTTTGGTAGCTTGCGGGATATCAACCGATCTGTTGTGATGCTTGACAATGCTGTTACTGTCACTCAAGATGGCCACCCTGGCAAACCTGCAATGTTGAGCAACCTTGGCATTTCGCTTGGTTATCGCTTTGAGCGGCTCGGTGATCTCAGCGACCTCAACAAGTCCATCATGATGAAAGAAGATGCTGTCCGACTCACTCCAGATGGCCACCCTGACAAGCCTGCAAGGTTGAGCAACCTTGGCATTTCGATTGCCGGTCGCTTTGAGTGGCTCAGTGATCTCAGCGACCTCAACAAGTCCATCACGATGTTTGAGGATGCTGTCCGACTCACTCCAGATGGCCACCCTGACAAGCCTGCAATGTTGAACAACCTTGGCCATTCACTTTTGGGTTGCTTTGAGCGGCTTGGTGATCTCAGTGACCTCAACAAGTCCATCATGATGGTTGAGGATGCTGTTCGACTCACTCCAGACGGCCACCCTGACAAGCCTGGAATGTTGAACAACCTTGGCAATTCGCTTTTGGCTCACTTTAACCAGCTTGGTGATCTCAGCAACCTCAACAAGTCCATCATGATGAAAGAGGATGCTGTCCGACTCACTCCAGATGGCCACCCTGACAAGCCTGGGAGGTTGAGCAACCTTGGCAATTCGCTTTCCCGTCGCTCTGAGCGGCTTGGTGATCTCAGTGACCTCAACAAGTCCATCATGATGTTAGAGGATGCTGTCCGGCTCACTCCAGATGGCCACCCAGAAAAGCCTGGGAGGTTGAGCAACCTTGGCATTTCGCTTGTGGGTCGCTTTGAGCGGCTCGATGATCTCATCGACCTCAACAAGTCCATCATGATGTGTGAGGATGCTGTCCAACTCACTCCAGATGGCCACCCTGACAAGCCTGGAAGGTTGAACAACCTTGGCAAGTCATTTTTGGGTCGCTTTGAGCGGCTCGGTGATCTCCGCGACCTCAACAAGTCCATCATGATGAAAGAGGATGCTGTCCGACTCACTCCAGATGGCCACTCTGACAAGCCTGCAAGGTTGAACAGCCTTGGCAATTCACTTTTGTGTCGCTTTGAGCGGCTTGGTGATCTCAGTGACCTCAACAAGTGTATCATAATGTTTGAGGATGCTGTCCGACTCACTCCAGATAGCCACCCTGACAAGCCTGCAAGGTTGAGCAGCCTTGGCATTTCGATTGCCCGTCGCTTTGAGCGGCTCAGTAATCTCAGCGACCTCAACAAGTCCATCATGATGTTTGAGGATGCTGTCCGACTCACTCCAGATGGCCACCCAGGCAAGCCTGGGATGTTGAGCAACCTGGGCAATTCACTTTTGGGTCGCTTTGAGAGGCTCAGTGATCTCATCGACCTCAACAAGTCCATCATGATGCAAGAGGATGCTGTCCAACTCACTCCAGATGGCCACCCTGACAAGCCTGGGAGGTTGAACAACCTTGGCAATTCGCTTTTGCGTCGCTGTGAGCGGCTCAGTGATCTCAGCGACCTCAACAAGTCCATGATGATGAAAGAGGATGCTGTTCGACTCACTCCAGATGGTCACTCTGACAAGCCTGCAATGTTCAACAGCCTTGGCCATTCGCTTTTGAGTCGCTTTGAGCAGCTTGGTGATCTCAGTGACCTCAACAAGTCCATCATAATGTTTGAGGATGCTGTCCAACTCACTCCAGACGGCCACCCTGACAAGCCTGGAATGTTGAACAACCTTGGCAATTCGCTTTTGGGTCGCTTTGAGAGGCTCGGTGATCTCACCGACCTCAATAAGTCCATCATGATAAAAGAGGATGCTGTCCAACTCACTCCAGATGGCCACCCTGGCAAGCCTGGGAGGTTGAACAACCTGGGCAATTCGCTTTTGGGTCGCTTTGAGAGGCTCAGTGATCTCATCGACCTCAACAAGTCCATCATGATGTTTGAGGATGCTGTCCGACTCACTCCAGATGGCCACCCTGACAAGCCTGGGAAGTTGACCAACCTTGGCAATTCACTTTTGCATCGCTTTGAGCAGCTCAGTGATTTCAGCGACCTCAAAAAGTCCATCATGATGTGTGAGGATGCTATCCGACTCACTCCAGATGGCCACCCAGACAAGCCTGGGAGGTTGAGCAACCTTGGCAGTTTGCTTTCTCATCGCTTTGAGTGGCTCGGTGATCCTCAAGACTCTCAACAGCTGCTACGTCACTATACTTTAGCTGCATGCTCCACAACCGGCCCTGCCAAGATACGATTTTATGCAGACAAAAGCTGGGCGAAACATGCCCATGTTCACCAACCCTCATCTGTACTCCATGCATATACTACTGCCATTGAACTTCTGCCTGAATTGGTATGGCTCGGGCTGTCTATCACTGATCGGCATCATCACCTCTCGCAGGCAGGCCAAGTTGTGAGAGATGCTGCTTCAGCTGCAATTGCCGTGCATGACTACCAGAAGGCAGTGGAGTGGCTTGACCAGGGTCGTTCAGTTATCTGGGGTCAGCTCCTCAATCTACGCACACCAGTAGATGAACTGAGGAAGAGCCATCCTGGCCTTGCTGATCAACTTGTCACTCTCTCTACCTCATTAGAAACTGCTGGCACCCGGAGCAATGATGTGGCTGATGCGAGCAAACCACAGTCACTTCAGTCCATTGCACAGAAATATCATTCACTTGCTCTGGGAAGGGATCAGCTTCTACAACAGATCAGAGAGCTGCCAGGATTTCAGAGGTTCCTCTTATCAAAGCCAATTTCTGAGCTTTCGCTTGCTGCAAACATGGGCCCTGTTGCCATTGTGAATATCAGTGCATATGGATGTGATGCTCTGATCCTCATGCCAGGCCTTGGAGATGAAGTCATCCATGTCCCACTGAGTGACTTCACAATGCATGATGCAGAAGCCTTGACCAAATCTCTGGCATCAATTGTGGGAACTCCCGGACGCAATGAAAGGTTTATGGCTCCAGATGATATCTTTTCCTGGATTCTCTCTGAGCTCTGGGTTAAAATTGTTTGCCCAATCCTCAATGCACTCGCAATTACTGTAAGTTAATTTAATCAACATATCTGCATCCCATCCTAATGATCTTTATAGACTCCAGCGAGCCAAGATGTGGGACGTATCTGGTGGTGTCCAACGGGGCCATTAGCATTTCTTCCTATACATGCAGCAGGACTCTATGGTCAAGACCAAGCATTAGGCTCTACATTATCTGACTTCCTGATTTCATCCTATACACCATCATTGACGGCCTTAATCCAAGGGTTTCTCCCACGATCTGAATCCCAGGAAGACCTTCAACTCCTTGCTGTTACTCAGCCATTAGCCGATGGACAGTCCTATATCCCAGGAACTCAGGATGAAATCAAATGCATTGAGGGGCATGTTGTGGGAAAAAAAGTTCATCTTCAGTGGTTGGATACAGAGATGGCTACAATAGACAATGTTCAGAAGGGCATGAGGAGTTCCAGATGGGTCCATTTTGCCTGCCATGGTGTGCAGAGTGCCTCTCCCACTGAAAGTGCCCTCCTCCTTGCCGGACGCTCACGGTTGACACTCTCAAACATCATCCAGCTATCTCTCCCAAATGCTGACCTGGCATTCCTCTCTGCATGTCAAACAGCCACTGGGTGCCAAGAGCTCCAAGACGAGTCGGTTCATCTCACCGCTGGCATGTTACTAGCAGGATACCGAGGTGTCATTGGGACAATGTGGTCTATCATGGACAATGATGCCCCACAAGTTGCCGGTAACGTTTATGCCCATCTATTGGACACATCACCTCCAGATCCGACGAGGGCAGCTGAAGCGCTGCATCTCGCCGTTCGGAAGCTTCGAGAGCAGTCCGGAGCAGAGAAGTCATTTTTACACTGGGTGCCCTTCATACATTTTGGGGTTTAACTTGAGGAATATAATGACTGTGTAGGATATCGTAGGTGTAGAAGTAGTTTGGTAGTAGTCCCTAGTTCTGTAGGACTCCTTGTGACTTAATCTTGATTTTATTCGACAGAGTGTAGGTTACAAGTTATAGTAGCCTCCATGAGAATCTCAATAAGTCTTATGTATATCACGTCCAACTCGATGTTTGTGTATCGTGAACTGAACTGACACTGCGGTGATCAAAATCCATTACCATGGGAAAAAGAGCCTAGAACTATTGAATTTTTTCCCCGGTGCATATTTTACTAAGGAAAATTTGGGGATGTAGACAGAATATTACTACTCAAATTTCTTCTGAAAATGGATCTTCTTTTACCCAAAGAGATTTTTGGGAAACAGCTAGTCTTTGTCCTGGAATTTTCCCGCAAGACAAAGACCGTCTATTTCCACAGGAAAGATATGGGCTGCCTTTTTTGCTCAGGTAATAGATGGGCTGTTTGTCTAGGAGACAGCTCATCTATTTCTATTCCTTTGTTCGAGATCCCCTCGCAACAACAGACAAAGGAACCAGAAAAATAAAAGTCTAAAGGAAACCCAAACAGAACAAGTCGCAATCTCCACAAGCTGCCCCTCGAACATGTGCGCCTCACCGCTGTCTTTGAGCTCGTCCGCGACGCGCATCATTGAGGGGGATATCAAAAATATTGTCCTGATAAATAAAAAATAAAAAAATAAACCACTCACCCTCCCCCGCCCCCCATCGTTCAGTTCTTCCAGCTCTTCCCGCTGCTCGTCTGCCTGTACGCGAAGATACAGCCATTATATCTGTAGGCATAATAATCAGTTTCGGTGAGTACGTGATGACTTCAGCAGGCAAATTAAAAATTGTATGGGAAGCGAACGTCATGAAGATTAAGGGCCAAAGGGAAGGACAACCGACATTGATCAACCGCACAAAAGAGAAAATAGGAAGAGCAGCGCAGGAACATACGACAAGAATATCGGTCACGATTAAGTGGTAAGAAGGAACGGTGTCTGCCAACACAAGACACGAAAAAAGGAAACGAAAAAAGAAGACAAACACGCCCATCCAACACGCTTGTTCTCCGCAAGGAGGTCCGCCTGCGTTGGCGTGGGGAGAAGACCTGCGGGTACGGTAGGTCAGTTAGCAGGAATAAAATGAAAAATGCGCATTCAGACGCGCAACGCACTAGCTGCGACACGCGGCGGGATAAACCCCGCCACGACACAACACGACAATCGCGCTCGACACAGACAGACAAGAACGACGCCCCAATCCCCACAGAAAACGCGCATGCCCGTAAAAAAAGCCAGAAAGCAAAACCGCAACTCACCCGATTACACCCAAACCGCCACTCCTCCCTCCGTAGACACTCAAGACTTACTATTACCCTGTCGTCTGCATCTTCAAGGATCGGAACAAACCGTCCGTATTTTACCTGGCTAGGGATCCGCATGTGGACAAGCTTGGTTCCATCGGACTATACTTGGGCTGCAAATATGCGCCGTTTTCCATCACATAATCGGAACTAGCCATGCACGGGCTGACGGATTTCTTTACATACCTCTATCCAAATGTTGTGTCTCAGCTAGAGGGCCCGTAAACCTGCAATTTTGGACGATATGGGGCTGTTTCAGTGATTTCAATTATTTTGCCCAGCTTGCGTGCCCTGTAGCTCAGTATTTATTTCCTATATATTTATTTGTGCACAATGCAACTTGTGTGGTGAATTGGTACATCAATAGTGGTGGGTTGGGTTAGATTAAATTCATTCGCTGGCCCTGCCCACCCTTGCGTTATTATGTTTTTCGTTTCCCCCCCACTATATATATACTACCCAGTTAGCAAAATGGGCTCGGAGCACGTATCGCCCACAAACAATTCAAATGGAGCTTACACTTGGTCCAAAAACCAAGCAAGGTCAGAGCCGACGCCTAATCGTGCTGTGAATTCCGGCCCGCCGCGATCGGATCGCGTGCCGTGACGTGACGTGACGACTGACGAGCTCGGAGCTCGCAAATTCTTTCCTCGATGCCGCCCTCCGCCCTCCGCCCGCGCACGCCCTCCCCTTCCTCCGACTCGGAATCAGAAACTGAATCCCCCGAAGCCGCGCCCCTCGCTCGCGAAGCGCGCCGAGCGCACCCGGGAGGCGGCGCACGAGTAGTTTGCAAAGGGGAGCGCAAGGAGCGGAATCAGGAGCGGGATAGGCGGGCGAACGCGCGGAAGAGGGCGATGCACACGGGGTTGCGGAGGCTGCGGATATGGTGGGCGATGTCGGGGGTGAAGTGGAGGATGAGGGCGGTGACGAGATCCAGTCGCGCATGGAGCGCGCGATGCGGGAGGCGGCGGAGGAGTCTGACTAAGGCTCCAACCGTTTCCGTTTATAAATGTTTATACACGATTTTAACCGTTTTCGTTTTCATTTAGTTTGCCCGGGGGTCCAAACCGTTTACAAACCGTTTTTACGGTTTAAACGGTTGTGGAGATTCGATCCGCTGACAGTGGACTTACTGGTGGAAATCTGATAACTTCTTGCAGCTAGTCGTGTCTCTCGACCCTTTCTTGCTCCTCCAAAACCATAAGAGCCTGTTTGGCTGCCAGATCCATGGATCTGCAACGTTGCCAATTTCCTTATTAAGTAGTCGTGGGAAGATCCAAATACATGTGATGTCTGTGACCTTTTGTGACTCGTCGTGTCTTTTTTCATTGAATTCTCGCATGTCGCCTACTCGTCGGATTGACACGTCCAATGCCGCCAACAGATGGCTCGCAGACACCATCTGATACTGCCCCTTCAGCCGCCCGTCCGGCTCTCCCAGACAAAAGCAATGCGGTCTGGACTCGACCCGACGATAAAGCCTTGATTCTATTTCTTGTCGATAAAAAGGCGGCCGCTGGCGATGGCGCCAACTTCAAAATGACGACATTTCGCGCTGCTGCGGAAGTTCTCGACAAAATTAGCACCAAGGGTGGTCCAAAAACGGCGAAATCGTGCGCTCACAAGTACGGTGGTGTAAGTCACCCCTCGGTATATTATGCAAGTTATAAATTTATTCTGGGGCGGCTTAGTTTAAAAAAATCTACAACATGATCACAGACATCAAAAGGGTCTCGGGCTGGAGCTGGGATGACGATCTGGGAGTGGACGTGAGCCCGCAAGCCAGGGCACTTGGGATGCGTACGTTGCACAGTTCCCAGCGGCGGCACGATTCCGAAATTCAGGGTGGCCCTACTTCGATCTTATGGCACAACTTATGCCCGTAACAGCGAAGGGCAACCATGCCTTTCGGCCTGCTGTTGGCTCGGATACTCGTGGTAGCGTGCAGAAGGCCCCGAGCCCCGACTGGGATGAGAGCGACTTAGATCAGGCTTATGGTATGCGCAATGAGGATGATGACGGTGATGCAGGAGGTGGTGGTGGGAATGCCGCGGGTGGAGGTGGAGACGAAGATGACGAGGACGACGAGGACAATGGTGTACGTCCGGACAAGGACAACGAAGACAGCGATGTACGTCTCCACTCATAATGATTTTTCTGACATAGCTAATGGGCAACAGTCCTTTTCTCCCCTCCCAACTCCATCTGTTAGCACCAGAAAGAGCGCAGCTGCAACGACACCGATGTACAGCAAGAAACCACGTCTCTCTGGAGGTGCCCAGGCCCTCGGAGAAATTGCCTCAGCGGCGACGGAATTCAAGAATATCATGGGAAGTTTCCGTGAAATCTTTGCTGCTCCAGCTCCAGCTCCAGATGCACCAGCTCCGACTGCAGCCCTTGTGGCGACGCCGACTCCAGCTTTTCAGCCGAGTCCTCAGCGAAGGACTCATGCAATCATCAATGCTCAGAAGGAGACATGGCTTATGCCCAACCAGCGTGTCGCGCTTGTCAATATCCTACGTGACATTATAAAGGCGGATGTGTACAATGCACTCCTGACAGATGAAATTTGGATTCCGTGGGTGCAAGATGAGCTGCGTGAAATTGGGATCATTGCATTCCATCCTTTGTATTCAAATCTTGACTTCAATTTTGACATTTAGTTTATATCTGTTTGTAAACTAGAAAACTACGATTGTTCACTATCTATGCATAATTTTCGTCAAAGTCTTCACCTCTCTCATGCAGCAATTGCTGGTAGCTTTCCCACATCGCCTCTGCAATATCATCACGTCTCGCCTCTGACCTCGCCTTTTCACGCTTGTTAGTGGCACCTCCGGCAAGTGCACCGAAGTCCTGGTTTGTGCCTCGCATGGTTTGGGTCCTCGACGTCCATCTCTAGAATATCATCCCATTCAACTGAGTCGTGCTTGAGAATAAAATTGTGCAGGGCCGCCATGGCTGGTGGAACACGAGCCTGAATATCCATGTCATACTCGGGAGGTCGGGTGAGAATCACCCATCTGTTTTTAACCACACCAAAAATACGCTCAACTACATTTCGTGCTTGAGCATGTCAAAGATTGAAAAGTTCCTCGTGATTCGCAGGCCTGCCCAAAAATTAACATAGGGTCAGCCGTAACCAAAGAACACATACCTAACACTGGCACATCCGCATTCTGCCAAATGGTATCGTCTTCCTCTATAAGGAACAAGTGCTGCATCACAGCTGCCGAAACCAGCATCTGCAAGGTAGTATTTGCCGTCTGGGACAGTGAGATCATTGACCCGAGCATCGAGGAAAAGTGCCGCATCCGCCATTGAACCTTCCCAGCCACTCAGCATATATAGAAATACCATGTCTTGTGAGCAGCATGCAAGACAGTTAATCAATACACCCCCTTTACGATTGCATGAGGCATGTCGATCTGCTGCTGACAGCGCGGAATTGATGTGTGTGCCATCCATCGAGCCAATTGCATCACGGAAGAACGGAAAGAATTTGGGATTTTGAAGAATGGAATCGGGTATGGGGTCATTGACCAAAGGGAGGCAGACATATTGTGTATAGAATGGGGGCGAGGAAACAGCAATGAGAACTTGTCGGAAGTACCTGAATTGTTCTCAGTATATTTTTTGACAATAATAGTAAAAAAGAACTACTTTGAAATCGTCTCATTGGACCGTTGAAATCGTTCACCAACATGCCGAATGGACAAGCCGGTGACACAGGTGTAGAGGAAGATCGCAACCTGTTCTTCCAGTGTGACGTGTTTTGAATGGGTCAATCCAGAGAGTGCACGAAGTTGAGCTACAAGTTGCAGAAAGACATGTAGCCTCATGCCTAGCTCCGACTTCATCCTGTCAGGATGCCCGACAATTAGCTCATTTACCCAAGCTTTACCAATCAAAGCCGATGTATGGTATTTCTGTTTCCAGTACAGAGGACTGGCATATAGGACTACAGCAATGTGTATCATATGCCAGAAGTAGGCGGCAGCGAGGAGCAAGCATAGTTGGACAGCGTGAATTGGCATTGGAGGCATTGTTGCCGGAGAACGCGTCGAGGACACGTGAATATTTTGCTGTCACGTTGTATCATGCTCGTGGACATCACATGTATTTGGATCTTCCCACGACTACTTAATAAGGAAATTGGCAACGTCGCAGATCCATGGATCTGGCAGCCAAACAGGCTCTAAATGACCAGGTCCTGGTCATGGAATGCTCAACTGGCGGGATCCATCCAAATATGGCAATTGTTGATGTGATTGATGGCTCGGCATTGATGCGCCGTGCAACTTGCGCTCATCGCAGTCTGAACTCAACAATCACCTCAGCTCCTCTGCTGGGTGATTTTTGCTTTCACTGAGTGTACCGTCGTCACTGAACAAATGCCATGTCAGGTTGCCACTCGTGTTGAATTCAAGTTGAATTTCTTGATTCAACCCACATCAAGACTCTGGTTGCAGTGTGCACCCTGCATCCAGTGTCAATTAATATTGTAGGGCTCTGTTGCCGGCATGTGCTCTGTTTCAGCCAAGGTCCTTTGCAATTCCCACAATGATAAGAGGCAATACTTGAAAGAATAAAGACCTGACAGCCCGATACATCCACTGGTTCGGAAAAATCTGTGGAAAACACTGTTTATAAACTGTTATAAACAGTTTATAAATGTTTTCTAACCGTTTCCGTTTAGTTTACAGGGTTCCATAAACGAAAACTAAATGGTTGGAGCCTTAAGTCTGACGAAGAGATGTCGGGTGACTACGACGACAACGACACTGAGCCCACGCCAACGAACCTCCCAGAGCACCTCTTCTCGTCCGTGTTCACCGGTACCACCACCCCCATGCCCGCGCTGTCGATAATAAATCAAAATCAAAAGCAAGCCCTCACATCCCTGCCACCTCCATTCTAATTTCTGACCAGTTTAACCCCCGCAGAAATCGCTCTCTGCGCAAGCCCATTGTGCTCGTGGGGTGCCCTCCATCTTCAAGAGAACGGGAGCACAGGAACATTACCCGGCGCCCACTTGTGCGGTGGGCTGGGCGCTCTTCTCAGATTGCTCGCTGTGTTCCCCACGAGTGCTGTGCACGTCGCGATTAGACGCTCATCTGCGGTCTGGGCCACACACGCGATGGTGCGCACTTATATTATTATTAGCGGCGCTTAAGTCAGGCGTGTAGCGCCCTTTTGCCACCCACTGTGATCCGATCACTGTGCGACACCTTCATCCCGCAGAACCCGCTCATCAACGCGTGCCCACCACCCACCACCTCGCTCATCCTCTTTTCACCCACCTTCCGCGCTGGCGGAGATGGCGCATCTCATGCTGGACGGCACCTTGTATATTATTATTAGCGGCGCTTAAGTCAGGCATGTAGCGCCCTTTTGCCACCCACTGTGATCCGATCACTGTGCGACACCTTCATCCCGCAGAACCCACTCATCAACGCGTGCCCACCACCCACCACCTCGCTCGTCCTCTTTTCACCCACCTTTCGCCGCTGGCGGAGATGGCGCATCTCATGCTGGACGGCACCTTGCGCGCGTCCAGTGCTGTCAGCCACCTTCTTCGCCTTTGACGATCGCAGTGGTGCGGAGATTCGCGGGCGCAAAGTGTCCTCATCCCCCGCACGCGCTGGTGATGAGGGGAAGGTGTGTATGGGTGCCTTTCCCACTCTTCATACACTGATGTTATCCCCACAGCCCCGCCCCATCCATGCTCTTCGATACCCAGTATGTCGAGTGCATACTTATACTCCGAATGTTCACCCTCCACTTGTGTGAAGAAGGGCTGGTTGCGACGCAGAGCAGAAGGCGCGAAGACTGGGTGTCTCGGTTTAGGTGAGTTATCAACAATGGTCCGCCACTCGTTTGGTCATGCCCATGTCGAGTGTTATACATCGAATATGGGGACTGGGCAAAGTCCGGTGCCCAGGAAATGATGCCGAGTTTAGCGAGATACGTGCGGACGTGTAGAATGGCGCTTTCTTCAAGTTTGTAGAATGCCGCGATGATCTTGCTTCTGGAGCGAATCACTTCTTTGACATCGAGGCCGACCTTGTTGTACATGTCAGATTTTTTTTTGAGGGGGAGTCAGTTATGACGGACTGACCTTGACATCGGTGGGTGAGATAATGTTACGACCGATTTGTCCCGTTCTCCTCAATTCCCCCACAGTAAGACCGTGGAAGCAAAGGTTAAATGTGTTGACAACTTCCAGTGCTGCAGACAGAGGAGCGCTGCTGGAAGTCAAGCACCCCCAGGTAAATCAGATGTGGAGATAGAAGGCCTCCTAGTAATCGTTAGAAAGAGAAGAATAAGGATTGAAGATGTACAATACCGTCAAAGTACGAGCCTCCGGTGCGACCTCTCCTAGTAACATCTGATGCTCCGCGGGCTTCTTCTGGCTAGGCTTTTTTGCCAGTTGTCTTTCCATGCGAGGCTGGAGTAGAGGAGGCACGCGGTACGCCCGAAGGTTTGTTCGAGGACGAGCGGGATGAATTTGCTGGCGAAGGTTTGCTGGAGGACGAGGGGGGTGGATTGGGTGATGAGTGAGGCTTGCCAGAGGATGAGGGGGGTGAATTGGGGGATGTGCGAGGCGCGCTTGTGGAATTATTGGTGGAACGGCGGAGTGTCTTGGGTGTTTGAGATGCGCGAGCCTGCTCCAGAGTGGAGGAAGGTGCTTTGTTGGCGGATTTTGAACGGGGGTCGGCTGAGGCCTAAGACGAGGATCTCTGGTAGGTGTCTGAGGTCTGCGTGGGTCGCGAGTACGCCAATTGGCAGTGCTGGCAGCCTCTCTGCACATTCGAGTAGCTTCGCCCATTTCGACATCAGGATGGAGAGTGTCTGCCCTAACAGAAAATGATTAATGAGAGCACAAAGACTTGAGCAACACTCGCACCTTTCAATTCCCTCCAGCCGAGCTATTGCAGCAGCAAGCTGCTCGCTAAGGATCTGATTCTCGGCACGAGCGGCTTTGCCAGCAGCCTGGATCGTAGTAAACTCCCCCTGGAGTGAATCCTTGAAGCGCTCAGCCTCGTGCTGATACTCGATGTGAATGTTTGCCATCCATGCATTTAGCTCAGCGTTGGCAGCGATCAGCGTGTCGACAT
This sequence comes from Mycena sp. CBHHK59/15, assembly GCA_029204085.1. NCBI lineage: Eukaryota > Fungi > Basidiomycota > Agaricomycetes > Agaricales > Mycenaceae > Mycena > Mycena sp. CBHHK59/15. The sequence goes on from JARGXW010000068.1 coordinate 264,993, forward strand.
CGGGCGGTGGGTTTGTGGGATTCATACTGGAGGCAGAAGAAGTAGTTGATATGAGTGAAATCGTGAGGGCGAGCTTGGAATGTGGACTGGAAAAACCGGGAGCACCGTCGAAGTTTTATATCTTATGTGTGGTGCGTGAAGAAAGACATGGGGAACAACGAGGCAAAGGAAATTGGGGAAAAGAGCTTTGTTCCTGATGAACAGAAGACTTGACAACACAGAAAGTGGAACAAAGTCGCTTTTTTTTGCCTTTGTTGCCGATGCAAGGCGATGCAATGCAGATCACTCACTTTGTTCGCTCGCATTATTTCTTTTGGCGCGCCTAGCCCAAATGCAATCTGCGCAATTTGGGCAATCTGCACAGTGCTGACTAATTTTATCGCCCCTTTGGGCCGAACCAAACAATATCTTCCTTCTACTTCTTCTGCTACAACGTCTGGGCTCCGATTCGACACCCAAATCATGTGGCGACCAGGCACAGTCCAACGCGAACCGCCACAACCTTCACGACCGGATATCTTTGCTTCCTAGTCCGTGCTTTGGCCGCTTTTGAATCCGGATGCCGTTGTTCTGCTCGATGACTTCCAGGCAGTATTAGGGCCGAATTCCGGACGTCCAACGCTCGGGAGCAACGGGTACGTGTCGCTGAATAGACCGAAGGTATTGAGAAGTTTTGAAACTCCAAAATTGCGAAGCTGAATCTGAAAATTCGGCAGACAAATACGCAAAATGATCAAGGGAAATTCGTAACTGGGGTTCCGGACACTTCGAATCGGCTCGGGCTGCACCTCGTACCCCCAATGACCCAACTTCTCCCCGCTCTCCCTCAACTCAGCACTGCTCACGCCCCTCGACTCGCCCGGTGCGGGCGCGCACCACCAGCTGCAACTCCATTCGCCCTGCACTCCCCGACACACAGCTTGTTCCCGCTCTCGTCCACACATGGCTAGCATTCACCGGGCGGTCATGGGCTACACTCGCCCGTCTGGGGCGGCGGCGCCAGGGCCTTCTGCAAGGAGCGCGCGTGGGCGTACGATCCGTCGTCGCTGTACCACGGAGGGCACGCATACGGATTCCTTGGGAGTCCTGCAGGAATCGCGTCGCTAGGCGGCACGGACGCCTACGACAACGGCTTGGGCTTTCCCCTCCTCCACATGCAGCTGTAACAGCATCAGCCTCGCCCCCAACGTCAATGCCTGTGCACATTCCAATGTGGACACCAACCCCCGCTTCCTCCCCCTCCCCTCGACACCGCCTTACCTCCCCTCGCTCACGCTCAGCGCGTGCCCTCCTACCCATCACGCGTACGGATGCGCCAACGGCGGGTACTTCGATTATGCTCGTACCGTCGGCGCCACGGGTCGCCTCGGACTTGAGCTTGGCGGAGGAGGAGATACTCACGGCGGAGGAGGAGTGCTCGACAACTACCGCGCCGGCGCCTGCGCACATGCGGCCTGGATGCGCCCGGATGACGGGCTCGGGCTCGGGCTCGGGCTCGGTCTTGGGCACAGCTTCCTTCCGAGCGCGCGCGCTAGCACCAATGTCGGCACGGGAACAGGTGCGGGTGGGAGCATTCCGGCGGACTCGGCAACGACGGCGCGGGTGTGGGTGGCGCGCTCCGGGCCTCGGTCGTGTACCAGCGGTAGCAGCAGCAGACTCAGGCGCAGCTTGAAGTCAACCAAGCTCAGCAATAGCAAGCTCTGCAGCGAGTCCGGTCACAGCAGCATGCTCAGCAGGCGCACTAGCAGCAAGCGCAGGACGCGCTCGAACTGGGGCTCGCAGCGTTCGGCAAAGGCTGGGAGCTCGGTGGTGCGCGGGATGGCGGCGGATCGGCGGTTGGCGAGGAGGTGCGCGCTTTGTGTAGCGGCGCGTGAAGGGGGTGGTGGGTGATGTAGATCATGCGCCAGACAAATTGTTTTCTTGCACTGGGCCAGTATTGTATTTGACGACGAAATGTATGCTGCTAGAGCATTGTCGACGTCAGGTCTCACTACCCGATTTTTGAATTAAATTGAATCCCAATTTGTTGATAGGACATATGCATGGGAACCGGTGCAACAGTAAGACTCGCCTCTCAACATCTGCTTGACCGCTCCTCACTCCCTGTTCCTATGTAAAGAATCTACGAAAATGGTAATTTCTTGCTTGATGCCAAATGTCCCCTTCGGTCGCCGATAATATGTGAGATGCGAGATAACATGATGGGGCTCAATGACCACTGGAACCTGCGGGTGCTTCGGGTTTGAATATCATACAATACATGCAAGCTCTGGATGCGAGGAGTATGGTGTTCGTGCTTCATCCATCGCAGTAAGAGCCGCATGGGGTTGGACGACAATGAAGGTACGAATTTGTCCTTGCAGGGCCACCAACCATATTGACTTGATAAATCCAGTGTCTTTGTGTCCAGCTGAGGGATGGCGGAAGGAAATGGAACTATTGCCGTGATGTTTGTCAAACGTCAAGAATAGTCGTGTTTTATGCTTGAAATGGGTCACCCGCACCGCCCGGGATGGAAACACGTTCACATTGGTGTCGAAGAGGTCGTAGGTGAGCTCAGTCCCACGAATATATGGCGGAGAATATGTCTGGTTCCAGTAGCTGAAAATCAGCTCATATATCGTTCGCTCGAGTATGTCTCCGGAGCCGTTGTGGGCAACTTCGTCTCCTGGCATGAGTTGCCTCGGGTACTCTGCTCCTTCCGAGTCGACGCCAGGTGGATTACGAGGGGATAAGGCTCGCATGACCGTAGCAACAACCGAGTTAGAAGTCACGCTGCTTGCGCTATCGAGGATTGATGCAAGCAGCCTCCCGCGTCGACATATTGGTCGAAGCATTGTCAAGTCAAGTTCCCCTGGTGGCACATTAACTGAAGATAACAAAGTCTATAAACATCAACGTACACATGTGGTTGTTCGTCTTAATCTTCTGAAGCCTCCCATTGTGGCTTTCATACGGAAATTCACCAAGCTTCACGAGAGGGCCCAACCATTTCAACTGTGAACCATTGTGGATGGCGTAATGGTGGTTCGGACGAGTCGTAAGGCCGGGGAAGAGCAATTTGGAGGACCGGAGATAGTCAAGATAGTGCTTGAGGTATGTATCAGCCTCTGCAGGAGTCATGATATAAGAACATAGAATATTTGTTGCCGCAATGAGATCGGCAAAGTTGACAAGCAGGTTCTTCTCTTTGGGGGAAGAAGAGGGATGATGCCAACGCTCGGGGATGATCAGCGGAAAGAAGATGGTGAATAGAATAAGCCAATTATCCGCCTTGAGCTTCCCATGCGATTTTTCTCCGAGGTTGACAGGCGGGCGATCAATCCAGGCAGGTATCACAACACCGTGAGTCCCGTATGGATAGTGTCCATCGAGTGATTGTCAAATACTTTCTGTCTGGGTTTCTCACTTGCATAGATTTTCTCGTCCTCCTGGTCATAGTCTTCATCGTCGTCTTCGGCATTGTCAAGCTCAATATCAAAATTTGCATTGTCCTCCGACTCAGTGACAAATTGGAATGACTCTGTCCTTAGTCGCATGAGGGAGGCTGGTGCATCCTGCTGGAGAAAACTGTCATGATGGAGCGCCGCAAATTCTGTGGTAAGGGTGTCTTCGTCGGCATCCATCATCTCCACATCCGAGTCAGAGGACGCAGTGTCGAAGAATTCCTCCTCGTCGCCGCCGTGAGCATTGCCAGCCTTGGAACCATCGCTACCAATGCCCCATTTTAAACGAGCGTGATGTTGTAAAACACCTTCGATCCAGTTGTGCATTACTCCGAGAACAGTGTGCTTGACTGGGTCACGATATGTCAACTTATTGAGTGATGACCACCAGCAACCATGTTGTTTGAAAATAGCTATGCGCTGGACTTTTGTCGGCGCAAGAAGCCAAGCCTTGGACCAGCGCAATATCTCGGTCCTGCTGCATGGCTCGAAATTGGTGTAGTCAAGCCGGTCGATTTGGCTGCGCTGAAGTTTGCAAAATGAGCAAAAATTATTAGATCCATGGCCAGCAAAGCCGAGGGCCTTCTTGAGAGCCAGGATATCACTGATGGTGCACTAGTGCATCTAGTCGTGCTATGCCGTAGTGTAGACAGTTGTGTAGGCCCGAGGCCGTAGGCAGACATAACATAGCTTGCTCTTGACCACATTGCGTGCTCTGTCTGGGCTGCAGTCTGGCTTTGCCAGATTGCACGTCTCCAATGGCGGGGATGATTGCAGTGCGGTAAAAATCACCCTCTGGGTGATTGTGCGTTGGAATACTCTTTCCATCCCACATTTCCTGAAACAGGTCTACAACGGGGTCCGAAACTGAGGGTTCTTTCGGGGGAGGAGTTATCTCAACGAAGAATGTATTGTCGTCGAGATGCCATTGGTCGTAGGGGAGATTGAGGCAAACCGCCATGATAGCACCACATGACACCGACTTCCCCGCAATTTTGTTCATGAAGGGATTAAACCAGTCGATATAGTAGCTGAATACGAGATTATTGGGTTGGGAGGTGAACAATCCTAGGCTTTGCCAAGCAGGGCTATCCCAAATCGAGGCCATCTGGTTTGGGTTGGGTATATGAAGGTGTGACTTCCGAAGAAGGTCCTCCATGCCAGGGCAACATAAAAAATGAGACAACCAGCTCGGGAAGTCTTGAGTACTATACAGATGCCGGGGCCAATTGTTGGTCCTGCTCAAGTCTGTCGTTCAACCCAAAGAGGGGTCGAACATGGCCTTGAGCCACTTGTCTCTCGAGCAAGACAAATCTCGGGAAGTTCCTCCAGGGAGTAGGCTCGATAGCAGGTTGGACAACAAATGGATCGAATGATGAGAGGCTCATGATTCATTGCAGTCCGAACGTCCATGGGGATTTTACGGTCACCAACAGTCCCAGTGTCCCCGGCCACCATTGTAATAATCATACCAAGAACCTTGAGTACCCGGTGACTCGCATCTCGACTGAGGCCACATATAAGGTGCAGCCAAGCTGTGAGTGTGCATGCAATGAACACTAATCGCCGACGGGCTGAAGCAGGACTTGATAAGGCTAATTAAGCTACAAACCAAACTGAAATAAAGATGGTGCATACTCGTTTCCCCTTCAAGTCTATTCACATTGGTGCCAACTCTAGCCAGTACTACTAGTGTGGGTTCTGTGGGGGCCCCTGCTGCTGCAGCCTCAGAATCCATCTCACGAGCCTGACATGAAAGAGGTTGGATTAACTCAGTGTTGAAGATTTCGACATAGACCTTACTGGGAGTAAAACATTTGCCTGCTCTAGTTCTTCATCTTTGTCTTTGTGTTTTGATACCATGCTCTTGTGAACCCACTTGCCCTTCCTCACTTGTCCGTCCTTTGCCTGCCAGGTCTGTCCTTTGCAGTCACGAGAGTGGCAAAGGCAGAGAGAATAATTCTTCTTGTATTCTGGATGCTCCTTCATGACTGAACGTGGTAGAAGGGAACGAGAGAGCATGTGTAGCAGCAACTGCGATCCGCTGTGTCCTGTCACAAAAGAACTGCACGGAGGTCAGCTGTTCTGTCACAAATGAAAAGGCTGTGGTGTGAAAAGCAGAAAATCGACGATGAAAGGAGTTAAGCCAGAGGAAGAGCAGAGAGAAAAACAAAAAGGTGTGGTCCGTAGCCGACCATGGGACCATTCCGTAGTCCAGTGCCAACGAAAAAAGGAAATGAATTCGCTTAAAGCAGGAAAAAGTTCGGGAGAAGCACAGGTGAGAGAGATTGTGCAAGCGGACGGCAGGAGTAAGGCTCCAGCCATTTCCGTTTATAAATGTTTTCAAACGGTAAAAACCGTTTTTATTTTCGTTTAGTTTACGGGTCCTGACAAACAGTAAACAAACCGTTTATAAATGATTGTAACGGGTCTCCGACCTGCTATAGGTCAAATGGTGGGCTCCCATACTCACAGGCCCCCTAAAGTCCCTCATTAGATGCAACCAATACCAAAATAATAGGATACGAATTGTCAGATGTCCGATTGGCAGGATCGAGGCGCATGCTTCCCAATTTAGTAATTATCCACGTGAGTGATGGCGCACGGTGATATCCGCCACATCACGCGCCTTGCCTCCCGCCTTGATCCCGCCTTCGTCCTGCCACGTCAGTCTTGCTGTTGTTGGCACTGGCAATGTGCAATTTTAGTGACAGAGGCTGGGTCCAATGGGGACCATGATTCATGGTTTGACAACCCTGATATACCCATCCCAGATTGCCCTGCCAAAATACCGTTTACAAACTGTTTTAAACGGTTTAAAACTGTTTTTGAACCATTTCCATTTAGTTTACCGGTTTCTGCAAACGAAAACTAAATGATTGGAGCCTTAGGCAGGAGACAGAGCCAAGAGCAATCAAGCTATATGGAGAAAGGAACCAACAGGTACAAATTGATGAGCACCGCCGAACGAGCAAAATCTTAAAGAACGGTTAATTTTGGTTCCTTCGGGAACACCATTTACAACACCAACAAAGATCAAGTAAACGGATCAGGCATATTGGACTCTAGAGCGAAAACACTTGTAGCGATGGAGTGCGAACTAACTCGTACGCTAAACTGGTACTAGCTGGATGCGAAACATCTATTTTCCGTTGCCAGAGCAGGTGTGGATGCCGCCCTTGGGGGAGACTCATTCGTCACACACCGAGCACCGGACAGCCTGGTTGACGAGGATCTGAGAATACAGAGACACCAATCAGGTGGTAAATAAATAATCCGCGCATGCACGTACGGTCCTTTCTTCGGTGTTGGCGTCTATGGGGACGGTGAAGGCACCGGAAGCGTGCTGTGGACCAAGTCAATCTCAAGTAGAGCCGCAGTGTTGGAAGGAGGGAACCTCGATGCCAGGGGCGGCTTCCTGCACAATGGTGCTGACACAGATATTGACGAAAAGCATGTTGAATTGCACTCGAAGTCTGGAAGAGCAACATTTAAGTGATATCCAGATGCGAAGGAAGTATCCTGCAAGTAAGTCTTCAGAAGAGTGAGGTGCTGGTTGGGTAGATATGTGGTGAGCTTATACACTGCGACGCATGAGTGTTTAACGCCTGTTCCTTGTGGTTTGGTCCACGATAGGTGTTCAGGTGAAGTTCACTGGGAAAGCGACGCTCAGGTCTGCGAGGTCTGAATAGTTTTTGTGTGTTCTTGAAGCTACAGCCTCACATGGAAGACACTTAGTCTCCCTAGTCAGACCATTAAAGAGGTTTTTTTTTGAGGGGAGGTGGAAAAAACTGATTTAATGGAAGACACTACCGCTTTCACCTTCATGGTCTCACTGATCCATGCGAGCTGATTCCTTTCATGAGTCAAGAACCGTTTTCAAGTATGCGGGTGATGGAACACGCATGTGGGTTCAATTCCATTCGCGTGTCTTAGGCCTCCAGCTTGAGATGCCGCCTAGATGATATTGTATGTGCACTATAGAATGATGGCTTTACAATGGGTACGGAGTCGATCGGTTATCGGAGAAACGAAAACCACAAACACACGTTTTTTGATGGCGCTGGGTAAGGCTTGGGGATTCAGAACCAACCAGGTGCGTTTTCAATGCCGTTGAGCGGTTTGGGGGCCGTTAGCAAGAGCACTGCTCAGTCTCAAGGCCCCTGGGCAGTGGTATCGCGATTCCAGTGAGCTCTTCCGAAGGAAAAATGCAGTTTTTCCGCGGCATTCAGCTGGGATCACCTGTCGGTACCAACTTGCGGGAGAACAATGATTTTGAAGCTAATCTGATGTGGAATAGAAGACAGCGCTTGCTCGAACAAACGGGTTTGATCGCGTTGGGTGCGAACCGAGGTTGAATCAAGGTTCCAAAGATTATAGTACGGTTCTCGGGACCATCAGGCAGAGTGCGCTTGAACGAATCCAGTTCGCTCTGAACTTGAGCTAAATTTGTTAATGGCCTGGCAGGAGAATTTACAAGGGCTGCGGAAGCGAGTCATCTTGTCCACAATGCTTACTCGGTAATGATTCCTTCGCCTGCTGTAGATAGGTGAAGAGATTTATCGAGAGCGGAGAAATCGGTGGCACCGGCACCTCGGAGAAGGGTGTCTGGTCCAGTTTAGAGTTGTCTCGATCATCCTTCGATATGGAAAGTAACGAGATGCAGCCCACAAGAGAACAGCTCTAGATCTAATAGGCTTACAATTCCCTTTCATGTAGTTTCCGCGCGGGATAAGAGAGAGAGAAAAGAGTTTATTGCTGCAGGAAGCACACCAAGTAAGAATCGATATGTTTATGCACAGCGATGATCAACTTCGACTACAGTCGGAAATAGGTGTTCTTCAGTCCAGCGCCCCATGCGAACACCGTCGTTGTCCCTGTTGTGGTCGATTTCGATCCAGTCCAGCGCGTCGCGCAGGCGGGTACCATGGATGAGGCAGTTATAATAGTCATCATTTAACTCCTTCACCGCCTGTTGCATCAATCAGCATGCATTTCTGCAGGAGTAGGCGAAAGCAATACGGTTACCTTTTCATACAAATCGCAAAGCCGATTTCTTTCTGTTTGCGGCTCGAGAAAGAACGTAACAATCGTACTGTTTGGGTTCTTGTAGAGTGGAGACTGAACGATGGGTTGGCGTATCCAGTCGGGGTACGCCGCAGACATGCAAGCTGGCATACACTCATTAAACTCCCAATCGACGATGCCCACGACCTCGCCAGACGTCTCGTCTAGCATAGTGTTGTTGGCGCGGAGATCTCGGTGCGTGAGCGCGAAACGCGACATAGACGGGGTATCCTGCGCCCGAGCGATGAGAGGTTTCAGCCCTTCCAGAAGGCGGTCCAGACGAGTGCAGAGCAAATCGTGGTTCTCGGGATCGTTAACCGTGAGGGACCGAGTGCGCCGAGTGGCGATTGCGCCGTTAAAAAAGGAGAGGAGGTCGGTGGTGTTTGAAGTGTCAAACGTGTGCTGGGGAGATACATATATGTGTGGGCGGCCTGGGACAGAAGGATTTTCCACCATGCCAAACCGCTGGGGTACGGCAACGCGGAACATCAGGACAGACACGCGAGCCCAGCTGACGACCGAGTGTTCCTGTTCAGATAAGTGAGATGGTTTCAGATTCGAAATGTGAGAGGCGGACAGACCTTTGCTGCAGTGCTTAAGCGAGGATACGAGTGCATAGCATCGAGACCTGGCATAACTGTGGTGACGAGCAAGCAATTGACATCGTCGAACGCGAAAACGCGCGGAACAGGCAGGCCGGACCCGTTGACTTCGAGCCAGCAAAGTATGGAAAGCTCAGCGGAGAGCCTTGAACATTTCCACATCTCCACGGGATCTTCAGCACAATTTACACGGCAAGTGAGAGCGCGTGCAAATACTTTTCGCCCGCCGTCCAGCTGGATATCCATGACCTGCACGCAGATGAGCGACAGGATAGTATGATAAAGAGATGACTTGCGGTATCTGTGCTCTCAAAGGGCTTACGTGTCCTGGCCGCGACAGGCCGACCATTCACAAGCTCCCCTACGCGCCGGACAAGCGAGGACCATTGCGCGTCTGCAGGTGCGGGCGCTTCTGCGGAGGACCATGCATCGTACACAAGAGGCTCCAAGTCAACCTCAATTTGCTCGTCGTCGGACTTGTAGAGTGTTGCCATGAAAGGTTCATCCATGGTTGACCGTAGGGTTTGAAGCGGGTGGACACGGTGGATGTCGAGAACAAAAGTCTATCAACAGCACGTGAGGGAATGAAGGTCCAATCAAAATCAACTGATACCGGTCCGAAGTGCCTGTGTGGGTCCACAAAGAATGTCCACAAAAATGACTCGGTTCTGATTCCTTGTAATTGTACTATTTTCCCGCCGGCCCATTGATAAATGCAAGCTACATCCAGAGACGACAGGAATTGGTCATGTACGCTCTCCCAAGAACTACTGTGCTATTTCGACCAAGTGTTCAGTAACGCGTAACATCCAACTTTTTTTGATGCGTGCAAAAATCGCCATAATTCGAAAGGAAATTTTTCGGTCTTCTCGGACATCGAAAAATCCAAAATTGATGAACACTTGGTCGAAATAATACAGTAGTTTTGTGCAATTGGTTTTGTGATTTTTTAGCCGTTGATTCAACCTCGGTTCCTGCCCAACACAGTGATCAAAACACGTTTTTTCCGGCAAGTACTGTCTTCCATTCCACATCAAAGAAGCTTAGATTCATTGTTCTCCCAAGTTGGTACCGACAGATGATTCCGGCGGAATGCCGCGGAAAAACTGGACATTTTTCGTTCGAATTGTGAGCGGAGCTCCCTGGAATCGGGCCAGCACTATCTAAAGAGCTGGAAGAGTCTGCTGGATACCAGCCTCAAACTGCTCAATGGGATTTAATCCACCTGGTGGCTTCCGTTCCGAGTCTTACCCAGTGCTATCAAAAAACACTTTCTTTGTTCGTTTTCGTTTCTCAGATAACCGGTCGGCTCCGTATTTCATGGTAAAACCATCATTCTCTGGTATCAACACACGGTCCCATCTAGGCGCCATCTCAAGCTGGAGGCCTGAGATGCACGAATGGAAGTCAACCCACATGTATGTCGGCGGGAATCGGCCATCACCCGCAAACCTGAAAACGGTTCTTGACTCACGACAGGAATTCAGCTCGCATGGATCAGTGGGAACATAGAGGTGAAATCAGTAGTTTCTGCCACACGCTATTTGAGGCTGTGGCCTCAGGAACTCACGAAGACTATTCAGGCCTCGCAGACCTGAGCGCTTCTCCAGTGAATTTCCTCTGAACACCTATCGTGGACAATCTGAACCGCAAGGAACAGGCGCTAATAACTCATGCCTCGCAGCATATATAAGCTTACCACTTCGCCCCTTAACCAGCACCTCACTTTTCTCAAGAGTCACTTGCAGAGTGAGCGATACTTGCTTCGCATCTAGACATCACTAAAATGTCGCTCTTCCAGACTTCGAGCTCAATTCCGCATGCTTTTCGCCAACACCTCTGTCAGCACCAATGTGCAGGAAGCCGCCGCTGGCTCCAAGGTTCGCTGCTTCCAATATTGTGGCTCTCCTTCATATTAACTTGGTCCACAGGACGCTGCGCACGCCTCCGGTGCTTTCACCGTCCCCATCGACGCCAACACCGAGGAAAGTACCGTACGTGTTTGCATGCGCTGATTATTTATTTACCATCTCACCGACACGTCTCTTTTTAGATCCCAGTCAACCAGGCTGACCGGTGCTCGGTGTGCCAGCAATGGATCCCTACCAAGGGCGGCGTCCACAACTGCCCTGGCAACGGCAAATAGAAGTTGCACAGGCAGCCAGTACTAGTTCAGCGTACTAGTCCAATTCTCTGTCCATCGCTACAAGTGTTTTTCGCTCCAATGCAGTTATGCCCGATTCGTTTACTAAATCTATGCACTGTGTTTCCGACAAACCGCAAATCGGCCATGTACATTCCTCTTTCCTTAAATCCACCGATCAAGCCCGGCCTCTCAACATAATTACTTTCGTTTGACAGTAACTGTCAAACTTTGACTTCACTAGTACGTTTACGCGCTGAGAGGAAGATAAGATCCGAGAGAATGGAGCTGAGGCGATTGATTAAATTGGACGTGCGCAGATGTTTCTGGTACAAAGGATCGATGTCGGACCAGGGCGGAGTGAAAGGAAAGAGGTCGTTCTCGCGCGGGCGTGCTTCGTTGCAGGTGACGCCCTACTTGATAATCGAGCATTTATTGTTCGCTGCGGATGAGCGGTATCCCGCGCACGAGTAAGACCACCGCGCCACCGCCATCCCCGCGTCACCCGAAACCGCCCGCGGACCCGAAGCTGGCTGTCAAGCTCAGGTATTGTTTTCTCGACTCCTAACTGCTTCTCTTGACTTTTCTGACCCTCTTTTTTTTTTTTGCTTGCTGGGATCTGGCCCATCTCTAGGACGTGATCGATGTTCGTCCTTGTTAAACTATTCATTGTTTTCGAGTCCCTAGTGCAGATTTAGAACGTCGACGGCACCGGTTACCAGTCTGAATCAGGTTCAAGCTCAAGACCCATTACACATCACTAATGATCGTCAAACCACACGCCAATGTCAATATCTGATCAGGGGGAACTCTCCACAAATTTTGGTAAGACTTCAGACTCTGTATCAAGCTGGCGTCCTCCACCTTTCCACTGAAATCTACTCCAGCATAAGCGTGATATTTGCAATATCGAGATTCGCGCTGCCGGGCTGTAATAATAGAAAATGAACAATCTGCAGAACACGCAATGAAGACCAAAAAAACCCACGCAATAACGTCAAAGTGCGCGACACTGAATTGCCCAAACCCTTTCGCAAACACGGGTGGAACCGTGACGGTGCAGTTTTGATATAGCGCATGGTCGGTGGGCAGGTTGCGTACTGGACTGTAGAGGCCCTTGAATACAATGGCCCCGAGGTCCGAGGTCGGCGGCAGGCAGGTCGGCGAAGCGCTGCACATCACGAAAAGTGGAAGATGTTTGCCAAGCCATAGATAGCGTTGCAAGGCACACAAGTCTTGCAAGTCATGGAAGCCTTGTGAACTTTTCACATTGGCTTCCCAAAGATCCACATCGACTTGCAAGGGACACCTAGCCATCTGAAGTACATAAGCCTGATGTTGTTTGCAAGGCTAGATGACGTTTGCAAGGCTAGGGGGGCATGGGAAGGGAGTCGGGTGTATGTCAGGCCTTCCCAAAGATCCACATAAGTTTGCATTGCCACCAAAGGTTTATATCGATTACGCCAGAATGTCTTCCAATCCCGCTTGCATTCCCATTCAGGGCACACGAAAATAGCCAGAAAATGGAATGCGATTCAAACATGAATACAAAAGAACTACTCGACAGATCTAGAAGCACCATCGGATGACGCCACATCAGATGAAGAAGTTGTAGCCAATTTAGTGCGTGTTCCGCCCTCAGGCGTTCTACATGGCTCATGCAAGGAACTGCTGGCGAGTCGGGTGTCGGAGGCGCTGCGGCGGACACTCCGAGCACAACACTACATAGATGGGATCAGAGAATGGCGAAATCTGGACGGTTACAGAACACACACCGGTTGTAGAGTGTGAGTATCTTGGCTGCATGCTCCGGATCATCGAATAGCTCCACAATCATCCAAAAGAACTCTTCGTAGTCGAAGTGGCCAACTTTGTCCCACTCTTGCATGGAGCTGAGGTTGAATCGAACCTGTATACAGTGAGTGCGGAGATCCGAGTATTGCATTGAAGACTTACCTGAAGAGGGGTGTATGCAATTATACGTGGCATGAACTTCTTCATCCCGATGTTAACGGGGTTCGGCGGTTTTCTGCGGTGGTATCCATCGCCTTGGAGTGCTGAGGATGGACCCATGAAGACCGCTTTCGAGGCCTACTCTCAAGTCAGCACTATACCCACAACTGATAATACAACTCACCCGAAGCATGATTGGCCCCGTAAGCACGGTATCGAGCGCGGACTCATCGTTGACCTGATTGAATGGAAACAGAAAGCGCGGAAGCTGGCGGGCATTGATGTCCTTAGCGCCAGAATCAATGTCAATGTATGTACTAAACAAGAGAAAAGATCAGTCTCGGATGATGAGGTAGATCAGATGGTACCTCGGGGTGTTGTCATACTCCAGAGGACACAAGAGCCGTGCAAAGGTTGGGTGTGCCGATCCGCGAGTGGCCTTCGAAGTGCCGGGGGCTATGGCCGGGTTGAGTGGAGTTTTAGGGTCTTCTATGACCCAGCCGAGGATGTGTTGCTTCATGGTAGCAGTGTCGTCAGACCTGGCACCCTCCATGCCTGACGCAATCTAAAACATTATTTTAGCAGGAGCATGAGGGAAGAAAAGACTAACCTTGCGACAGATGGATTTCCGCAGATGAGGATCATCCGAAAGGCTCAACATGAGCTCGTGGAAACCAGGAAATTTTTGCCACAAGGTCGTCCATGATTCGGTAAGGCGCTTGGATGCGACACTGATAGAAGAGATAGGAATGAGACAATATGTGGTCCTTAAATCACTGTACTCTTCCTCCATCTCATCGCCAGAGAGCTGTGCATCAGACTTTTGACACATCAGCTTGTGACCTTGTACAAGGTCAAACAAGGCCAAAAAAGGCCCGAAAAGCTCGCAGGCTCGCAAGGTTGCAAACCATGTCCCGATTTTGACAAGGTTGAAAATTTTGGCTAAAAGATTTTTTTTGGGGGAGTGCATTGGGCTTTATCCCCCATTTCAGTAGGGGTATTTTTTGACTTTCTCAACCTTTTGACCTGTGAGACCTTGTGAGCTTGTGAGCTTGTCGACAAGCTCACAAGGCCAAACAAGCCACACATGGACGACCTTGTGGCAAAAATTTCCTGGTTTCCACGAGCTCATGTTGAGCCTTTCGGATGATCCTCGTCTGCGGAAATCCATCTGTCGCAAGGTTAGTCTTTTCTTCCCTGATGCTCCTGCTAAAATAATGTTTTAGATTGCATCAGGCATGGAGGCAAAAATTTCCTGGTTTCCATGACCTCATGTTGAGCCTTTCGGATGATCCTCGTCTGCGGAAATCCATCTGTCGCAAGGTTAGTCTTTTCTTCCCTCATGCTCCTGCTAAAATAATGTTTTAGATTGCATCAGGCATGGAGGGTGCCAGGTCTGACGACAGTGCTACCATGAAGCAACACATCCTCGGCTGGGTCATAGAAGACCCTAAGACAAGGAAAATAGGGAGACTTTTAGCCCCTTGGAGGAATGAAAGGAACGAGTATTATGTAAACATAAGTACTCGTAATCACAACAAACACCCACCTGGCTCTCTTCTTTCATCGTCATGGCTTCGACAAGCCGGAAACGATGCCCTTCAAGGTGTCAAGCTCAGCCATCGCCTTCTTGTACTTGTCTGTGACTGCGTACAAGGCATCTGGTGTGCCGGTTGCAGTAGCATTGGTGGTATCGGTCAAGCCCGAAACAGCTGTCGAGACGAATTCTCGAGTTTAAATTTTAGTTTCAAGTGAACTGAATCTCCAACACTGGTTGAACATTTCAAGTTTTTGGGTGAAAAAACTAGTGAAAAATGTTTTGAATTTTACAGCAATTTTTCAGTGAAAAACCAAGTGAAAAACTTGTAACTTCTTGATGAATTTTTTGAACTTCAAAACTTTTTCAGCACTTTTTCAGAATTTTTTCACAAGGTTCAAAAAGGCCACCAAAATGTTTTAAGTTTTTCACCTACTTTTTTGGCGAAAAATTACTGTAAAATTCAAAACATTTTTCACCAAAACTTTCAGTGCAAGCTGGTCCTAACCTCATGCCGAAATTAATTGTTTCGTTAAGAGTTTCCGCCACGCTGAGATCCCAACACTGGTTGAACATTTCAAAAATTTCACCTTCTTTTTCAGTGAAAAATGTCGTTTATTTTTCACACATTTTTCACTGAAAAAGCAGGTGAAAATTTCAAAACATTTTCATCACTTTCTTATTTTATTTCGAATTTTTCACCTTGAATTGAGAAAGTGCTGAAAATGTTTTAAAAATTTCACCTTCTCACTGGTTGAGCATTTCAATTTTTTCACCTTCTTTTTCAGTGAAAAATGTTGTTTATTTTTCAGACATTTTTCACTGAAAAAGAAGGTGAAAATTTTAAAACTTTTTCAGCACTTTCTCAATTCAAGGTGAAAAATTCGAAATAAAATAAGAAAGTGATGAAAATGTTTTGAAATTTTCACCTGCTTTTTCAGTGAAAAATGTCTGAAAAATAAACGACATTTTTCACTGAAAAAGAAGGTGAAAATTTTGAAATGTTCAACCAGTGTCTTTTTCAGTGAAAAATGTCTGAAAAATAAACAACATTTTTCACTGAAAAAGAAGGTGAAAAAATTGAAATGCTCAACCAGTGCAATTGAATTTAATGATTTCAGCCGGCAAGAAAATAACTAATAAATTACTTATTTCGGCACTAATTTCAGCATAGCATAAACTTCTCATTTAAATTCTCATTTCGGGGTAGCATCTAAATACAAGAAATCATAATTATTTTCATCTGGACCTAAAATTTTATATTCCCGGTGTGACCTTGACCCGTCAAGCGATCAACGGGTCATTGACCCGCGGTTGTCGGGTCAAGAACTCAAAGTAGAAGGAGTTCCCACGACCTTGATGGGCATGTCGACGCGCTTCTTTCTTCGCTTCCCTTGCCCAAAAATCGCACTCTCACTGGTTGAGCATTTCAATTTTTTCACCTTCTTTTTCAGTGAAAAATGTTGTTTATTTTTCAGACATTTTTCACTGAAAAAGAAGGTGAAAATTTTAAAACTTTTTCAGCACTTTCTCAATTCAAGGTGAAAAATTCGAAATAAAATAAGAAAGTGATGAAAATGTTTTGAAATTTTCACCTGCTTTTTCAGTGAAAAATGTGTGAAAAATAAACGACATTTTTCACTGAAAAAGAAGGTGAAATTTTGAGATGTTCAACCAGTGTCTTCTTCCCCAACTTTAACCCTTCATGCCACCGAAGTCGGCCCTCTGGGCGCCGTTCTACTCCAATAAAAGCAGCTACAAGGAAAACAAGAGATGTAAGCCTGGTGCTATGCGTGCCTGGATGTCGTGATTGCAACGGATCAGCAGGCCGAAATTCTCACTGCTGCCCATGGTTCTGTGCCTCCCACAGTTGAGACCACGAAGGAGTGGTATGAAACAGGTTAGGCTGGTTATCTGAGCCTTGGATTGATCATCTTGAAGATTTTACGAGTAAAGAAGCGGAATTGCAACATGACCCTCTAAACCGCGCCTGCCATCGCGAACAACATGTCCTTGTCGCCCGATTCGTCAACCAACGACCTCAGCTTCCCACCCTACCCATTTTATACCTTCCCTAGGCCCCCCTAGGGATTCTAAAAATAGAATTCTCCGAATTTTTTGCGAACAGTAGCCCTGTTCGAGGGCTACATGGATATCTAGAAAGTTAAGTGATCGGTTCAGCCGATCATCGGGTATGGAGGTTTTTATGCCCAAAAAAGGAAATTTTTGTCGAATCTACCACTTCTGGATGTTGGACATGCATTAATTTTTTGTGAACTGTTGCCATAAAATGGGCCTATTTATCTTGGGCCCAGTTCTGTGGGCAGACCTGGTGGCTGTACACAAAAAAATCCAACCCATTTTTTCCGTTCTGGGTTGGATGTTTTTTTGTGTACAGCCACCAGTCTGCCCACAGAACTGAGCCCAAGATAAATAGGCGGCAGAGAATCGGGGCTTCGCTGGGCACAAAGGTGACGTCGACCGTTGGATCGCCTGAACCGGAATTGCCGTGCAACGAGTCGTTGTCCTGGAATGCAACAATAAATCCATTATCCCATTAGGAGATAGCCACGCTTACCTGGCGTTTCACAAGCCCATCGACCGGGATTAAATTACCAGCATTATCGACAAGGTTGAATTTGGGGTCGGAAAGGTCAACCACATACGCAGTGGCGACACGTGGAACCGGCCACATAGACGGAAGTTCCGTGAGATATTCCATTCGCTCGACATGAGTGTGTGCATCACTTGTGAAACTCGTACTGATGACGCGGACCATCGACGACACATGGGGATCTAGCCAGAGCGTATCAGACTTTTGGAGGGCTCCTCCGTCTAAATCGTCAGAGTCGGCTGATGGGAAATCCGATTTCAGTCACTTAATTGGGCTCGAGGAGTAGACAACGCACATATATCCAATTCTGGGGAGCTACTTCGAACACCATCGTCGCTATTTCGCATCCCGGGAGCTTGTAGAGAAATTGTAACATCTGTGAGCAAGATTGTGCACAAAATACTTACCCAATTTATTTGGAGCCTTGTCGTCCTCATCTGAATCAGAGAACAACTCAACGATCTCCCGACCACCCACTGTCCGAGATCGCGTTCGGATAGGTAACGGAATAGGCACCGGCTCTGATTTCACGGTCAGGTCCATCAAGGACGCGTCGGAGGCACCGCATTCGCGTTTGACACGCGACGCAAGAGCAGGGAAGGGCTCCAGAGATAATGAGATCAATATGGTGTCGCGTTCGAAGTCGCCACGGTCCCGTGCCTCAAGGAAGGACTGTAATGCCAGGATGCTGATCCACGAATTATCCAGGAATACGTGGGAGTTAGCTGTGATGTATGGTTTCGTAAACATCTGGGGGGAGGCGCGTCAGCGGCACGTCGGATCTGTGGGAGCTTCTGACGCGTGGCTCACATAGTCCCGGAAATCCGTCAACACGCGCGTCGACAGCCCATCAATCAATTCCATGTCGGCGCGCGAATGATGCGTCGACATCGTGGCGCGTCGTTGATGCCTGTGGGGACGTTGGGCGGGAGCGATGGAGGGAGGAGGAAGAAAAAAGTGCACAGCCTCCCTGACCATCAGACAGCATCAAGCCCGCTCTGCCCCCAATTAGCAAGAGCTGCCTTTGAGGCGAGCGCGGCACTCTTACACATCAAACACGGCTCTGAGCCGCGTATCATCCGATGTGCCGCCCTTCCCAATTAGGTGAGTGCGCCGTGTCATGTATATCCCCCGATTATACCGTGCACGTACGCGTGGATGAATTCGGGGCACAGGAGTAAATCCCAAATTGCATGCATGAGTTCTCGTTTCAGATGCGCCAAGACATCGGTGGAAGGAGCAGTCCCAAATTTATCTCCATAGAAATCCTTGATTGAGGCGGGCAGTTAAGCAGGTATGAGAAGCGATCGAAACGAAGTGATTCAAATGCTTACAGACGGAAAATAAGCCTGATGGTGACCGGCATTCGAGGTAGGTTTGGCGCGGCTATATTTTCATTGATTCCCGAAGAACGTGTAAAGTGGCCACAAGAGGCGTCTCCGAAGTTAGCAAGATGCGTAGAATCCAACCAAAACATGAATGCTGCGATGATAGTCTCGAGGTTTGGTTCCACACCTCGAGGCAGGGTATTGTGGTGCTTGAGCATAGTGATGTTCAGGGCCCGGCCTGGCCTGGAAGCCCGGGCTTGGGCCCGGCCTGACGCGGCTTGGGCTTCAGATATCCAAAGCCCGAGCCCGAGCCCTCAGGCAGGGCCCAAGCCTGGGCTTGGGCTTGGGCTTGGGCCCGGGCTTGAGAGCTGGGCCAACAAACTGAGTATATTGACAGTTTTAGAGTACAGAATGATCTTTTGGATGGTATGCGAGTGCCGTACTGTGCATAAGAATGCTTACTGACTTCGTATTCGCACTTTTGAACCATACCAACAGGCGATGTCATTTTCGGACTCGGAGTTGAACTTTTCAACCTTGTGAAACAGACTGATTTCAGGTATTGGTCCACAGAACCTGCCATATAAGATCGAAGTAAAACACGCACCCAATGTACAAGTTTCCCATTCAGAAATTGAACTTGAAAGTCAACTTTATAGGTGGTACCTAAGCCCGGGCTCCAGGCCCGGGCCTGGGCTTCAGAGTTTTCAAGCCCGAGCCCTGGGCCCGCTCAAGCCCTGCGTCGGGCCCGGCCCGGCTTGGGCTTACCAGGGCCCGGCCTGGCGGGCTTGGGGCTTGAAGCCAGGCCCTGAACATCACTACTTGAGCATCACTGAGGATGTATAAATCTCGCCGTAGACAACCCTGGTGTCCATTTGGAAGTGCCGGGAGTCCATTATCATCTAGAGCTTCGTCGACGGGATCCAGAGAGATGTCTGGATCATCGAGGTCATGCTGTGGATCCTAGCGGTACTCGAACGGCGTTGTATGGTACTCCATGAAGGCCGGGCTCTGGAAGGCTTCAGCCATGACATCCAGAAGCGGGCGATATATGAGGCCATGGACTTCAAACTCTTCTGCGTCCTTTTCTGGAACACATACTTTATGCGGGAAGCTTGATTTTGACCGAGGCGGTCTTCCAGTCATCAGGCGCGGCCGGAGAATCGTCGGTAGTGCAGGCAACTGTGTCATCTAAGCACTTGTTCAAATTCACTAGATGTGCGGGGTCGTAGTCGTCTTGGAGTAATACGTCGTCGACTAGAGAATCAAGCGCTGCGATGGACAAATTTGATCCCATATGGAACCAAGTCATGAGTCGGGCGACTGTAGAATTCAGGAAGGGGAACCAGGATGGAGTCGAACCTGCGGCGGATGGGATTTTCTCAGCGACAAGAAGTTCAGACGACTTGCACAGATCGTCAAGAGAAACTGATTCATCTGGATCGTGGGTGGGTCGACAGGGAAAGACCTTATAGAGACCATGAATATTTGGGTCTGTTTGGACCCATGCTCGGGGAGGAGTATCTGTGTCAGGCTCCACCGAAGAATTAGGCTCTGGCCGAGGTTCTACTGGGTGCTCAACGGCAGTAGGGGGTGCTGGAGGCTCATCTCGGAATCGCTTGGGCAGACGAATATGTCGCCGTGGACGACCGCTGGGTCCAGGTGGCGGCAGACTGGGTGCAGATGGCACAATCGGAGATGGCGGCCTTGTATTATCCTGCTAGTAAGTATCAGGTTTAACTCGTTTCAATTTCGCAGTACACTCACAGCGACATTTTCTGTCGAGTTTTCTACAGGTACAGGTTCTGGCTCTATCGCAAGCGCCGCTGCAGAAGCAACAGCATGACGGACCCCCGTAGAGTGCATAACCAAGATAGCGTGGCAGCGCAGTCGATGATTCGTCATCCCCCGGCCCGCAGTGAACGTACCGCCGCAAGGACCGCAGATTGCCATGAGCAGGATAGTAAAATAAGTTACAATGGCAGCAGTAGCAGTATTTCCGAGTCTCATGCCCAGGCCCAAGTAAGCCAGTCAGAAAGGACTGTGCAGGAGTAAGAAATGATTCATTATTGAGCGTCACACAAATCTGGAAAAAGGCGTGCGTGCTTGTCTAGAGAAGATCGGTGGATGCTTGCAAGAAGCTTGAGTGGATACCAAAGCTTGAGTAAGACTAAAAAGCCATGGGGGCGCTCCAAAGCCTGGAGATGCTGGCAGGCGTGGGGAGGCTTGAAGAGACTTGGAAGTGGGACTGGCACGCGGTCCAAATGGCCAAGTGATGTACTTGTTTATTGAGAAGTCACCCCCAATGTGATGGTCAAACGCCGACCCATTTTTGGCTGCTGTTGCATCGTGCTGCCAGACTTGAGAGGCAAGTCACCGAATAGCTGCCTGTGTTTGGCCGAACGGATTTCGAGAGAAGCCAAATTTGGTGTAGATACATATAGAGGGAAGACCATACGGCAAGATTAGATAAAAATCCTTCGGCCAAAACACAGATTCAGTTGCTTTATTCAACATCTGAAACAGAGGAAAGCGAGGAAAGCATTCATGTGCCTCAAAAACGCGTCCTCGCGCGAGCGTTACCAAACGCGTGACATTGTGTGACATAGCGCGTCGCGTCAGTTTTTGTGTGCCTCTGCAACCCAACGGATGTTGTCCTTGACTGTAAATATTGGAAAAGTGTGTTCTATAGTGGTGCATATATTTCCTCACTAACTATGGGGAACTACTCTGAAGGATATTGTATCAATTTGACAACCTTGAAGCTACTGTGCATACTGAGTGCATACTCCCATGAGCATGGCAGTGCTAATCCGGTACCCGAAGTGCCCGCAGTGCATTCTGCACCGATCGTGGTGATTATTGAGGACTTCGAGGTTGAGGAGGATGTTGAAATGGGGAAGAGCAGGCTTCGCGGCACCTACTTGCCGATGGTCACCGAGGGGCTATTTGGGAGGCCGGTTCCCGGTCACATGATGTGACTCCGACTTCGCTTTCGCCCACAATGGCCGCCCTCAATCTGTTGCCGCAGCTGAACGGTCCGCCTCCTCTGACACAGACTATCCTTCCGAAAACGCCGCCTTTCAACGTACTTCCCCTTCTCAACGCTTATCGCCTAGTCATTGTCGCTGAAAGCGAGGCCGTCCAGCGCTTTGGGCATTGTCAAGGCCAACTCAAGGCGGTCAAGGACGCGGCCGCCAATAACGTTCTCGCCTCACGCGTCGTTGGGTTTTTGTTCCCCGCTCTTTGGAACATGCGACACAGTCTTGGTGACACACCTGTCACCAGACTTGCGACCGAGGTTGTGTCCGCACAGGGCGACACCGAAATATACGATCTCGGGAGAAAGTATATTGATCATCTAATTTGTTCCTGTGTGTTTCATCCCTCGATGTCCTTGGGACTCATTGACACGGCCACGATAGTCCGTACCACCACCGTGCCACTCCGTCCTCCTTCCAACCACCCATCGCGCCCTTCGATGGACCAATTGGAGGACATGTTGACCGATGCAATTCAGCACTCAGCGACCGATCATCGCAGCGCAAGGACCAGAGTACGTGCTCCCAGAGCGTTATCTTGACCTGATTCTCAAGCCTCGCTCTATTAAGGCACTTGCTCGCGATGGCTATCATTGCATGGTCACAAACACTGTCGACGCCAACTCTTTCTATAAACATGAGGCCATTAAGAAACTTCAATCGGACACTGGCGCCGCGGTTCGTCTTGTCCAGACTTGCCATATATTCAACGAATCTATCTTGCAAAACATCGAGCCGGACGACGAGTATCCACAGCAAGCTCGTGTTGGTATCTCACTTTCCCAATGAATATGAGAGCTTATGTGATTTGCATGATCTGCAGCGCCAGAATGCCGGGGGAGCGCTGGGAATTCTTAAGATGTTTGGGCTTGAGGACGTTGTCGAACGCCTTATGACCATCATCCCAGGTGACACCGCATCTGCGTCCGGAGTCCATGATCTACTCAACATCCTCTCCCTCATCACTGACCTTCACATCGCTTTCGATGCGCTCAAGCTCGCCTTTGAGCCCACTGCGGACAATGAGGTATGGTAGTTCGTTATTTCCCGGGCTATCATATTATTAGTTCAATGCTGCCACAGCCCAATACATACGACGTCGTTTTCGCCTATCCCCAGACAGCTATCGGATTCTTCGGCTTGAAGAACCGGATCACACTGACCAATTTTGCGGACACGCGCAAATTCAAGCAGGCCGGCGGTCTGCTTGAACTCCCACTTCCGGAGCCTCGCCTCTTGGCTCTTCATGCGGTGTGTGTCCGCGTCGCGCACATGTCGGGCGCCGCGCAAGCCCTGGACGACTTCGACCGAGATGTCGAGGACACTTTGGTGCTTGCACGGGATGGGGCTTCGGCGAACCTCCTGTATATGAAGTTGTCACCCCTTGTTTCAACCGTTGCGTAATTACCTTAGGCTTATACATGATGCGGCTACATTTTGTAGTCGTATGGCATGACATAGTGTGCAAAAAGTTTTTTCAACCTGGTTGCTAAGATTCAACTACAACTCGGACAACTTTTCAATGTTGCAACTTCATATCTGTCGCAACTTGAGATATCAAGCTGTAAAACCTCAGGTTTCGACAAATTCCTGGCACTCCAACTTTTTCCGAGTACAATCTTAGTTTTGGTTTCATTTTTCTACCACAAGTTACGGGAATTTCACGGGGGTTTGCATCTGGGTCCTCGTTTTTAGGAAAATAGACCTGTCGCGCGCTGCAAATGGGAAACCGTTTCCTCCTGCAATGTCGCGCAAAAGATCTTACGGTAGATCAGTACATGTAAAACGGTAACCTTTGCCATAATATGCATACTTACAACTGCCCCTTTGATCTCGCTAGTCAGACCAACGCCAACGCTGGCCCAAATAATAAGGCGCGAATCGTCGCCATTGCGGGAACTCTCATCGAACTTCTCAATACGTTCGTCAACGCTCAGTCTGGCTTAGTAGTCCGTCGTCACTTGGTTCGAAATCGCCCATCCATCGAAGTTCGGTGGCCATCCATTCGTGCGGCCGACCTCATCGTACGTGATTGTGCGGACAGTCGCTCCCAGATCAGTTTGAACGAGCGCCTTCTTCTGCGCATCGGAGTATTCGCACTCGGGCGTGAACAGGAATCGAGTGCCCAATACAACGCCATCTGCACCCATAGTCAACAGGGAGGCAATTCGAGTGCCGGTAGATATTCCTCCCGCAGCTAACACGAGCGGCCCGCCGTCGGATTTCGATTGCATTTCTTTCAGGACGGCTTTCAACAGCACAAAAAGCGGTGGAGCATCGGCCCTTCCATGTCCCCCGGCTTCGATTCCCACCCGCCCTTGCTCAGAATATGCCAAAGAAATTGGTAGTACTGGTACCTTGAACTACGACGGCATCAACACCCGCGGCGAACGTCCTCTACCGAATGAACGATGACGAAAATGAAGGTTTTGCGCCCAGTCCTTTTATTGTGTGCGTGGACTTGCTCGATATATTTATCCAAGTCGACACCAAATGCGAACCAGACGGCAAGTGGAACTTCGTCTAGGATTGCGAGCAGGGGGGATCATCTACCAACAAGGATGTAGACGACCCCGACATCTGCAAAAATTGTGCTCACATCGAGTCGGCACATCCCGCAGCTCCAACCCCTCGTCTCAACATCACCTCGTATGTCAAAGACCTCCGGCAGGCAGGCAAAGTCAAGAATGGGCCGGCCTCCACTTCTCAGCTCAAAGCCTCTGTTTCCGATGCCGAGGCGGAAACCAGTGCTGGTCTTTGCCCCAATCCTAAAAAGCGGAAGTCATCTTCATCGTCCAAGACTGACACCGAACCTGCGCCTGTGGGTAAAAAAGCCAAATCGGTTGGCAAAGGGAAGGTGCGCGGTAACTTGGTCATATGAAGGCTATTATCTGACGAAGACAGGGAGCTGCTGGTCTGTCGAATGGCAACCCTGTCGGGGTCCAGAAGATAATTTTCCTTCCTGATGGCCTGGTACGTTGGTATGATTTCCACTTCTTTTGACAACTGGTATAATACTATTGCAGAACTCGAATGGCAAGCTCAATCGGGAGACCTTGAGCACTGCATACATCGATCATCTGCTTGAATTTGGTCTTGCCAAGTTATCCACACCAGCAGAGCCCCTCATCTTCCGCCAGGGCGACAGCAACGACGAGATATGCGACTTCATTGAGGGCCATTTTCCCCGCGCAATCTCGTGGCTTGTGCGGCACCCCTATCGACCCGAGCAGGATGCAGACTATGCTGTCCAGCATCAGCTCTGGAGACTCTGCATTAAATCACAACATACCCTGCTGCTTTCTTATGAGCCCCTCCCTACCGGTGCGGTGTTGCACAATGTGTGTGCTCCTGCTGGACGGCCGATCGATCAGCGCACCCTCATCATCAGTACGAACCGTTTTTAAAAAAAAAACCCTGCGTTCTAGGGACTGACAGGCCTACAGCGAGCAAGCGTCGTATTCCTGAGGAATGCTATCGAGCCTGGGATGAAGAATCGGCGGATGAGTCAAGTGACTACGAGCTCTCCAGCAACTGTGGAGATGACGATGGGGCCTTGGAGTTTAGCCCGAAGAAGGGCAAGGGTAAAAAGGGTACGTGCTTTCAATCCCTCACGGTGCAGCCGGGCTTACTTTTTGGGGTTCCAGTTATTGTAAAGAAGGAGCCCGCGAGTGGATCCACCGTGGATTCGAAGGCATCAGGAATTTCTACTCGGTTGTCCACTGGTATGTCCACATGTACTTCACAAAGAGTTGCACTTATACTCATTGAATAGGCACAATGGAATGGAATCCCATGTATATTGCAGACAGCGAGGAAGAGGATCTTCCTGCTTCTCTTCTGCCAATCTCTTCGACATCCGCCGCCACCGAGCCGACCACATCCAATGCCATTGCAGGTCCCAGCTCCTCCACAGACTCCAGCTTCGCAGGCGCGTCCACTCCATCTACTGCGGTGGGATCGAGTTCATCCGCCTCTACGTCCGCTGGTGGATCAGCTAGTCCACTTTTCACTTCCATGAACTTACCTTCCCCTTCACCGGAGCTCGAGGATCTGTTCGCCAACGATGCCAGCACGTTCTTCACAACCGGGGGCCCGAATGCTTCACACGGCGGACAATCAACTGTCACTTGCGGTCCAAGTTGATGTGGTCATCGAACGGCCACCTGAACTGTCATTTGTTTAAATCCGGCTCCTTTCCCCTTTAGTCCACCTACCGGAGTTTTCCGCGGCCACGACTCAGCCTTGCGTTTTGGTGGCATTTCCTTTTAGATACAGATTGCGACAAAAAAAGACTCTTTTCGACCGTCTTGTCGATTTGCCCGCATTGCCCAAAAAATAAATGAATAACGAACAGTTAGCTACAAAACTCTACATAGCCACAGGAAAATAAATAAATGTAAGAAATCAAATAGGTATTGTGGTGCATCAAGAAAAAATTAGACATCGGAGTCGTAGCCGTTGCTGAAGATCTCGTCCTCGAGGTCACCCATACTAATGTCATACGCTGCGGCAAATTCTGCCTGGCTGTCCCAAGTGCCATCCTGATTGCTGTCCTCCTGATTGCTGTCCTCCTCGTGCCCCGAAGCCATGTCCTCCTCGTACATGTTATCATCCCCTGAACTAGTGTCCTCCTCGCCGGACATGGAGTCATCTTCCTCACTGTCTGGGGCGCTGTCTTCAGCGATGAAAGAGGCTATGCTGCTGACATCAGACGATTCGCTTTCTTCATCACTTTTCTCGCTGCCAATATCGTCCCCTTCGCCTTCATCATCAGTGCCATCAAAACTCTCGGTAGACGCGCAAGTATCAGCCTTCCCAAAATCAAGATCATAGGCAGCAAAGACCGTTTCACCATACTTCTCGGTCAATTCATCAACAGATAAGGTGTTGTCGCCACAGCGGGAAAAGAAGTCGTGGGAGTCAGGAGGGGGAACGACAAGGAGTTTGGCCGCAATTTTGGCCCAAGCCTGGGGAGGTCGATTGTTGAACCAGTCAGGATCGTAGTACTGGATCGGCATTTCTTTAGGTATCTAAAGAGATTTATTTTAGAAAAAATAGGAGGTGATGAACAGAGGGGATCATCTCACCTCTTGAAAATAACCAGGGTTACGCTCACCGAAGGCAGTGACGCGGCATTGACTACGATTGTTGGCGGCGCATGTCTTGCCATCTCCAATGAGGTCTTGTACAATTAGACGATCCACTGCCCAAATGACTTGATTGGCAGATTGAGACCTCTCCTCGCATGCAAGGGCCCGAGGACCTTGCAGGGTGCTTTCGTTGTCAGAGGTAGCCTTGGCGGCAAACAAAAGCTGGAGCCTCTTGGGAATCTTGGCGTCTTTGAGGTACGCCACTCGCGATGTGTGGAGCTGGGAAAAAAATCAATCGAAGAAAATTGAAATACAGTGAAAACTCACATGAATACGAGCCTGAGAGACTTTGTTTCGCTCAACCATGATTTCGTTGCCACACGGCGTCCATATCTCCACCTTCCACTTGTCGAACATGTAGCAGTGGACAAAGTGGTCATACAAGTGGATGAGCAAGGCAGAATCTTTGATGTAGTGGGTGTTTGGATTGAGGAAATCATAATAGGTGCCCGCAATCAAGAAGCGGAATGTGTTGATGGCACACATACACATGGCCGAGTTGTACATGGAATAGGGGCTTTGGCTGAAGTCGACTGCCCAGATGAAGATGCTGAGCTTAGTGAGGTAAGCTTTGACATGGAGAATGGCGCCCTCTTCCAGTTGAAAGAATGCCCATACTATCCGGTTTTTGAAGCAGATAGAGTCTTCAACAGAGACACCGAGCTTAAGAAAAAACATCAATTACAGCTAAGGAAGTCAAGATACCAGACTAACCTTGACCTCGCTCAGCTTAATCACAGGGTGACCGATTTGTCCCAATCTCTTCAGCTCCGTAACGGTGAGGCCTTCGAACCTGAGTTTGAATTGCTGGACAACAGCTGGTGCTGCCGAGGGAGGAGCATGGGAGGACTCCAAGCAACCCCAGAGAAAGTGGAGGTGCGTTTGGAAAGTAGGCTGGCCACAGAGAGATGAGTTAATGCCAAAGCGATTGAAGAATGCACCATACCTTGAAGGATTGAGCCTTGACATCGATGTCGCCTTTGAGTATCTGATGCTCAGCGGGCTTTCTTGGGGTGCCTTGCTTGTTTTCGTTCTTGCTTCCACTCTTGCCTTTGGACGAAGAAGTAGAACTCAGAGAAGTGGAACCTGGCGAATTTGCTGAGAATTCCCCTTTTTTCCCAGAAGAGCTCCCTGACTTGAGGGCCGGACGAGGCAGGTTGGCAGACGCATCGGGCGTCTCAGGGGCCAAACGAGGCGGCTTCGGCAACAGATCAGGCTCTGAGTCTTTGGTGCTCTTAGAACGGCAAGGAGTGTTTGGTGGCTGAGGTTTCTTGGCCAGCTTTGGTGCAGGGGGCGGTTGTTTTGCCACAGTAGGCTTGGCGGAGGAGCGAGCAGTCGCAGGACAAGCCTTTGATGGAGTAGCTGGCATAGGCATGGCCTTGGATGGCATAGGCCTGGTGTGGGGGTCGCGAGTATGTTTGTGTGCTGGGTGACCCGTGGATGCACTGATAGGACATGAATGAAAGAACAAAGAAAGTTGAGCAGTGCTGCGACGTACCCTTCAAGACGCTCAAGCCGAGCGATAGTGTTCACTCGTCATTACGCTGTTTTCTTGCTATTATTTAAGTTCTTACTAACTAACATACTTTTGACCTACACTGGTTGAGCATTTCAATTTTTTCACCTTCTTTTTCAGTGAAAAATGTTGTTTATTTTTCAGACATTTTTCACTGAAAAAGAAGGTGAAAATTTTAAAACTTTTTCAGCACTTTCTCAATTCAAGGTGAAAAATTCGAAATAAAATAAGAAAGTGATGAAAATGTTTTGAAATTTTCACCTGCTTTTTCAGTGAAAAATGTCTGAAAAATAAACGACATTTTTCACTGAAAAAGAAGGTGAAAAATTTGAAATGTTCAACCAGTGCTACATACTTTACTTTACTCTGGCTGTTCGCCCACTTGTATCTACGTGTACGTTTGTGTTCCACATGGCTTTTCGCCAAAGCTTCCGCTTGGCCCTTATGTCCTAAAGTGTCCCTATTGTAATAATATTCCTTTCAATTATTTATATTCCAGCTAATTATACATTTATTTCTTGGACAATGCGGGCAAATTGACAAAGCGGGTGATTTTTTTTTTTTTGTCGCAATCTGTATCTAAAAGAAAATGCCGCTAAAACGCGAGGCTGAGTCGTGGCCGCGGAAAACTCCGGTAGGTGGACTAAAGGGGAAGATTTAAACAAATGACAGTTCAGCTGACCGTTCGATGACCGCATCAACTCGGACCGCAAGTGACAGTTGATTGTCCGCCGTGTCACCCAACAACAGCCGATGGGCCGCAGCCGTGACCGCCGCCGCAGCCAGAGCATCCTCGTCAACGAGCACAAGCTCCACCGCTGCCTTCGGTACCTTCCCAGGCTCTGTGCGCAATACCCGCCCCGATCCATGGGGCTGAAAAAATTGTCTTAATTTACTGAATGGATGCACTAAATTATTTGGGACTACCTGTCCCTTGCCTCTCGTTCCCTCTGTTTCTTTTATCGTAATATAGTAAATCTAGGTAGCTAGAACACTTTAATATCATTAATTTTTTCGTTGTACATAAATGATGCAAGTGTGTATGTAGTGAATGTCGGTGTTGGTGGGACCAGTGTATGCGACACGTTCGGCGGTGTACAGCCCAGTACACCCTCATACCTTCTTGGGCACATCCTGAGGATATGCTGAGTATTTTATTCGAAGGGAATGAGACAAGGACTGACGCAAATACAGGTGTTTTTTTTTTCAGGGCCGATGAAGTGGGTAATTGGGGCCGACGTGATCAATGTGCACGCTGTCGGCGACGAGAGGTCCTGAGAGGGGAGTTGGGACCCTCTGAGAACATCCTAAGGGTGCGGTGAGCATTTTACTTCGAGGGAATCGGCGAAGAACTAACCTTGTTAGACATGTTTTGTGTCCTGCTTCCTTTGGCATCGGTGGGCGTTGGCGGGCTCGGCGTGCACGCGTCCTGTGTCGGACAGCAGATATCAAAGCGGGGCCAGCTTGAGGACATCCTGAGGGTGCACTGAGAAATTTCTTCAAGGAAATTGATAAAGAACGGACCTTGAAATAGACATTTTTGTCTTCTATGTCATTTGACATAGACTCGGCATCGTCGGGCTAGGCGTGCGCGCGTTCGGTGTCGGATGGCCGAGAAGGAAGAGAGAACCTCTTGAGGATATCCTGAGGGTGGACTGAGAATTCATTTCGAGGGAATGAGCGAAGAACTGACCTTGAAATAGATATTTTTGTCTTCTGCATCGTTTGGCAGAGACTCGGCGTCGTCGGGCTCGGCGTGCGCGCGTTCAATGTCGGACCACCTAGATGGAGGAAGAACTCTCCCGAGGACATCTTGAGGGTGCGCTGAGCATTTTGCCTCGAGGAAATCGATAAAGAACTGACCTTGAAACAGATATTTTTGTCTCCCGCTTCATTTCGCATAGAGTCGGGATTGTGGGGCTTGGTATGCACGCGTCCGAGAACGAGCAACCCAAATGGCATAACCACCGCCTCGAGGACGTCTTAGAGGACAGGTCAGTCTTGCAGTTCAAGCAAATCGGAGCAAAATTGACCTTCATTGACTAGATCTATCGCCGGGCCATGAGAAATCAAAGCATTGAATCTGCGCCGAGAAATAGTCAGTATGGGACACAGAATCTCTTGCTCCTGCTGGGTGGATACTGATACCCGGGGGAGAGTCTAGCTATTCAAGAAATCCCGCGCAGGAACACACAGCTTACCGTTGTCGGGGACAGACAGAGCCTTGCCTTTGCGCGTTGTTGCCTGATTTTGGGGTTTCAAGACTGTCCCTTCCCCAAGAGTCAACAGTGGGGTGGGGGAGGATGCAGGGTTGAAAGGTCCAAGTACTAGAGCCCAGTGTCGGGATGTGGCCAGTGGGTTGAGGCCAATGAGTCGCGACTCGTAGTGCTGGGTCTGGAACGTATTATACGTTTGTATAATTCCTCGTGGCCGGGAGGCTCTCGTCTGAAATGTAGGGCTCGTTAATACATTAAATACCGGCGCCGCTGGCCCGAAATTTTGATGTATAAAACGTATAAAACATGTATTAAACACTGTATTTAATGTATTTAATGTGTATTCAAATCCTACCAGGCTGCTGCATCCCACTCAGTGTCCGTCGCGGTCCATTTCGAGCTCGACTGCCCGGCCGGCTTTTTGGGAGCCTCGGGAACCTCGGGCTGAGGCTTTCCCTGGTCCGGAGCGAAGCGCTCCTTCAGTTTTGCAGCACTGAGATCAATGTATGTCTCAATCTCCAAGCTAAGGAGATCAGCACGGCGTACGACAAGTGGAGGTGGGGCGGTGTCCGTGTCATCTTCGCCCGCTTCCATCTGTCAACACCAAAAACGGCTGCCATCGCTGCCTCGATCTCGTCGAAACTGAAGTCCCGTTCGGAAAGAAAACGTTTTGAGGCTGTTTTGAGGCTGTCATATTGCTCTGCGGAGAGTCCCATGGGTGCCTCGGGCCGACGGACGCGATCTGTCGACGATGGGTGAAAAAAGTGGCGCTGATTGGAATCACGCGACCGTCTTAGCCGAATCGGCCGACGGACTTCAGATCATTGCTGATTGACCAATTCATCGTGTAGGTGCTGCCGTTGCCGTCGAGCGAATCTTCTCAGGTGGCCGTGACACGATCGGACTTCGCCGCGCGAGTTTGAAGGCCGAGACCATTCAAACTCTTATGTTTGTCAAGGCCAGGTTTCGGTTGGCCCGCCAGGCGATTGTTGACCTTGTTGGGGACGAAGATGATGTTTAATTACCATGTTCATAGTATAAATCTCTATTCTTGAGTCTTTGTCGCTCATAAAAAGTTGGCCGTAAACGCCTAAACGGACGATACGTACGGGACCCGTCCCGTTTGACTTTTCTCCGTGGGTCTTAACGTACGTGTTTGGCCGTGGCGTAATAAAAATACGGGTAATTCATACGCCCGTGGGCGTATTACGGACGGTTTGATGCCCAATACACGACCTTTCGGCCTTTGCCCTCTCACCTTGTGATGCTCAAACCACCTAGTTACCCTTAGCCAATGACTTCGGGAACTCCATAGGCTGAATATACACATTGAAATACACCTTATGTAAGTTGTCTGACCCCCTCCCCAAAAATCTGGGTCTTCCAACGTTAAATCTGCCACCTCCCTCCAAATTTGATTTCTTCACACTTCCACAGCCTCAAAACAAATTCTATAAATCTAGACTTTTTGCATCTCAAACCCCTGTTGAATACCTTCATTTTCACCCTATGCACCCCAATATTCCGTGCAGAAACACCCAAGATATTCACAATTTTCTCCTGGCCAGCTCTCCAGCCCCTATTCTCTTGGTCAAACCACGGTGCCACCAGTGGATCACAAACAGATAGGCTCGCGATGGTATAGGTTGATGCAGTTGTCACTACACATCGACAATTATCAGCACGATCGTCAAAAAAGCCGACATGGAAATATGGACCGACATGTATACCGCGTAGTAATTCCCAGGATAGTTGACGTGAAGAAATCATGTAGGCGCGGCACCAGGAGTTTGGTACCAGACGGCGACGGAGGATAAGGAGGACAGGCAAACGAAAGAAAGTGTTGTATCGGTTCAGCCATCGAGACGTGCTAGCGACGGGCTTTCCGACTATACGCATGTGGGAGGGGCGTCGCCAAAATCACAAAAGACCAAGCAGAGAATTTCTCTCCTTGGTCATAAAGGTGTGGCGAGAAAAGATAGAAAGACAAGGAGATAACGCAGCTTCTTCTCCGGAGGCAAAGAAAAGAGCGGGTGGTGCGCGGCAAAGAACAGCAAAATGGGATCTAGACCAGGTGAAAAGAAAAGCCACAATGATATCGCTTGGAATATTTGTCGCCTCGCCTAGCAATCAAGAAACGCCGAGGAAGAGGACGAAAATATAGTCCAGATGAAGGAGCGGTAGCACAGCAGTGATAGCACCGGTAGAGTTTGGGTGGACAGCAATAGCGACGGTCATCTGAAAGAATTGAGACACTGAGAACGATAAAATGTCTGATGTCGGAGATTCGGTCAGGAGGGCGGATCAATTGCACGGAAAAAGTTCAAGCGGCGGTGGAAGGGTCCTCAAAGTGTGGAGACTGAGGTTTTGAATGTCGCCCGAGGAAAGATACCGCAGTCACAAAGCAGACAGTTGGCATTGGAGGTATACGAGGAACGGCGCAGTATCCGAGGAAGCAGTAGTGTCGTTGAGATTACAAGATACCAAGGCGAGAAGTGGGGTCGCAAAAAGCGGGGAAAATAAAAGAGGCGTGTCGTTCCTTCCCAGGACAACAAAAGAGTGCGAAAAATGGGCCCATAGAGAAAAGCGCGGACGATAGGGTGGAAAACTATCAGTTGCATCGCAATAAAGAGACACCGAGAAAGAGATCGAAAAAATATGCACTCGGTAGTTGCAACTTGCTTGGTAGTTAGAGCTTGGCAAGAGCATATAAGCCGTCGGCAGACCCACAAAAAGTTATGTTGGAGCCAAAACTTTCCCAGCGTAGACACAGAGATTTTGAGGCTACAAGGAGGAAGCACCGAGCAAACATCAACGAGATGATGGAGGAAGGCGAGGGAGCGGTCCGGTGATTTCCGTGCACTGCCACAGCGCCGCTGCTTCAACACTTTGACCAAGCCTTCCTCCGCCCTTGGTTGTCCGCTCTTGCGCCCCAGCGATGAACCGCTTCACCGGCCATCCCCGACCTAACGGCTTCTATACCACTAGCACTCTCACTAGGGTGCCCCGGAAATTACATAGTAGCGTTTGCCACATAATTTCGTCGCCAATTCCAATTCAAAAATCAGGATTTCGAGGGTAAGCCAGTCTTTCTAGGACATTATCGATGTCTTCCTAGTCCCCGTTAACGTTTGCTTCTTGGGTTTCTAGGACCAGTCTTGCAATTTTCTTTTGGTTCTTTTGATGTACCCACTCGTTCTTTCGTCTTGTCCTCTGCTTGACCTGTTCATCGCAGCAAACTAACACTTTCCCCATAGCGGCGTCGAATCTGTCTTCTATACCGTCATAGCGGTGCTCGCGTGCTAGCCTCTCGAGATCTTGCTGTAAGTGTCCTTTCTCCCTTCGGGTTAGCATCTTTGCCCTTGATCTGACATCTCTCCGCTTTTCTAGACTGCTTTGCCACTTCTCGTTTCAGTCGACCCGAACCGCATGCTCCACGATCCGACTCCGACACATCGGCATTCTGGACAACGACGAGCCAGAGCAGGAGTAGCTGTACGCGTGGGTGGATGCGGATGTTACAGGTGCGTCTTTCTCCTTCATACTCTTTCTTCTCCTTTTTTTCCCTCCCGCTTCCTCCATTCGTGTTCTTGGTCTTCGCGGACGGGCGCGCGGTGCGCGTGGCAGCGACGTTGCTGTGCGTGCCCTTGCTTCCAAGTATGATACCAGATACGGTCTGCGCGCCGTCGCCGTTTTCGTGGCCATGCGCAGGTTCAGTGGGATCCTCGATGCACGCGCGAGTGTCGACTCGAGCTACTCTGTGGGAGCTGTTCGCCGTCCGTCGCTCGCTACGTGTCTTCGGTGCGCGATAGAGCGGAGTACGCGTATGCGTTTCGGGAGATGCTGCGCCGCGCTCGCCCACGAGCAAGGGGCAGGACGTGTACGCGCATGCCCGGTGGATGCAGAGATGACGGGAGGAAGGCGGAGGCAGCGTTCAGCGCGGTCGCCGGACCTTCTTGCATACGCGCGGGCGGAGTCGAGCGGGGAGACGTCCGGGGGACGTATGCGATGCGGCGGGGGCAGCGCATGCAGCCTGTGCTCCTCTCGGCAGTCAGTCCCGGCGTGCATTTTCTGGATGTACACCTAGAGCCTCTTTTCGACGTTCTTCTATTCTACCTCCACCCTCGTGTTTTCGTCCTGCCTCTCCTCTGCTCCTCCGTTTGGATCTCGCGTCCTATGCTAACACCCTCCCTCCAGCTCCGCGTTCAATACATCACCACCGTTCCGGCGTCCGTCGATAAGTCTCGTGTTTGCTTTACGGGGACGTGCAGCGTGTACGGGGTTGCAGCCTGCACTGTCGCCGTCCTCGTTTTCCCCGTGGCCTCGTCCGAGGCCCAGCACGGACGCGATTTCCTTGAGCTGGAGCTCGTACGGTGCGTGCCGCGCCCATCGACTCGCGGAAAACGGCGGGGGCTTCGATTCTCACGTCCATGCTGGGGCGTGGAGCCGGGTATGCGCTGCACCGCGGCGTATACATTTGCGCGCTCTCCGTGGATGGCCAGCAGGGAGGTCGTAGCGGTATGCGAGCGTGGAGGGGAGGGAGGAGGAGGCACAATTGTCGCCGGGACGCGAGTTTGTTTGGCCATGGGTGACGCTGGGATATGCGTGCCTGGAGGACATAGGCGCGGCTCGTGCAGCTCGCGCTTCCTTCCGAATCGCCACATGGGGCAGCCTGCTTGGCTTTGGATCCACTATAGCGTGTATCGATCGTATCGCCCACCGTACTCCTTCCCGGTTCCGGGATCTCTGCGGACGACTGCTGCGCTGAAGCGAAGACGCTTCCTCCACGTTCCGGGCTGTGTGTGCAAGGCGAAGTCGTGCCCCTCTGCGTCCCGCCGATCCATCCATATCCGCCGTGCGCACATTCCCCCGCCCTTACCTCGCCGGCTTGAACACATCCCCCTTTGCAGTCCTGTCTGTCAGCCGCTTTACTCGTTCTCTCCGCTGGCGAACCCAACATTTACGTCCCGTCCTGCTAAGCCTGCGTGCACGGGTGGGGCGAGCGTGTGCGTCGGCGCCCTCCTCGGATGACCCGCTCCCCATTGACACGCCGACGTATTAGGATGCGCTGGCTCCTGGCAGGTGACGCGCGGGGGGGTGGTCGATGAATGGCACTGGCCCTCCCGATCGGCTCCTTCTCCTCAAGCATCATTCCCCTCCATCGCGACTTCCCATCGCCTCGCCCTGTTTCGTCCCTGGAGACTTCTGAGTTCTTCTGCTTCGCCCCGCCGGTGGAAAGCCTGTCTGCCCCTTGTCTTGCCGGGCCGCCTGCGTTCCCCACTGTCTATCGTCCCCTCTCCCCCTCCCTGTGCCCCGAGACCCGTGCGCGCGCTAGTAGTCCTCGAAAAATCAGGCGTAAACGGCAATATTCTATAAAAAAGGTGGGTGATTAGAGTCGGATACCTTTTTAAAAAAAGGCGGTCAGTCAGAGGCCGTTCTTTTATAAAACATTAGAGGTACCTTCCTTTTAGTGGCAGGCCGCAGGCTCCTACCAAATGCGATCGCACTTCATGCGGCGGCGTCGTTGGCCGATTCGTCGGGGCGCCTTGTGGCGCTGTGGCGGTGCTGTCCGCCTTGCACCCGCTGCGCCAAAAATTGTGCTTCGCCGGGGTTCTATACCACGCTGCTGGGGGGTAACAAGTACACTACAGGTTGAAATACAATGGTGGTCCCTCGTATGCGAGCTGTTGCTGCCCAATTCGACCTTCCCGGCGGGCAGTGGATGCAGGAAAGTCGTGGTTTTGGCGGGCGGAATTTTGGGCGGGATAAGGTGATGTGGTGACGTGACGCTTTTGACATCTGTCATGATTGATGATCTGTTCACACGGTCTTCCGCTTTCTTCCGCTCCCCTCGCGGCGCACCCGCTCCCGCCGCTTCCCGCCCCTGGCCACGGTTCTTTTTGGGCCGGGCTACCCCTGTTGTCCCCCTCTGCCTGGATTGCACCTGAATATGGCCGCCCACCGCCCACCTGTTGGCCGCTACCCCGCTTTCCTGCTTGCCAGCCTCCTCCACCCTGCCGAATGTTGCCCCTTCCACGCGGTCCTTGCCATGCCAATAAATTCTCCTTCTTACCTCGCTTCTTGATCCACCCGGTTCTAACTGCCCGTTGTCTGCTGCTCGCTTCCGCCAGCTTCCCGCTCCCGTCCGGCCTGCTACCCCGCTGGCCTGCCACCCCGCCACCGTATTGTGCTCGCGCAGCCTTGGCTCGCATATGGTTATTTCCTGCCCGATCCTGACTCGCGCCTGCCGGCTTCCCTGTGCTCCTTGCCGGTCGGCCATTCGGAATAACCGCACCTTCGCTGCCTTAGGCGCCCGGGCGCCTATTCCACTTTGCTGATTCGCAGTGCATATCTTTCACCCTGCAAGCTATCCTCCTGATGCTTGTATTGGGGCCTTAATGATTCATTTTATCTTGAAATATCCCTCAGTTTTTCAACTGGTTCACATGCTCCGAAATTCAGCCGCTAGTATCATCTATTTGATTTGACCGACCACTCTGTATTCCGATTCTCATCCGGTCAAATCTATCATTTCAATGAATTTAACTTGATCGAAGGAATATTGCTGCAAATCGGTGTGTATAGAGATTATGGGTTTGTTTCCTTCAGG
The DNA here is from genome assembly GCA_029204085.1 of Mycena sp. CBHHK59/15. Taxonomy (NCBI): domain Eukaryota; kingdom Fungi; phylum Basidiomycota; class Agaricomycetes; order Agaricales; family Mycenaceae; genus Mycena; species Mycena sp. CBHHK59/15. The sequence continues at coordinate 302,219 of JARGXW010000068.1, forward strand.
CTAAAATCCCTATGGTTGAACAATGGCCACTTGCTGACCTTAAACCTTCAACAGGATGAGATATGTATGTGATGCTACTCTGTGTTCATCACCAGACTACCCTGGGCCAATTAGAACATAATGCACAAGCAATCGCAGCTGCATACTGGCTGTTGATGTGTGTTTCGACACCACTATAAAATATGTGCTTCATACAGGTTGTACCCCTCGGATCACTGTGTTCTGGTTATTTTATGATTGGAGTGATTCATGGACTTCATCTGCAACGTCGGTTTGAAGATAACAATTGTAGGGGGCGTCATAGAGCTCATTAACCGTGTTTTGACCGATGTCGCCTCTTTTGAATAAAAATTGAAGAATTTTGCACATCGGGGTCCCAGGTTTTGGGCATTTCATGTTCAGAGTAGTCTATGAACTTCATTTGAGTCATTGGTTTAAGTATATTTGTCGTGGGGGTTATCTGGTAGCTGATAAGCTGTGTTTTGACAGTTTTCAAACCTATGTTCAAGAAATGGAGTGCTTGAACATTGTTCTATATCGTTAGTTCGACCACATTAACAGTAAAAGAAGTCTATTCCTACCTCTTGAGTTGTTCCAGGGTGCTTTAGGAACAGTTGAAGGATGAGGATTGTCGAAATCGTGTGTTCGCTCTAATGAGTTGAGTGTATTTTGGCCAGTTTGCAAGTATGCCCACGTCCGGGTTGAGAGGATTTCACCGGCCCAGTGTTGAGTATCTCACCATTACTTGTTTGGAGTGTTCCACAGACCTCATTTTCACAATCGGTTTGAAGATATCTATCTTGGGGGCCGTTCAGTACTTGAGAAACTGTGTTTTGACCGCTTTCAAGCCTGGCTTTTGAAGAAATTGAATCATGGGACAGTGTTCTCGTCGGTTTGGCCCCACATTTAACAGTCCAGGATGTTGAGTCATATCGTCTGCACTGCTCCAGGCCAGTTTTTAGACTGTTGAAAAACTTGAATTGTTGAAACCGCAGTGAACGCTCTCATGCGCCTATTGTATTTTGGTGGGTTCGGCAGTACCACAATTTGCTGCTCCGAAGGATTGTGCTTGCCAGGGCTGGTGTATTTGGCCATTTAGTGTTGGGAGTAGTCCATAGACTTCATCCATGTTGTCAGTTCAAGGATATTCAATGTGGGGGTTGTCTAGTGGTGCATGAACCGTGTTTTGACCCTTTTCTAGCCTGCTTTTTCGCAAAAATCGAACGGATGGATAGAGGTCCAGGTAGTCCGGCTGCAGAATTAGCTGTCAGGAGTGTTAATTCAGGTTATCTGAATTGGTCCAGGCCGCCTTTGAAGCAGCTGAAACATTTGAGGTGTCGAAACCCTGCTGAACGGCGCGTACGTCTTTTGGTGAGTTTGAAAGTACGAGAACTTACAGCTCGAAAAGATTTCCCCAGTAAAGTCTTGAGTTTTTGGCCATCACGTATTCGGAGTGATTCACATAGCTCATCTACACCACCAGTTCGCAGATCCATCCCCCAGGGCTCATTTGGTATTGGATACCCCATGCTTTGAACTTTTGGAAGTTTGAAGTATGTGGACATGCGGGTACAGGGCGACTTGGCGACAAAATCTATGACTGTCTATGTGTTCGGAGTTTGCTTAGACCTTCTCTGACTGTGAAACGACACCAATTTCGATGTTTTGACCTGCCAAATCTGGAGAATATGATAACAGATAACACTACTCGAGGTCTTCACCATCAAATGTTGGCATACTATGTTTGGAGTGATTAATTGACCTCATCTGTGGATCCAGTGTGCAAATATACATTCCGGAGCCCATTTGGTTCTCGATATACCATGTTTGGAAATTTTGAAAGATGACAGAATGTAAATTTGGGCATACCATGCAGTTAGGAGTCAAATTTCATGAACATTTGCGTGTTTTGAATTCCTGTAGAGCTTGTCTGGATGTCAAACAAGGCCGATTTCAATGTTTTGACCTTGAGATCAAGAGAAAGTCACGAAGTCACATATGTGACACACCTCTTTTTTTTCTTTTTTTTTTTTTTTTTTGGAGCGTTTGGGATAATGAAATTCAGTCTGCAGAAGCATTCAAAAAGTCATCCGCTGGGTCTACTAGAAAGTTCTAGTTAATGCCGGGAAAGTTGTCCAGGGAGGAAATGCCATTACGCACAATTACCAGAGTGTGGGACTCCAGCCTAGTAAATTTATCCTATCCCATTTCTTGAGGCATTCAATTTCAATGGCTGTATACCCACTAAAACCCCCACTGTGTAAGTCCAATCGTCCGGCAGAGCAGCTTCATTCATTAGTAGACCACTCCATGTTCTTAGGACAAGATCTTTTTTCAGCACAAGATTACCAAATTTCATTTTATTGGTGAGGATTCGATCTCGTCCCAGTGCTGAATTCATGGATTTCAGCCATCTGTTGTGAATCTCAATGTCTGTAATGCTACGGTGTGGGTTCTTCAGAACCTTATCGTTCCGGATGTTCCAGATCGTGTGCCAGGCCGTAGATACCAGAATGGCAAATAATCGTCCCATAGCAGGGATAATTTTCCCATTTGAGTGTTTGAATTTAACAAGGTTACAACCGAGGACAAGGCCCCAGCTGAGGGAGGGCCACATGGGGTATTTCGTGGCCCAGAGTTTCTTGGTCAGTCCCCAAATTAATTTTGCGCCCGATGCATCACACTCCATTGCTATGTGCTCAAGGTTTTCGGGGATGCCACATGTGTGACAAACAGAAAATTCTTCAAGATTATTCATGTGTGTCCAAAAGTCACCGACTCTGAAAATGTTGTGAATCGACTTCCAGAATAATTCACGGTGGGTTCGTCTCAAATTTGTGGAACGTATAGAGTTCCAAATCATTTCGTCTGTTGGAGTGTACTCAGAAATTTCATATATGGAGCATCGGATGCGGTCTAGGTTAATGAAAGTTGCCTTTCTAAAAGGTTCAGAGTGGTTGCCTTTGATAATTTTTGTAAAGATCCGTTGTGAGCCTTGTGTGTTGCAATGAGATCACCAGATGGAAGCCGAAAAGGCAGAAACAGCACCAGATGGAAGGCGAAAAGCCCTGTCACATTGTCACACCATGACTAAATATGTGACAGAGTACAAATAAGGAAGGCGGACCCGTCTGAACCAAACACTACCAAACCCCACTTCAACACTCCCACCTGGGACAGACGGAACGCCAAACACAGAAGAAAAAGAAAACATCACAACTCCCACCGAATGCGACAACTCCCACCCAATTCTACAATCCTCTCCCAACTAGGTGCGAATCGGTGGAAGACCAGGGCCAGAAACATCGCCGTAGCCACCTCCCATGTGTTTCTCCCACAACCCCAAGAATGAATCCACGTCAAGACCAGCGTTGATGGCAGAAGCAAAAGCCGCAGCGTGCGACTGAGGAGTGCGCAGATTGGAATTGATCCAATCCTTGACAAACGCAGGCATCGAATGCATGCATTTGTAAGCAATATGGCCTGCACGACCGCACCGATGACAGTCCAAATTGGTAGGATCGCACCAGCGATGTCCCTGTGAGTCGAGAGGGAAGCCATCAGAGATGGTGCCAGTCAAGGGGGAAGAGGAGGTAGCTGCAGCAACACGGCGGGGGGCAGAACCACGGGCGACAAGGGTGATGGACGAAATCCCGTCATCCTCCTGCTTGATCCCAGGATCAGCAGCAGAGGCGGAGAGTAGGCTGGTGATTTCTTCCAGCGCAGGCTCAGTTGCACGTGTGAGGAGGACGGTGCGAACTGCACTGAAGGATGAGTCGAGGTTGATAAGGAGGAGATCCTTATGGGTAGTCGCATCGACAACGACACCCATCGCAGTGAGCCTCGATACGGCAGCAGCCATAGCGCGGATATAGACGGTGATGTCCTTAGAAGGATCATGCCGAACGGCGTTGAGCTCCGCACGAGCAACAACACGGTTGGTCATGTTCGACTTCTCGAAGTGACCCTTAAGTGCTTTCCAAGCCTCAGTAGCAGAGACCTGGTCTTCGACTAGATGCTGAAAGTCATCGCTGACCTTTCCATACAGGTACGGAACAAGCATGCGATCAAGGGTGATGTTGTCTGCATCTGTGCCAGGCCCAGTGCCATCCTGGACCCAAAGAGCATCTAGTCCCAGCAAGAAGACTTTCACATTCTTCCCAAACTTCACCCAGTTGGATGAGTCGAGAGTGACAGTGAGCACAGACGTAAGAGCAGAGGTGATGTAGGGAGGGGACATGTGATCTGTGACGCGTGATGTGTGACGTGACAGAAAAGCGCAAGAGGAGGTTATCCAGAAGGTAAAGGATGAATCCACCCAAAGACAGACAGATTCTTGAAAGAAAAGAGGCAGAGGAAGATGATATGAGGTATAGAAGACTCTGAGACAGGGCCCGTAACCTGTTGCAATGAGATCACCAGATGGAAGCCGAAAAGGCAGAAACAGCACCAGATGGAAGGCGAAAAGCCCTGTCACATTGTCACACCATGACTAAATATGTGACAGAGTACAAATAAGGAAGGCGGACCCGTCTGAACCAAACACTACCAAACCCCACTTCAACATTGTGAGATTAGAATTCCAGGACAGCTGAACATTAAATCTATTTGGGTATCAACCTCGAGTGGAGGGCATATATCAGTGTCCAAATTTAAGGTGACAGGAAAAGTGTCTGTTGTTTGCTTGAACTGTGTTCGTGCAACCCGCTCGTTCAGCACTGCAAAAACCGCTTTAAAGAGGGGGAAATTAGGGTCTAACATGTTATTTTCAGATTTTGTTCGCTCCTTAATCAGTGTTTTGAGCAAAAAGTCAGATGGGGAGCATAGCAGTAATGGGGCATTATTTGGAATTTTCTGGAACAAGGAGAGTGCAGCTCCCAATATTCCGGATTTAAAGTTCATTTTTATCGTTGGGTTGTCAAATGTGAGATGTACAGTTGTGTCTTCCTCGAAGTCATCTGAAACAATTTTGAATCTTGCCATAATTTGAGGGTCATACTGACCAGCCCGCATGACCTTGATATGCACAAAAGCGGTTGTTAAATTTGGGGGTGGTTCAAATTGGCCTTGTCGTCTTGCAGCAATATCATGCATTGAATCGTCCCCAGCAAAGATGCGGAAGCCATTTTCGGCACTAGACACTCTGAAGTTCGGATCGTAGGTCATTGGTTGATCAATTTCAACTTGTTGCAGATTTGCATCCAATTCCACAGCTGTCAGTTTTATATCATCACAAAGGTCAGTCATAGGAGCCAGTGGATTCCACTTTGGCATAATACAGTCTATCAATATCTGCGCAGTGTCAATGCATTTGCCTGGATGTTCGCAACCAAGTTCATTTCGATCCCTATTACAAGGTGGACATCCACAATTTTTCCGTCCAATGCCACTAGGGCTTATAGTGTGTGGCCGCTTAGGCACCGTAGTTTTTCTGTTTGCAATTAGCAATGCATCCCGAAGCGTGCGAACTCCGTGAATATTTCGGAGGCAGGTTGCAGCACCACGAAGGCAGGCATTTCTGTAAGTTGGATCCCGTACAGCAGGGTGTTTCCATATCGGCATGTCGAGTTGCACTTCACGGTCAATCGAGAGTGCTGTAAATTTCAGGTTGAATTCCTGAGCTGCAGAGATCATGTGCTTGAGGTCGTCAGGAAATTTGTTTGATCTAGGTATCGGGAAATGTATATCATTCACAAAAATGTTCATGATTTGACCGGGCCTAATGTTTAGGTAGCTAGTCTCCAAGTATTTTCGGAGTATGTAGTCAACAAAATAGCACCACAGTGCTCGATCCTCTCCTTGCACAAGGTAGCATTGAAGATTCCAAAGATCAATGGCTTTGTTACGAGAGGCGATGTCCAAAATTGCTTTGCCTCCTCGATTGACTGGTAGGATCATTGCTTCCAGTGAAACTCTGGCTGTTTTTCCTTCCCATAGGAAGGAGCGTATCAATTTTTCAAGTGTGTCCTCAATGTCTTTCGGCATTCCTTGGACTCTGGTGAGATATTGTGTTCGACCTCCAATCACCATACTGATGATGTGGCGCTTCCCTTCTAGAGAAGGGTTTGTTGCTTGCCAACGCATGAGGTCTGCATTAATTTTTTCGAGGACTAAAGGCCATGGTGTGGTATAAGGGATGTCATTTCCGATCCAAGCACCTAACATCCGGCAGCTTTCGCCATCAGGTACAATTCTAACAGTTCGGTCAATGTCGCCGATCAGGGACTGATTGTTAATTCGTCTTTCTGTGATGACTTTCTGGCGATAGGAAGCCCTCCCAAAGGGGAGAAGCACAGTTTTATGTTCGTTGAATTTTGCGGTAGAGGCACCACACCAGAGGCGTAGAATACCCCACAGAGACTTCATGGAGTCAGTGGATTTCAAGTAGATTGTTGTGTCATCAGCAAAAAGTGAGACCACGAGATTTTTATTTGTTCCAGGAATAATGACTCCCTCAATATCAGATTTCCGCAGTAGACATGCAAGAGGCTCAATAGCCAGATTGAATAATAAACAGGAGAGGGGGTCACCTTGTCTCACTCCCCTGGTCACAACATATGGTTTGCTAACTTCACCGTTGATCATAACTACGGTTTTGGCATCAGTATATAAGTATGGTGCTTCTCAGATGGTACTCCTTCGTGGAGCGAGTCCAATGACGAGTCTTCAAACTTTCGCCTTCAATGTCGTATTGAGCTTCAGACTGTGCCTTTTGACGATCAGCTTCTTCTTTGAGATAGGTTTCAATCTTTTCTTCGAGATGCAAAATTGCAAGATGCTTATCCTCAGTAGGCATGTCTATGTCATTGAGCACGAGGTGCTTCTGTGTTGTCCAGGTGCGAATTTGGCGGGATCTCTCCTTTACCAAGCGAGAGCATTTTTTACCTTCTGCGGTAATGTCATCCTTGAACTTGTGCCATAGGGTTTGGATGTTATTTTGGCTTTCCCGGTCTGTACGGCTCAGTTCCTCATGGTCTTCAGCAAGTTTCTGTGATCGTGCACTAAGATATTTCATAAATCGCGGAGTTTTGAGAAGATAGACAGGTAGGTTCCAGATTCCGGGCCCATATTCCTCCTCTGCTCGGCATGTCAATTGGACGGAAACCAAGTGATGATCACTGGAGATTAAACTGGGTTCAATTGACCAGTTTCGATATCGTTTAAAACGGTCTACCGGTACATAGATTCGGTCAAGACGTGAACCAGTCACATGTGTCTGGTTTATAGTAGCATTTGTGCGCTTCTGGAAGCAAGTGTATTCCCGTGAATCGGGAAATGTTGTTCGCCAACCGTCTTGCATGCGGAAGAGGGATTTGAGGCATAGGAAACTCTGAGGAATCAGCTCTTCTTTGTTCGATGTTCGATCTTTAATATTTTCAACAAAATTCCAGTCCCCTAGTGTTTCGGTTGGGAGTGGGAGTTCTGGATTGTTAAGGTAACAGTACCATAATTGCGCCCACATCCTCTCTCTTTCCTGAGGTGTATTGGGGGCGTATATGTTCAGAATGTTAATAGTTTCTCCTCTATGTGATGGGATCACAAGTAAGATTGCATGGCCCTCAATGAGGACATACTCTTTTACGTTTTCAGTGTCAACATATTTTTTATTCAGAAGAAAGCCAACTCCAGCTGTTGAGTCAGGTTTCATTGGGTGTCCCGAGTTGAACAGTTTGAACCATTTTCCGTAAATGTTGTTAAACTGGCTAGCAGCAACATTAGTCATGTGTAATTCTTGCAAGGCAAGGACACCTATCCTTTTTTCATCAACGGTCTTCTTCATATAAGTGAATTTGTGGCCTGTGCTGGCCATGGATTTATTTTTGTCTCTGCCATTTATATTTTGAGAGGCAATGGTTACATTTGAGCGTGTGAACTTCGCCGAGCGAGCGAGCTTCGGAGGTTTATTCCTCTCTCTAATCTGTATATTCAGTTCTTCCCAGTTCTCAGGGATAGGGTGTTGTCCTGTGGCTTCATTTCCATGACTTCTGTCTGGTTGTGATTGCAGCGGTTTATTGTCATAATATATTTGCGAATTTAAATGTCCTGCTGCAAAGTTGAAATTGTTAATATGGGAGTCGTTACACGTTCCCTCTACATCTCCCATAACTATATCCAGAATCGGATGTGTACCATTCGTAATATGGCCATTAGGTGTTTCCCACAGATCTTGAGCCACCGCAGTTGACACGGGCATCAACCATGGTGAATCGTGGTCTGTGGTAGTCATATTTCGAAGGTTTGTAGGGGAACATGGGTGCTGCCCCTCGCCCATCGCTGTAGCAGCCAGAGCAGCAGAGCCGCTACAGAAGGGGCCGTGTGTAGGATAGTCGGAGCTAGGCCCCGAATCACCCCGACTCCTGCTGATTTCACTCTCTGAACTCGTAGCCGGCAGGCACTGACGAGAGGGATGTACCACGTCCCCGAAACCCTCCCGTGAACCAGGAGGGCCCTCGGTACCAATCTGAATATTTGTGTTGTTCATAGGCATGTTTTGGGTGCGTTTTAAGACCGCCGTCGTAAGATTCAGAGGACATCTGCAGCCGGAATAGAGTCTAGATATATTGTGTGGCATGTTCAAGATGATTCCGAGATTACAGGAGAAGCTTACAGGCCACTAACTTCGGACAATTCAATTCAAGTCGCAATGGATGAAAATTCAAATGAAGGTTATCAACATAGTTATCGGTATTTAATAGCGCGTGTAGGAGTTACCACGACCACGACCATAAGGAGAGCCGGAATTAGTTTTGATACTTAGGATTTGGCTTGTTCACAGTTATTTCGACCTTAGTAGATATGGGAGATCAAATAAAGCGGGTAAGGCCGACGAGCTGCACGGCCCGCTACCGGACGAGACATCTAATCATTGGTAGGGAATAGGAAGGTTGCACTGTGAGGCTCTCGAACGGGAGGGGCTGGAGATGCCCATTATTTTACCATTTGTCCATCCATCTGTCTTTTCTCAGACCGTAAAAGCACGCCCCTCGAGGGACTATTCAGTCGTTTCAATTAAATTCAACGGGGCGGCCCAAAGCTCGCTCGGTCGACGTGTGCATTATGGGTGGCTGTACTCCTTGATGGATGATAAATACTATATCTGACGGGGAAGCTGGCCACACGGGGAAGCTGGCCACTTGGTAAATACAAGGATAAATTGTACCAAATGTTAAGATTTTGGACTTTGGGGAGGGAGTACGACCTATGCCGCCCATCCATGCCAAAATTTGGGCCAGAGTGATGAGTTGATCGAAAGCTGTGCCTCGTTTGATCGCGGGCCGAAGGGAGAGAACATCAGTTTCTTAACTCCGGATAGCCATCTCGCCCGTTTCTCCACGAATTCTTTGTCAATCCACGACTTTGGTGCCTCGTTCTTCTCCCCTCATCTGAGGCTTTCTCTCAGGCATAACAGGGTTCCTGGATCTTAACCCCTCCTGTGATAGACCCTTCACAAGTGACTGCAATGCAACCTTGAGGACCACCACCAGCCACCCAGATATCAAACAACCCTGGGACACTACGGGTCTACCACTGGGCATGGTCCATAATCATCCATGAAGCTTCAGTTTGAAAGTTAGTCCAGTATTTTTCTTACTCGATGCCCCTCTCAATGCCGCCAAATACCCCAGTTCACCCCATTTTCTGTGGTAAGGATATCTAAATGTCGGGTTCTCGGCAGAACGACTCAGGGCTGGAACAAAGGGTCCAGGTGCGTTCATCTATGTGTAATGAAGCATCCTGCAGCTTATTTTGGTGAACCCTGTCCTCTTGCTGTCCCGCGGCCTATGTTTGTTTAGTTGCACCGCTTCTGCCTCTTGTGCATCTCTGAAAAGGGACCCAGTTCTCCCACTTCCCTAGGTCCAATGTAATGTTTTAATGTCTACAATACATCATTTAGGTCGTTGGAACATCATTGGACACTGTGAGGCCACTGACCAAGCGGATAATAGTGGATTTGCGTGGGTGGCCAGGTACCCCGTCAATTGCCTTTTTTGGACTTCCGCCGGAAATAAATTCGGCTAGCAGTCAAAACGTCACCATAATTTCCCCGACGGGTTTTACCGATTCACAGGATGTATGCCTTCGGTTTGGAGCCCTCGAGCCCATGGTAAGGCCCTCTATATCCTTGTTAATCAGCTAAAACCCTTAATGTGGCCAGGTTCCCCGTCATATATAGTATGACCACACCAGTGTTGCGGCTTAAGGGCTAAGGGTTAATTAAGGGTAACCCTTAAAAAGGCCTTAAGATAAGGCCTTAGCTTCAGTTCAGATCCTTGTTAACCCTTAATTAAGCCTTAGTATAGCTTTATGGTTGTCACCGGCCGTGTGACACACCTCTTTCTCTTCACGACATCCACCGCTCAATCCATCTTTTCGCCCACTTGACCGCCACGGAAACTCAGAATGCATTTTAAGTGGCTACAACCATCTCAGGCTCCGGGCCTCCGTCGTTTTCTGGCCGGCAGGCCCGTGTGAATTGGCGTTTTGGACCGAGAAAGTTTCGGGCTGTTTCTGGCAACACCGAGTGCAAAACTGTCCCATAATGCGCTGGCGTACCACATTCTTTGCTCTGTCAAAATTTGGGCGCTGTGAAGCCAGTGGGAGCCGCGGGGGACCCCTTTTTTGTTTGTGTACTGTACATCGCTCGAAATGCTCCTTTTCGGTCTATTGCAGGCTTATCCCGACAACACTGTAGCCCGCAGACTTCAATTTGTGAGTATTCCATCATTTTTATGGCCCTTCACAGCTGCAATTCATATCACAAGCGTATCTACTGCCCCACGTCGCTCGCTAGAAGCATTTTTACCCTTGAGCAGCATTCTGGAAACGCTGGAGCGCCCGCCAGCACTGCGAAGGTTCCGTGGCATCACAAGAGACGCCGGCGGCTTGTCCCGCTGGGCCGGGACGTGGTTTTCATCAGTTTTCTGGTGAAAAGGGATTTGGTGCGTCGTAGCGTTCTGTATCTTCTGCTCCTTCTGACCAATCGACTGCAAGCAGCTTTGGGCGTCCTCATTCCACTCCCAGCAGAGATGTGCACGCTACCTGTACACCTGACCCCCATACCAGCTCTATCATTAACCCATGCGCCATCCTTCCGCCTGTGCACCAGGCTGACAATAGTCCTGAAAAGCCCCGTGCCCCTCCAGACAGCCATGCGCCACCGTCTGCAGCCTGGGGAGGTGGCGCATCCCGGTGCCCCTGCTTGAGCATCGGGATTCACGCTGTCGCCGCTGCAGTGCGCGCGGCAGGCATTTACCGCGTCCCAGCGCCACTGGGCACGCGGGCTGAAAGGTGCTTGCGAGCTCGTCGCGGCCGGGGATGAGCTGGCTGTGGCACAGCTAGTGGTAGCCCAAGCGTGCACGCAGACCGGCAGGGTGTGCGCATCGTAGGGTACGCCGCCCGGCCATGCACCCACTATCGTTGAGCCGCAACAGTGCGCCCGCGCGCCCACTCGGTACTCAGGATGATCGCTGTGGCCACAGCAATCACCCTCTTTTGTAGCCCAGAGCGACCTCTAAGGTTTTATAAAAAACCTAGTCTCTGAAGCAGCGTGATTTTTTTTAAAACTGCTGGACTCTAATGAGCGTGTATTTTATAGAAAACCCCCAGCCTGTGGTGGATAAATTTCGTCGTCTAGCCCGATTGCCTTTTGGGGATATTGTACCTTGCCTCGCATTCCTCGCCCTTTTCTGTCACTGGCGGACGTTCAAGGAGGATGTAACGCGGGCGTTCCCCTCCCTTCTTCCGCCTCGCACTTGTCTCGCGCCTTCCTCGTTGACGTATTCCACCTTCTAAACAAGCGCCCGTGCGACTCGAGTATGACTCTCACTACCCATATGACTCCCGGAGCACTCGTGGTGCGTGCTACGACGATCGCCGTGGCGCCGCCGGCACAGGGCGGGACGACTTAAGCAAGGAACGTGCGGAGGACGAGGAAGAAGGGGAGGGACGACTATCTGGGCGGGTCGATTGCCCTACATGGGAGGGAGGCACCACTACGGGGGCGAGCGCGGGGGGAGTGGCGGTCATGGAGGATGTGGCCGAGGGGGGAATGGAGGGTGCGAGGATACTCCCAATGATACATGTAGCGCCTGTGTTCTTTGTATTTCTGCGATACGAATATCATGAAAATTTTTGGTGGACACAATTCACAGTTTCTTGGCGTTGGGGGCGTTGCCTCTAAGCTAATCTTCCTGCGATTTAGGGAGATGATACAGTTCCATGTGCGAAATTTGGAAGGATATGAGGATGGGAATCCTCAGATGAACGGTGCTCCTCATGCTCCCCGCGCCGGTGCTACTCGCGCTCCGCGCGCCGAGTTCGTTTCCGAGACCCAGAGTGAGAAAGAAGATGGTGATTTCGACATGCCGGGTTTGGAACCGGTGTCCGACTCCGATGATTCCGACGACGAAGACGAGCAGGTGCACAACGAGGTGCGATTTTCCCTTATCCTCTGTTTCTCCTGCTTCTATACTGAATCTCTCACCTAGATTCCCGATCTACTTTCCTCGAAAACAATGACTGTGCGTTCGGGCAGATCCTCGAAGCCGCAGACCCGCCGCGAGCCCGCAGCGGCGGCGAAGCGCAAGAGGACCGCAGAATCTGCGAGTGCGCTACCTCCCAATAAGTCCACCCGAGAGGAGGTCGAGCACGAGGACGACCCTCCGAAGGCAACCGTGAGTCCCACGAGCAGCTGGGAGCATGCATCCAAGGGAAGTCAAGTCAAACAAATTGCAAATTGAAGGCGCCTTTTTATTGGGTGAAGAACGCTACATATTTTTGTACTGCTACCAAAAATTAAGTCGCAGTTGGACGTGACCTGCCGAGCTCTGTGTATGACCTTACCTATCGCAGCATCAATTTATCCTCTCGGCGAAGGCTTCACCTTATCAAACGAGACTCCTTCATTCCTTCAATTCGGTGCCTCTTGATGGTATATCCTTCGGCGCATCACGGTGGTGCATCCACGTATGTCTCAAATTATCCGACAACTTGGGCACGTGTGTGGTGTCCGACCACCGGGCATGGATATCCATGATGTGCCCAAGGGAAACCAAATTCGCGTCTCGTATCTCGTCAGCTGTGCCTTCGTGACCGAAAGAAGCCGTTTGCGCAATCGTGGAGAGTAAGGTATTGAACATAGATTCTCCAATGGCGCTTTGTAATTTGGCCAATTTTCGCCCGCAGAATAGATGACGAAGTGCGGGTGGATGTGCGAGGTAAGGCGTCCGATGGTAGAGAACGGATGGAGGTGGGTTTCGAAGTCTGCTGGATTGAAGTCCTCGAGAGCCACTAGATCGTTATACCGAGGGATGGCGACTTTTTTCATGTCCTCTGTGAGGGGCAAAATATAATAATCAAATGTCTTCTTCTTGTACGACTGCCACTCATTAATATCACCAGTCTTCAATTTGAATCCTGAACGTACTTCCGAAATCCGTTTGCGCTTCTTTTTATTGAAACCAGTGGCATCATTTTGGTCACGTTCTCCGCCCAGATGAGCATTTCCTCAATGATTTCATGGTGCGGAACAAGAGTCCATTCGCCACCATCCATGGCGAGGTCCCAGTTGGCCAACACTGTCCAGGATTGTGAACATGTGCACGAAAGAAAAGGCGAACAACTTGGAACTTACGACCAAAAATGTTGAAGTGTGTGTCAATGTACAGCGTCCAATAAGGAAGCTGCCACCACCACTCGAGTTTTGTGAGCTGCGGGAAATAAAGTCAAGAATTCCGCTTGAATGGTAGGGCTTCCACCCGTCCGGCTTTGCGACGGGTCGACGGGCCGTCACGACGGGACGGGACCCGTCCGTTCAGTACTTCAGTGTCAGGTTTAGACGGCCGGGTACGGGACGGGTGGACCCGTCAACGGGGCACCCGTTACCCGTCCGTCGACGGGTTGACGGGTCAACCAAAGACAGGGTCAACCAACGACGGTAGGTAGAATATAACTAAAAGGAAAATGGTAAATTCCAAACAGGACATTTTCTGTGTCTATCTGGGGCAACTAGGGACGACGGAGTTCTGTGGCGCATAGGGAAGGCGGCGATTACGGCAGGCTTTCAATCCATCCGCCAGGATGAATTTCAACTCCGGGAGTAATTTTGTGCTTCCCCAGCTGGAATATAACTGAAAGGAAACTGACAAATTCTGAACAGGACATTTCTGTGTCTTTTGTGTCAAAATCCCACAACACCTTGCTTTGCTCTCAATTTACCCGTCAAAAACGGCCGTCACCCGTCGACGGACGGGACCCGTCCGTCGCGCCACCTTGGAGATGATCTTGACGGACGGGTGGGCCCGTCCCGTGCTCAGCGACGGCCGTTTTTGCGACGGCCGTCCCGTCGGACGGACGGGTGCAAGCCCTATTGAATGGAGTATCAGGCAAAACAATGAACATACAGTATCATCTGACGTCGAACGCGGTACAACATGACAAAACTGTCGCGAGACTAGTGGCTTTGGAGTATTCGTGAGCAGGCAGATGCCGTTATTGGGGTCTGCACTCGTCACAAGTTTCTTGGCCAAAGTGGCCACCGAACTCTTAGACGGCTTGCGTTTCTTGGGACTGGGGCCCGGGCCAGAGTAGCTGTTCCCATCCCAGGTTCGCGGTCTGCGAGTGTTACAGCTCAGAGTAAATGTTTGGTCGGTGGGGTCTTCGATATCGGACGATGAAGCATCCCATTCCTCGATGTCCGCGTCCACTCCGCCTCTCAGGCTCCGCCACCTTAGGTTCCGCGAACGTGACAGAAGCCCCGGAGGATCCAGATTTGATGGATCTCAGTGCGGGTCTGGGGTGACCGCTGGGACGGGGCAAGGGTGAAGATAGTGGAGTCAATGCCCCTTAAAAAAGCGGCTGGTTCAGTCCATCCGACGTGGCGTTGAAAGCCCTATGTCGATCTGGGGATACAGAGGCATGGCGGACGAGAGGGTTGGGTGTTGTTGGCTGGTCAGGAGTATTGCCAGGATTCATGGTCGACTTTGTCTGTCGAAAAAAAGGGCAGGTTGGAGGAGAAAGAGGAACATGGAAGTACTTTTGTTTCGCCGCACTTTGTGCACCTGACTTCGGCTCCCCACGTTTCCCACGTTTAGAGTACAAGAGTTAAAAGAACCGAGCTCGGGACCGATGCGGACGGCGGGAGTAGGAACGGGCGATACCGCCTCGGAAAATTGCGCCCTTGGTTGTTTGTTCCGTCCTGTTGGGCACATCAAGTACGTGTTACAACCGCGAGAAACACCGGGACACTCATCCCTTCTGTAGTTTCAGCTCATCCTGGGCGACTACTTCAAAGTATTCGCTTACGCGGCGGAAATCGCTGAGAAGGCGACTGGTCTCATTGGCTGGATCAACAATCACGGCAAAGTGCGGAAGATTTTCGACGCCGTCCAAGCACAGCTCACTCAAGAGCGGTTCAATCGGATCATCGTATTGGCCTATCTAGTCGCTAACCTGACGCGATGGACCACTCATTGTGTCGCCTTCCTTCGGCTGCTCGTGCTCCAGGAATATCTCCGCTTTGCTGTCATGCAGAATCGGGGTGCTATCGTTACTGCTCAGGTCGGTGCCGCAAAGTCTACCGAAGCGGAGTGGCTGCGAGAGGAAGCCGAAGAATATTGCGATCTCATTCTTTCCAACGAGTTCTGGAGCGGGCTTACCATGGTCGTATCAGATATTGAGCCGATCTGCTACGGGACCAATATCAATCAAAAAGATTCGACACGCGCCGATCTTGTGCTTTTGACGTTGGCAGGACTCTACCTCCACTACAAGGTTCACGCGGAGCCCGAGGTCTCCAAGGACTTGGTCGCGCGGATTGAGAAGAGATGGAAAGATTGCGACCAGCCGCTATTCCTCGTTGCTTTGATCCTGAACCCGTTCGAAGGCCTTTCATGCTTTGGGCCCCGGGCGAACTTTGATCATTTCAAGGCGACGGCCCTGGTCGTTGAGGTACGCAAGATCTAATTTATCCCTTTGAACACGGGCTGATGTTCATTCCGAGTAGCTATATCGTCGTCTTTCAAGTTGACCGGAGAACACGGACAGTCCGGCAGAGAAAGATGCGAAAGCCAAGCTGATTGCGAACGAAATGTTCCAGTATCTGTCGTGCATGGGGGCTTATCAAAACTGGAATGACACACCCAATCAGTTTGAGGAGACAATGGTCAGTTACATCGTTCACATCTAATATTTTTTTAACATACTGGCAGGGGCGCGACCCGATAGCGGTGTGGACTGCACTTGACAGGGATAATTGCGAGCTCCCCCGGGTCGCTCTTACAATCCTCCGGGTCATGGTAAATCAGGCTGGCTGTGAACGGGTATTTTCTGATGTCAAGAACACGGAATCACCGCGCCGCAGCCGTTTAGGTTTAGAGAAACTCGAGAAAATGACAAAGGTTCGTTGTCTGCTCTGCTGATTATACCATGACTGAATATTTAAAAGATTAATGCAAGCATCAAGGCGGACCACATCAATGAAGGCTTGGTCACCTCTCGTAAACAGCGTCAAAACCACAAATCTGTCGAGAAATCACTTGCTGTGCCTCGCTACCGTGATCTACTCGAGGACCAGGGAGACGAGGACGAAAGTGAGCGTGGATGTTTGCTTGTTTCGTCCAGAATAGCTTGGAGGGTAGATGTGGCACGGTGGGTGAGTGCGGCAAGAGCTGTTGCACTGGAGGATGCGGCAGCTGATGCCGAGGAGGCAGCCGATGAGGCAGCAGATGCGGCACCCCAGCATCCTTCTCTTCCTCTTCCGAAGAAGAAATGGGTCAAGACAATGCTCACTGTACTTTTCGGTGGCGCGAAAAAGCCAGTTACGAAATTACACCGCGCGGATCTCGATCGCGAGGCGGAGCTTATGGAAGCCTTGGCGGATGCGGAGGAGGACGCGAGACCGGACAACGGGGCCGTGGACGATTCTGCGGATGACTATGAACCGTAGACTTACATGTTCGCTGTTTTTACGCCGTTTACGCGCTGCCACTGACCGTGGGAACTATTTCCCGAAATGGACGTTAAGGCCTTAACGTTGGCCTTAACATTAACATCAGGAAAATGTTTTCTGTCTGGCATGAGCTGGCGCATTCTGGCGCATCTGGGCGATCTGGCACAGCTGGCGCACACTCACCAGCTCGTGCCAGAATCAGTGCCAGTTTTGATTTTTTTCTTAGGGCTTCCTACCATGTTAAAATTCATTGGGAGGCAGTGGTATGATTATAAATGGGCTTCAATGTAGCAGATTATAAATGGGCTCCAATGCAGCAGGAAGGCAAGCAGGAAGGGCAAGTATTTGCATTTTGAATTCTGCGGAGCTCTGAGATATCTAAGTCATTCAAACTCCGCCGTGCACGTGTGTCGATATGGCGTGATTTGATGGCCAACCATCGTCTCTTGCTTTCTCCCTCCGTGTCGTCTTGCCCCGTGCCCGTAAACCGGTCTCAACGTGTGCTGTGCCCTCCCCAAGCATCCTCTGTGTTTTCTGTCAACTCCCCTCTCCCCTTCTGAGTGCTTATGGAATCTTTCGGCTTGTACTGCTGGCTCTGGAAGATACGACTCGTTTCGCTGGTGGCTTGCATCCCTCGCTTGTGCTTGTCTGGTTCCCTCTGGTCTATGTGTTCTGTGATCCCCTCCACACCTCTCTTCATACCTGTGCATTGTTTCGCACCCAGCAGCCGCCTGTGGCCTTGTAGCATACATTCGCCGCATGTGGCGCCCTCCCCTCCTCCCCGACTAATCACCTTTGCATTCCAGATCATTACACATTCCAAACACAATTTTGGACTACGCTGTTGTCGCAGAAAGTCAGGTGGTATCCCTCTGCCCGAAATTCCAGTGTGGGAAGGTACGTGTACTTACCATATTACTGGAATCTCCAGGCTGATACTTTTGACGTAGCTGTTGCTTGGTTTGCACCACCCACATCCTCCTTCCCTCCATGCCACCTCAAGCCGTTGACGGGCCAACAACGGTATGCACGGGTTGGAGGAATAGAAGGCCAGATATGGGTGACGACGGATACGGACTGGGATACGGATTGTAAATCATGTACCTAGTCTCTATACATAAATATATATATTATGTGTGTCTCCTTCCTATGTGTGCAGTGATCTGAATGCACTGTAATATTCAAAAAATGGCTGCACGTTATGGAGCCAGAGTATATTCTGGCCCCGGAATCGGTTCTAGCACCGGCTATCTTTTTATGTCGCCAGATGCGATTCTGGCGAGCTGGCACAGCCGGCTGACCTGGCGCCAGCTCTGCCAGCTCAAAAACATTTTCCTGATGAACCCTTAAACCTTAATAACCCTTAACGCTCCGGGGAGAGTCAATTTAACCCTTAACGGCCAACACTGCGCACAGCACTCATCCACCACCATGCCCATTTCTCCCATCGCTATCATTTCTTTCATGACCGCCGGACACCAAGCCGATACTCCTGGTATCGGCGACGTAGTTGTGCGTCCTCGTCTCGAGCCCCTTCGTGTGTCTGATGTCTGTGTAGCATAACAGGCTTGAGTGGACTTGGGGATTGGGCCACAATCATCTTGACGAACACCTGCAGGCATTTGGTGCGGCGAATACCCTTGAATTCAGAACACCACTCAAAGGAATGATCCAGCCGACCCGGGGGGTGTTCTAATGGACAACGCTCTGCTTATAATGCCGCACAGCGACACGATTCGTGAGATCCGGTCCCGTAATTCGAGATCCAAGGTTGGCGTTCGTCGACCGAACATTCAGAAGGTGTGTTGCCCCGTTATGCACGTGTTACTCCAGGTGAATCGCCTTTCAGCTCTATAAAGGTTGCACATCCTTCGAATATCTCGTAGTTCCTGTCGATCCTGCCAGCCCTCTTCCAGCCCGGATGTTGGTTTCGGAGCTGCCACCCCATCTCGCGCTAGCCACCACCGCCGGAAAAATTATGGAAGCCTGGGGATACTTAACTGGCGACGACTACATGGCCGCTCGTGCCTCGTTTGTCGAGCGTTCCAAAATGGTCATCCCTCCGGACTCCAGATTCATGTTTGCCATGCAAGATTTCGAAATTATACAGCAAATATATCGGACATGGTCCTTCATCGACCGCGTTCCGCCCAGTTTCCTCTCCGAAGACTCCGACCAGACTATGGTCGAAGTAGAGCAGAGTGTGGATTCGGAATCGGACTCGAGCATCAGTAGCGGTATGCAATGGGAGGTCGGGAGCTCTGCCTCTTGCTACCATGAGCCCAAACGGCGTCTTCTTCCTTCCGAGCTACACGATGATTTCCAAACCGTCAACATCCG
Source organism: Mycena sp. CBHHK59/15 (assembly GCA_029204085.1). Taxonomy (NCBI): domain Eukaryota; kingdom Fungi; phylum Basidiomycota; class Agaricomycetes; order Agaricales; family Mycenaceae; genus Mycena; species Mycena sp. CBHHK59/15. The sequence continues at coordinate 321,507 of JARGXW010000068.1, forward strand.
ATTGCATCCTTCTGTTGATGGCGAAGACGACGACGCTATCAGCTTGGATAGTCACATTTCGGGCGTCGAAGATCCCGACGAGTTCCTCCAGGCGAGCATTGCACGCGGAGACTACGAGGTGGATCGTTCGTGGCTAAAGAAGATGAAGAGCTGGGCGGAGGATATTTCGGGAGTGGACCGCGACGAGACGCTGTTAAACGACATGCAGATTGAGGAGGACCCGAAGGAACAGCCGCGCGTCGCGACCAGTCTCGACTTGTACAGACCCGATTACTTCTCGAGGGAAGGTCGGACAGCGACATGATTTTTTTTTTTTCCACCAGTAGGATTACTTGCACTACATATTACTACCCACCTCATTATACCCCTCAATGTCTCTGAGCTTCAAATCCTACATTTTTCTCCTCGGAGTCACAGCAATCTTGTGCACAAAAATACCTTATCATTACCTCGTGTACCGTTTCTTGTTTTTCTATCGATCCCGCTATCTCACTTGTGACAGCCAGATTTAATGTTTCCGTTTCGCTAATAGTTGAATTATTCCTATCCCTGCTTGACAGGATCTATTCACAATGATTTCCACTTAATGGGAGCCTCGGCATTCAGAATATCCCGACAAGGCTTTAAGGGAGTCCCAAAGTTTGCTATAAAAGAGGACACCATTTCCCCCAATAGTCGCAGGCGAAGAACACATATGTCTTCTGATCATCTTGTCATGCGTGGCTCGATAATCCCATTGCTCGACAGGACATCAAGGATACATTGTTGAAGTATGCAAAGACGATTCGCTCGGCTTCATTTCTTTCAACTGCGGAAGTAATCATTCAGAGACTGGATTCTTTACATGACAGTCATACCGTAGCTAAAGAAATGTAAGAAATTGCCGCCGATGGTCGCATAATAAAGCTCGCTGTGCGCCGCACACCCCACGCAATTTTTTGAGCTCTTAATCACCAGATTAGATGAGCATCCGAATGAGTGAAGTGTGGCAGACAGAAAACGGCGGGACCCACATTCGTAATTGAATTACCGGTTTATTTTGTAGCGTGAAGGTTGAACTGCTCATTCTTCTGCGAAGGTGACGAGCAATATGAGTTCAAAACATGCACGGAGGCACACACCACCGTGTCCCAGAGAATGGTTTTCGCAGTTTGAAACGTGTCGGTACATTGCAACTTCCACGGAATCGAGAATCACCCCCAGAGACCACGCATCGAACACGAGAGAATCGCAGACGCTGGCATCTCTGACACCATATCGGGAATCGGTATGTATACCGCTGGAGTATGTTCTGTGACGGAAAACTTCTGCAAAGGCGGCCACTTTAAAGAAAGAAACCCGAGACTGAGTAGATCTCCTGAAATCTGTAACGTCGTCAAGTTATTGTTAAGTTTTTGAAGGAGCGCCAACACGTTGTCGGTTTCTGTTTTGCGATCGATGTTGTTAGCCCGGACGACCCCGTTCAAACCAGATATGCATACTAGAACGCTCTAGAGCGATGTGAACGGCAGGACACGGGGCACCGACGGTCCGTCAAGTCGGGCCTGGTGAATCTCCAGCCGTTTCAAATGGGGAACCAACGAAAGAGCAGCCAGCAGCGCAGGCGGAATTGGAGCCGCCAGCCGCAGGTCAACTTTGGTGAGAGTGCACATCATCGTTAACACACTGAACATGTTGTTCAATAGTGTGATGTCCTTTGGATGAGACACTGAGCAGTCCCGTATGTGCACAGTGCTAGAGACAGATGTGAATAAAAGAGCATCCGCTATGATATCAGCTTACGCAAAGAATTGCCACAAGGTGTCTGGCCACACGTCGCCCGACGCGCGACTCCAATTGTAGACCTCACAAAATATCCAAGGCATTGTCTGGGCCCTCATGTACCGGCAGGTTTCAGACAATGGAACGTGCGCCCAAACAAATTTATCGGGCATAAAGATCAATCCCAGGCTCCTCCGGCCAACGAGTATCGCGCAGGTAGGTAGGTAGGTAGGTAGGATTACGCGGCCGGTCCAGCTCATGAATGCCGATTTCCAGGAATTCTCCCGGTGTACAGGCACTGATTACACCATCGTCCTGGGCCTCTCCAGAATCCTATAGCCGAGCTCACAGACGCTATCTTTCGACCCGCCGCGGTAGAGCTACAAGAACAAGAAAAAGCGGAAATTAGCACAAAAAACCGGTAAGCCTCTAAGCATTCAACCGAAACACGGGCACAGCGTAAAATATTTCCAGGACTTCGAATGCGAACTTCGCGACGAGTGCAATAGTTGATCTGGGATAGATGATGGCTTTTAGGAACTCCATGTTTGAGAGTTGCGCCATCTGCTGCTGTAGGTACAGCAAATCCGAGAAGAGTTTGGCCAGGAAGACGGTTCTTAATTCAACTACCAAGTCCGAGGACTTGCAGCTGATTAGAGCGTGTTCGGGGCTCTCTACCTCTGATTTACAGAACCGACACAGTCGATCCGATCGGGGCACGGGCTGATACGCATGATCGACGTAGCGCAAGATTTCCACGGCTAGCAGGTGAGTAGAAAGCAGCACAGAGGTTATAGCCTCCCGGTGCTTCTGAGTTTTCACCATTGATAGATAGTGCCGCATTACGGAAGTGACTTGGGCTGGTGCCTTGTCCTTTTAGGGTTCACGACGTCCATGTAAGAGGTACAGCTTTTCTGACGAGTTGATTTCGCCTTGCAACCATTCGAGCATGAGGCTGTGTACCAGTTTTGCGTAGTCTTCGACGTCTCCGATGGAGGTAGAACACGTTAGAAGCGTACCGGATAGTCGAATGGTAATCTCGTCACCGCTTTGATAAGATCTGAGGCTCACGATTTTTTCCCGTTGCGTTTAAGTTCAATAGAACTGTTTAATGCGGCACGGGCATATGAGTCGTTGTTGAGACCAAGAAAGTTCATCAGATGACTGAGAATGAGCAGCAGGCGTCGAACTCAGAGAGGAATTATCCCAGTTTCTGTGAATAATGGAGCAATCATGGAGCAGCGGTGGAGATTGAGCATTTGATGTATAAAGCTAACTTGAACTTTCATTAGATGCTTGACGTGTACATCTTCACTGTCCGGAGCAATTTCGCATCCGTGGATCAGGTGGCAGTCCACGCGTGCCATGTAAAGCTGTTTGAGTTCTCTTGGCGTTAGCCTTCTTGTCATATCTTCGATCGCCATTATCCGGTGTCCACAATAGCGCGCCGTGCGTGCCTTGGCTTTATAGTGGTCTGCAAACATATTCCGGGTGTCCGTCCTGATGTTTATTCCCACGTGTTTCTCGTCCGATTTAATTTCGAGCTGTGTACCTCCAAGATGGAAGATGGGAAGCGGCGATAGAAGGGGTCCGAAGATTAAGATGATTGTTTTGATCAAGTTGACGAGGATGAAGTTCATTGCGCACCAGCGTTCCAAAGTGGTTAATTTACCACGAAGCCCACGAACCGAGAGGGAAATGATGAGAAGGTCGTCAGCCTGAGCCAGTAATGAAATTCGAACCCCTGCGAGGAACACGTCTTCGAAATCGGGCAACAAAATTAGGTCGGAGAGGAAAATATTCCACAGGATCGGTGATGCCGGGTCTCCCATAAGAAGACCGATGAGCGCCTTGAACTAATCGAGAAAATTATGTGGAGAATATCGCTGGGAACATTCGTCAATGTTTTAGGGTGGTAGCTGAGAGTGGGTAGGACTTTACACAACAGTCTCACCAGACGTAGGAGGGAGCTCATTCAGTCAGTAGATGACCACGTCACCAGCTTTGCACATATTACTCGCTGCTTGCATCTATCACTGGTTGAACATTTCAAGTTTTGCACTGAAAATTTTGGTGAAAAATGTTTTGAATTTTACAGTAATTTTTCGCCAAAAAAGTAGGTGAAAAACTTGAAACATTTTGGTGACCTTTTTGAACCTTGTGAAAAATTTCTGAAAAAGTGCTGAAAAAGTTTTGAAGTTCAAAAAATTCATGAAGAAGTTACCAGTTTTTCACTTGGTTTTTCACTGAAAAATTGCTGTAAAATTCAAAACATTTTTCACTAGTTTTTTCACCAAAAAACTTGAAATGTTCAACCAGTGTATCCGGCCTGCAGTACCGAGGGAAGCTGACCGGTCCGGAGACAGGCTTGACCTGAACCTAAAGTTAGCTCGGCCTGTGTTGAGGGCGTGGCGCATCTCCGTGGATTTCGTGGCATAGGACCCCTGACATTCCCTTTGTAGGCTAGCCCCCCAAATCTCGGCAATCTTGGATTTTTGTCCAGACAGATTTCCTCAAGATCACGTTGTTTTTGTCCGGACAGGACCCAGCCCAGGCTTCCAAAAAGGGTAATTTTCCGCTCTCAGAACCCAAAAAATGCCTAAATTTCCTCGTATATCCTTTCTACTCTCTATGTGGAATACACACGAGTTGAACTTGAATTTGAGGTGAAGAAATTGTTTCCAGCCAAATTTGGTGAAAATTTTCTCCCAGACATCGACCCAAACGTCGACGAGACCCCAAGTTTTTGTCCGGACAGGACCTTAGGTTGTCCGGCCTCAAACCCCAGTTTTTGTCCGGTCAGAACCTAGGTTTTCGAGCCAAAATGTCAAATTCTTGTCTGGTGCGGGCCATAGGGTCCAAAGGTATTGTCAGGGGTCCTCGTGGCATCCGGAAAGTCCATAGTCAATTGGTATGATTCGATCCGATCAAACGGAACATAAAAAGATGCCTGACACATGCTTGATGACACAACACACCAAATGTAGCAAATGCTGTTCTGGGGTGCTGCGGCTGCCTCTCTCCCATCACTTAGGGGCAGCAAATAAAATATTCAGTGTTACTTGTGACAAGAAAGGGGTCAAGCTCGCATACGTATGACCAAATCCAAATGAGCCACTTCAAGTATACTTCCCAGAATTGGGTGCTGTTTCTGCCTGTGCTTATCCCCTTCTCTGCCTAATTTCTATTGTCTACCATGGCACCTGATCGTAGTACCCGCAAGTACTACAAACTCGACAAAGTTAGGCCTGGTCCTGACCGAAATCGGTGTACCAGTCAAACCACCACTTGGCAACAGGACTTAGGATTTACTCAACATGATCCCACTCCTCAACAACTTTGAGATGCCCACCTTGCATATGGTGAAGCCCGAGAGCATGGTGACCTCATCACTTGGTCCTCTGTCACCAATTCACCAATGCCCGTAATTTATAATCGGTTTGTCCAACTATGATTTCTTTTGACTGCTCTGAGGCTTTCTAGTCCTTGTCATGAAAATCACAAGGGTAGTTGGACTCTAATTGCTGCATCCACATTCAACAACCTGCCGTCCTTCAAAGGACCTCAGTGCCCGCACGCCATGAACCCCTTCCGACTTGAAGAAGACACTGAGATGACGTGCCGACACAACAAAAATTGAGGGTGGTATTTCCAGGCCAAAGGGCACAACTGCAAGTTACATTTTCGCTCTGCATGACTTCTACAACTCCCAAGGCTCCGCAAATACGATATTCGGATTCTGCATGGCTTATTACTACATGGGATACATCGACTCTGCATCCATTCCACGGCTGTTATTGGACTTTCTGCGACTTTTCTGATGGTTTTCACCACTTTCCGCGACCTTTTCACTCCTACTGGCTCCAGTTCGATTCATAAAATTCTACAAAATAGATATTCAAGATCTCCAACACTGTTTCTATCGACTCCGACCACTCCGCAGGTCTCTCTGGTTATTTCTACCTTTTCCGCAGGACTTTTACTTATTTCTTCCTAAACGGGCCATCTTCGTGAACTCTATGGTGCCGCATGATACTCATACCTAGTTACCGTTGTCTCGGGTCTTGGCATTCCTATAAAAGCCACAAGTGTTCTACATTGTGAAGCAGGAGATTTGTACCCCACTTATCCTCTCAATCATATGCTCCTTCCTTCCACTAGCTTTTTAACTTGAACCATCGACCCCTGCAGGCTATTACCTGCTATCATACTCGCTCCGCTCCACGGACTATTATCCGTGCACGTTCCGCATCGCTCTCGCTCGCCCAGGCTATTACCTGGGCCATGTTAACTCACTAGTTCTTTTATAGGTCCTCCGTCGCTGTCGTCCTGCTCCGCAGACTATTATCTGCACACGTTCTGCATTAGCTTTTGTCTCCACATTCAGTTCTGGTCCCTTGTCGCCCACCATCTCTCGCTAGTTACCGCAGGCGTCGTGTTCATCTCAACCAGGAGTTGAGTCTTGGTTCGTCTTAGACCACCTCGCACACCTGCATCTACTGTTTCTCCACTCGGAGTAGAGTTTTCATTTGAGCTCGCGCTCTTAGCGGTGAAGCAGGTGTATCAACACTTAATTTTATAAAGAGTGTAGCTTGAATTGATTCAGTGGGTGACTTCCTGTAACATTTAAATAACCTGGTGCAATTTCTGAGCTTGTTTGAGGGTGCCAGTGATGTGATCAATGCCTGGACATTCAGGCGGCTCATGTTTCCTGCAGGCAAGTATTATAATTTAGTATGTTGATGTAACAGACATGGCCTTTGGCCACATTGATTTTGCCATGCCTTACATCAGCTCAGAATGGAGAGCTTCCAGGCCACCGCACTCGATGGTGGGGACGCAAGAAAGCAATCTAAAGAGACAGTTTTGTTTGGAATTGCATGGGCTATCATCTCACAGGGCTGGACTCGAAAAATTGCTTCACATCAGCTCAGAATGGAGGGTGTTGATTCCATCACCTTGGTTGGAGAGGGCAGCCAGCCGCACATGTTCCCGAAGGCCCAAATTTGTACCTTTGCCTGCATGTGCGGCTGGTGCCACGTCTGACTCGAGGCAAAATGCAAAGGATACAGTGTGTGTGCCTCTCCTCTTCTTTTCTAACTTGCCTCCCAGTCCGGTGCATGGTGGTTTGTCACCGTGGTTCGCTGGGCACAATGTTAGATGGGAGAAGAGAGTTGGTAAATGGACTCATAGGGCAGGGCTGGCATACACAGAGATGATGCAACAGGTACACTTTTGCCTCTCCCACTTCCGTACTTGCTGTATTTTCTCCGGATCTGCAGGCCTGCATATAGTACTCCTGCAGAGAACATTGCAAATTTCCGTGCACTCTACAAGCTCCAAACTACTTGACAAAAATTGGGATCTGCAGGATGTATTGCAAATACGGCATTACATTGTATTACAGCTCTTTGCAGAACTTAGGGCACGGACATTTTTTCTTCCTTTTTAAGACTTTTTGATGTCTCAAAAATCATGAATTGGCCCCAGGTATTCATTGTCGCCATCCCAGAAAAAATTGTAAGGTGCCATGCCCTCTGTATTTACGGTGTGGATCGTTTGGTCATACTCTTGAGGAAACCGACCAGAACTGAGGCTGGAATGGCTGTTCTGGTCCAGGGGATCAAAAAAGGAAGAAAAAGGAAGAAAAAATGTCTGTGCCCTAAGTTCTGCAAAGAGCTGTAAGTCCCTTTAGTCAGTGTCATTGCAGCTCAAACAGGATTCTCATCTTATGAAGCATCCCACGGTTTCCTGACACTGGTTGAGCATTTCAAATTTTTCACCTTCTTTTTCAGTGAAAAATGTTGTTTATTTTTCAGACATTTTTCACTGAAAAAGAATGTGAAAATTTTAAAACTTTTTCAGCACTTTCTCGATTCAAGGTGAAAATTTTGAAATAAAATAAGAAAGTGATGAAAATGTTTTGAAATTTTCACCTGCTTTTTCAGTGAAAAATGTCTGAAAAATAAACAACATTTTTCACTGAAAAAGAAGGTGAAAAATTTGAAATGTTCAACCAGTGTGATTGGGTATTGTATGAGTGGGTCAGGACATATCAAGGACCCCACACCCAAATTTTCAGGCTGAACCAAGCAATACCGGGCCAGTAAATAGAGATTTCAGCCTTGACCTAAACTACTTTACCAAGTTGGGATCTGCAGTGCGTTTCAATGATCAGACATAGCATCTGAGGGTGGGAAATGGACATACAGGCTACTTTGAGCAATCTAGGATCAGCAGAGGTGCTTCTAGATGTCCCTATTGCAGTTTAAAAAGGATTCTCACCTTATTTATAAAATTGCCAAATAAGGAAGTATCCCACGGTTTCCTGATTGGGTATTGTATGAGGTGGGTCAAGACATACCAAGGACCCCACACCCAAATTTTCAGGCCATACCGAGCAATACCGGGCCAGTAAATAGAGATTTCAGCCTTGACCCAAACTACTTTACCAAGTTGGGATCTGCAGCATGTTTCAATGATCAGACATACAGTATAGTGTCGCTCGGTGGATCATCACTTTGATGTTTTGCTCATAACTCTCACATTTGATTACAATAAATCCTAAACCATACTAGAGTGTATTACAAGTCGTACTACAGTAGAATATGAGTTACTAGCAAATCACAATGTGCATAGGAAAGAAGAATGAGCGCGAAGATCAAAGTGTCACAAATTCCGTTCCTTGGATCAAGCCGTTACACATTCTTGTCATCGTCCGGCTCTTCCTCCACCTCATCCTCCTCGTCGTCCTCGACCGCCGGGAGCTGCGGTTTCTTCCCCAGCTTCGGTTTAGGAGGCAGGTCCTTCTTCTTGACACCCGACTCGACCAATTTGGAGCAATCCGCAGCCCAGGCTTCGACCTCACCGACGTGGTGCTCCTTCATTCGTAGCCATTCCCTCTCCAACTCTGCCTTCTGCTCCTTCCTTCGCTCCCTCGCAGCCTTCTTCGCCTCTCTTCCAGCCTCCTTCGCCATCCTACCATGTTCCATCGCCTGGACCGCCTCGTAAAACTCATCGGAAGAGAGGCATTGTGCCTTCCCCTTGAACAGCTTTGCACAGTCGGTCGTCGCCTTCTCCTCCTGCTGATGAAGAGCCTCATTCATCTTTTTCAGCCCCATGTTCTGGAAGACCATCGTCGCATTCGCCTCCTCCAGCATTTGTTCCCGCACGTTGACATTTTGGTGAGCAAGACCCAGCTGCTTCCGAAGCTCGATGATTTCTGCTTCCAACTGACCACGACTTTTGTAGGACTCTTGGCTTGTTTCGGGTGTCGCAAGGGACCATTTCGGAGTTGGCAGCGCACACGGAACGTTCTGGATGACTGGCTGGAGGATCGCAGTGTCGTAGGATTTAATCTTGGGGGTGCTGAGGAGGAGGGAACCGGCCGAGGTGGTGCCCAGGTGCGCATACAACGTCCGCATCTTTTTAGATGGTGGCCGTAACTCAGGGTCAATGTTCTCATCCTCGTCATCCCTGACACGTCACCGCGAGGGGGTCTGTGACGTCACCGACACACTCGCTCCCAGATTGGATGGGGAGAGGTCCACCCGAGTCGGAGGCTGCACACGCATCGCTTGCGTGATTGTGCGGACAGGACTGGGTTGCGGCAGTGGGAACTCGCTGCGCGTGGATGTTGCTTGGCTGGGCTTCATCTGCTCGGCGGTGACGAAGTTGGGATTAAAAGGTACGACACCTGTTACTTCGAAGGCGGCCTTGACAGTTGACTCGTCAAATGCCTGCAGGTATGCCGGGGCCCACACCAACATGAATTCTGCCTTCGATACATCACGCATTGTCTTTCCCTCCCACTCCACGATTGCCACCTGCCAGCACGACTTCATCTTCGCGAAGTAGACGATGTCGAGGCCCTGAAGTGCGTGCGTGCAGTGTGGTGGGTATCCCAGCAAGATGATATTGTTTGCGTGTGCGAAGTCAAGAAACTTCTTCGAGTAGTGCGAACTGTGGCCATCGAGGAGAAGGACACGCGGAAGGCCATTGGCATCTGCCTTGGTCGCGGGGTCAAAGACCTTCACCAGCCATTCATACCCAAGCTCGCCGTTAGTCCACCCATTGATAGATTTTGCAATGCTGTATGGTCAAAGGTGAGTCTCGCTGCCCTTGTGATGTTTGGATTGACTCACAATGCATTGATAGTATTACCGTTGTTCCACGCCGACTGGAAGTTGACGCCGGGGAAGATAACCATCGGTGGCACCACCATCTTCCCATCGCCGTGAATGGTCACCACCGCTGTGATGTTTTGACGGCTTGCCCCACCCTGCTTGTGCTGGGTCTTTGTCCCGCGCACACCGACAACACGCTCTTTCCCAGTGTAGCCCGTGGGGAACACGCTCTCATCTGTCCCGTATATTCTATCCGGTGAGACCCCCATGTCGACGATCCATCTCTGCACTAATCCGACCCACAACTTGACAGCCTCGGGATTCAGGCTTCGTGCCCGTTGGGTGTCGAGTGCTTTGCTCCAAAAGGTGTGAAGCACGTCGTGATGCCTGTCAAGAAACTTGAAGACCCATTTGTCTCCCACGGGCTTGCAGTCAGCGCCGAGCGTGGCTTGACGGATGGTGTTGGCAGCCTCGGCGATCTGGGCGTGCTTGAGTGGGAACCCGCGATCCATGGACTCGAGGAGGAATTGGGTGAGCGACCATTCTTGGACTGGCGTGAGCTTTTGCTTCTTTTGATTGGACTCTCGTATCCCAACTACACCATGTATGTGTCGATGTAGAGTAACATAGGATACTTTGTGGGCCTCTGCAATATCTCGAATGGATTTTGGTTTCCCCAAATTGGCGGGTTTGGCCTGCTCCTGCTCGTATTCATGCACCGCCGCTCGCATGCTCAACTCCTTCTTTCGACTGTTGGCGTGGCCCTGTATGCGATTGGATTTGGAGCAACACCATAAAAATCGTTGGGAAGCCGGGACAGACGGAACATGGCAGAAGGACAGGAAGAAAGATGGATGATGGATGCGTCAACAAACCAATGTCACACTCTTCACGTGCGTTGACTTGGGCAAATTCTAGCAGCCGCAGTTTTTGTCCGATTGCCCGGGATGAATTATAGCCAGGAAGGTGGGCTGTCATATGAAAAATAATCTGACGCCAATATGGCACATATTAAGGTATTATCGACGAAAAGGAAAGTTGATTGATGCACGATCATGACCTGATTTATACCAAAACACGTCTTATTCAGGCCTCAATTACTTTCTGTCCTTGAAAATAATTGTGAAGATGCAAATGGTCTATAGAATGCTGGTCGTAAGAGGAATTGTGTCCAGCTTGTCCGTGGGAGGTGTAATAAAGTAACGATCCATTGATGGATCATGATCCACCGAGCGGCACTAGACTGTAGCATCTGAGGGTGGGAAATGGACATACAGGCTACTTTGAGCAATCTAGGATCAGCAGAGGTGCTTCTAGATGTCCCTATTGAAGCTCAAACAGGATTCTCACCTTATTTGTAAAATTGCTAAATAAGGAAGTATCCCACGGTTTCCTGATTGGGTACTGTATGAGGTGGGTCAAGACATACCAAGGACCCCACACCCAAATTTTCAGGCCGTACCAAGCAATACCGGGCCAGTAAATAGAGATTTCAGCCTTGACCTAAACTACTTTACCAAGTTGGGATCTGCAGTGCATTTCAATGATCAGACATAGCATCTGAGGGTGGGAAATGGATATACAGGCTACTTTAAGCAATCTAGCATCAGCAGAAGTGCTTCTAGACCTCCCTATTGCAGTTCAAAAAGGATTCTCACCTTATTTATAAAATTGCCAAATAAGGAAGTATCCCACGGTTTCCTGATTGGGTACTGTGTGAGGTGGGTCAAGACATACCAAGGACCCCACACCCAAATTTTCAGGCCGTACCGAGCAATACCGGGCCAGTAAATAGAAATTTAAGACTTGCCCCCCCAGTTTTGTATGTGATGCCTGATAGGCCAATTCTCGGGGAATCATGCGCACAAACCTTTGTGCGCATGATTCCCTGAGAAAGGGCCCTTTTTAAAACCTTTGTGCGCATGATTCCTTGGAAATGGCCATTTTACAGGAATTTTCGTCTATAAGGCCATCTGGAGCCTTATAGATGGAATTCTGCGCACAAACTTTTTTGAAAAGGGTCTTTTCTCAAGGAATTATGCGCACAATTTGTGCGCATGATTCCCACTGGTTGAACATTTCAAAATTTTCACCTTCTTTTTCAGTGAAAAATGTCGTTTATTTTTCACACATTTTTCACTGAAAAAGCAGGTGAAAATTTCAAAACATTTTCATCACTTTCTTATTTTATTTCAAATTTTTCACCTTGAATCGAGAAAGTGCTGAAAAAGTTTTAAAATTTTCACCTTCTTTTTCAGTGAAAAATGTCTGAAAAATAAACAACATTTTTCACTGAAAAAGAAGGTGAAAAAATTGAAATGCTCAACCAGTGTCCTTCAGAAATTGGCACTTGCGAATCTATATCTCAAAAAAAAGCTTATAGATGCAGAATTGTGCGCACAATTCCAGGATTAGATATATAGGCGAACAAGTCATAGTGTTTGATCTGAATTTCATGTTGTTCGATATGAAGCATGGATTTCGGTTATTTGCCTTCAAAGACTCAATGAATGAGATCCCAGCAAGGAGATAGAAATACCAGGACCCCAACCAACTCTCATGACAATCAACTTACATGCCAGTGTACTCCAACCCAGCGAGTTTGAACCACGTCTCGAAGTCAAAATCAAGACAGTGACTGATACCACCGAAAAGAATGACGCATTAACACTGACTTTCGACCGAGAAGAAATACCACAAACCTATTATTCTGGACTGTTGGGGGCTTTATTATTCATTTTACAGAACACTCAGAAGAACCAACCGCTCCTCATCGTCTCATCCGCTGATTTCCTTGCTCGAGCGTTAGTTAAAGAACGAGACCAATTCGAGAATAATTTTTTAGACCCAAAATTCAGGCTACTGAAAGTGGTGTTTGCTGCGTTGAACGAAATAGTTGCTCGAATCCAATTCAGGAGAGCAGCAGATAACCAAGCTAAATTAACACTTATTTCAAGTCAATCCATCGAGATTGATATGAGGTTGATCTCATGTTTGAGTGCCCGGGAATACCTTTATCGCAAGGGTCTCAGAGGATATTCACAAAAGCTATAAGGAAATTACATCCCCGCTCTGAGCGGAAATCTACCTTTGTGAACCTGGATCGCATACGATGCTCCGTTCAAGAAATTTCCAAGTTCACCCCATCAGACGAGATGATTTGGAAGTCTATTCGGTCGGTAACGTTGCAACGCCTGACTCGAGAATTTTTCTGGAAGTGTATTCATAAGACATCTAGAGTTGGCGACTTTTGGCTTCGCATCGATACTTTGGAGACAAGGGGACAATGCCATGTTTGCAATGTCCCAGAAACCCTTGAGCACACCTTGGAATGTGATGCACCTGGGCAAAAGCTGATTTGGGACCTGTCACAACAACTATGGTCGAAAAAATACTCACAATGGCCGACACTGAGTTGGGGCTTAATTCTGGGTTGTAACCTGGTAAGATTTAAATCCGATAAAGGTGCTGTGCTCCCAGAAAAGGGAAGGCTATTTGCAGTTCTGGTGTCCGTCGCATGGCATCTTATCTGGAACCTCTGGCGAGGCCGGGTAATCGAAAGTCCTGACAGACTACAGAGTACGACGGGAATTTACAACCAATGGTTGAACGCAGTCAATACAGCCTTAACGCGCGACCGCCTACTCACAGATAAAATCAAATTTGGCCCACTCGCACTCAATGAACAACTGATATTGAAAACATGGAGTGGCCTACTTATGGATAAGGACTCTCTGCCAGATGACTGGACACGAGGGGGTTTCAGTGGGTATGCGACCCAAGACTGACAAGCATGGCATAGGATAATTTTCGGGTTGGAGTCCCACACTGGTCTAAAAACGTGCGTAACGACATTTCCTCCCGGCAAGATCTGGCTAGAAACCAGCGACAATAGCGGATGACCTTGTAATGCTTCTGCAGACTGAGTCTCATTATCCCAAACGCTCCAGAAAAAAAGAAAAAAAAAAAGAAAAAAAAAAGGGCTCGGACTGCCGTAACTTTTGATCGGCTGACCACTTTCTCCGGAAACTTGGCCTAAACCAGCCCCCGGGGTCGTACTCCATCCCATGGGTGAAGACTTTCAAAAGTTTCAAGTTCTGGGCAGTGTACATCCAAGTGACCGACTAGCTAGGATGGCCGAGTACCTGGCCCCTTACAGTACAAAGTTACGATTCGCGCTGTCTTTTTTTTTCCCCCCTTTACGCAGTGTTCAAAAGGCATACTGCGATTCTGAACTTGTGATGATTGAATAAGATGATTCTGAGTGCATTCCAATTTCGCAAGAAGGTACTCAGATATTCTTCGCTCCGCTGGAAAATTCAAGACTACATCAATTCGATTAATATTATTCCATGTTAACATCTAACGGGCTACTAGGAATTCCAGATTTTATCTATCGGGTATGCGTTTCAATTGGTATGGTTAGTCCATGCCAATCGCTCAATGGCCCACTGGGTTTGCAGCTCAAGCCGAGGCCATAGCGGCAATCAGTAAATCTGCGAATCGCGGGGTACCAATCCCAGCTAGCAACCGAATGGTCAACCAAAAGCTACGAAACACGCCCCAAAGACTTACTGGTGGCATCCCACCCAACCGCTGCGTCAAAGGCGACCTAATATGCATCCGAATCTTTAGCAACGAAAACGCTTCCACCTCAACGATGCCTCACCGAGGACGCAGGGCACACCGAGCCCGAGTTGTGCCCGCTCGTGATGTCAGTGAACGCCGCAGAGCCTGTGGAATAAATGAACGGGTTGAGGAAGCCCAGCGCGGGCTTTCCCGCGGCGACAAGCCGGTCGTTGATCATCGCGAGCATCGCAGCGAAGACCGGCGAGCCCGCGCTCGTTCCATAGATGAGGCTTGTTGTCCCGTTATTCACAATCTCGAAGTTCCACGCCTGGAGCGCGATGTCGGGGTAGCCGCGGCCAGTTCTGTTGAACGTCCCGGGGAAGTTGGCTGGTATCGTGTCGAGGTAGCTGGCGATTGCGGCGGTCTGGTATGGCGGAGCGGCGAAGATGTTTGAGAAGCCGCCGCCGGTGAGGTTGAGGGCGACCTCGGGGCCAAATCCCGCTGTGCATCCGATGGATGTCACGTATGGGCATGATGTAGGGAAAATAGGTATCTTGGACAGGCAAACAGAAAGCCCGTGAGTCGAAAGAAAGAGGGATGAGACGCTACAGACTGACAAAGGTGTTGTTGCTGCAGTCGGTGGTATTGTCATCATGGAGCCCTCGCACACCGCCCTACAAATAAAATATAAGTCGGTCAGCGCCGCAACGTTATCGGGGTGAATGGAGAAAGACTGACATCTCCGGAGCCAAACAGGACTGATACGCCGCGTGCGCCGAGTGCCGTGCTCTGAGGCGGCAACACAGGTGGAAATTCAACCTATAGATCATCCAAGAATAGGTATAATTTTACTCACCTCTAGGTTGATTTTCACCGGCGGTAGGTTGATAACTACATTGCGATAGGATGATTGATTTAGGTTGAATCGTATCCTATTTTGGCCGAATTCAACCTACGTCATGCCTGCGTGATACGACTGAAAAACATCCTAACGTAGGATAGTCACATCAACCTACCACCAACCTACGACATGTTGAATGCGGAGAGCGATCTTAGGATGTTTTTCATCATGGTATCAGGTGGATTTCGTCAGCAAATCTTACGGACCGTTGGCCCAAAATGGACAGAAAATAAAATCAAATATATCTGTTAGATGCAACTCGTGTACATTCACGTAGCTACGGGCAATTGTAAGAAGTGAAGTGGGACGAAAGGTGGACAGAGGCGGTATTGAATTGTAACAAAAGGGAACGCCAGATGCGGCTATAAGGGCTCGGGCAATAGCACCCCTGCAAAATGCAGATCACGTGGGGTGTCCGCAGCGTTTGTGCTACCATCCTATGGCTCCTGCACATTGTATGTCTGGTTTAGTACAATGGTTATTATGCGTGGATCGTATGTTACACTTTTGCACTGCGCTGCCGTTCGAACCCCGCAGTGTGTTACTTTTTTTCCACGAGATGAGTAATCCAAGTCGTAGAGTTGTTCGTACTTTGGCCTTCTGCCACCACAGCAGATATTCTTAATAAGCACTAGCCTAGGACCAACACCACATTTTTTCTGCCTGAGTTTCAAACACAAGTCCAGAAAAATGCGGCATAAGGGCTTGAAAGGCATAGATGGTGTACATGCTCAACATCCCCGGTGCGGAAAAATTAAGGCAATCATGAAATGATGTCATTTGACGATGGCATGGATTTGAAACCGGGGAACACCAGAGAACATGATCATATGGCCGGAACACTCGTTGAATCCTGACGCGTCGTTCACACGTGATGGGAAAGTAGCACGTGCGTTGCACTTTGCAGGGGTGCGATTGCAGGTGTCGGCTATAAGCCGCTGTTAGAACATCAATGTTGATCAGGTAAGCGAACACACACCTCATCGATATCCCTCTACTCGTCGTCGTCAGCACCGACCTCGCCGGCGTCAGGCATATTCTCATCGCTTTCCTGGCCATCTGAAACCACCATGCGTCCCTTACCTTTCGTGTTGGCAGTGGACTTGCTACCCGAGCTCTTCTTGGCTTTCTTCACGGCGCTTTTCTTGGAAGCTTTCTTAGCGGCGATGGGAACAGCGATTAAGTTGGCGACCTGGCGCCTCTTGCGAGACGCAGACGGGTCTCTCTTGGCTGAGTTATCCTTCAGATACGCGTACTTGGACGGAACGTCGAGCCACTGCTGACGGTAGCCGTGTCTACGCTTGTTTTTGATGAACTGCTTGACGATCTCTTCGGTGGCCCAGTCATTGACGAAGCGGCCAAGGTAAGGGTGCCTATCACGGGCCTGCATGTACAGGAATCAACGACTGATGTACGCTACACTTAGCCACTCACCACCGCGTAAAGTTTTGCTTTTGCGCTGGCAGGTGTCTCGGACCATGGTTGTTCCCACAAGATGCCGGCCTGGAGAGTAAGATCACGCAAGTTACGCTACAAGAGTGGTAAGTGCTATGCCCGAACATTGAAGCACAGTCTGACGCACCAACAGTCCCTTGTATTGGTCGCGATCAGCCTGACTACCTCCCAACCCCATCTCATTCTGGATGTTAAAATTATTCCCAGCGGAGCCAGCTGGCCTGGGGATCTGTTCGTCAGTGGGCCCGTCACTTCCTGGTGCCTGGCTGAGTGCCAACGCAAGACGCTTTTTGAGCTCCGCATTTTCGGCCCTCTCTTTCTCCAACGCATCTTGACCGTACATGTAAGTATCTGAGGCAAGACGAATTAGATCTATGCAACTGACCTGCGATCTGTTCCGTTTCCCCATCTTTCCCCTCTGGAGAGTCGGGGCCACGGTCACCGTCATTGGTGAGGTCGGCCCCGAAGCGCAACTTGAATGCTTCGAGCTCCCGCATCAGCTGCGAATTGACCTCAGTCTGCATCACAAGAGTTGCAGCCTGTTCAGCAATTTTCACTGTGCATCTGGTGAGTCGTGGCAATACTGCGAGAAAGGTACTCAGGCTGACCTTTTGCTGCGTCATTCTCCTGGCGCGCGTAGACTATATCCAGGGTGTTACACCCGTCGATGTTGTATTTCTCCTCCAGTTCCTCGTGGAGAGAGTCGACCTCGCGGCGCGCATTTGCCCCGCTTTTGCCCCGATTCTCCTTTGTAGAATTGGCCAGCTGACGATTGGAGCTCCTGGTGGGCACTGGACGAGGTTTGCTGCCCATTGGATGAGGGATGTGTGGACTGACGACGCTTGCAGATGGGGGGCGTATGATGGGTCGAGCTAGAAATTTTCGATTTTTTGTTTTGTCAAGTTATGCATGGTCCGAGCGCTGCACTGCCTCCCGAATCTACTCTTCTGCTCAGTGTGTGTGCGCGCTCTCATCTCTCAATGCCTCCCAAAGAAGCAAAAGTCTTGTGCGCCTGCTGCAACATTATGCTTTCAGCCAAGCGTGAGCGTGCCCATCGGAGGGCCCTCAATAGCATCCCGTATGCACCACCAACCAAATCGTATCTGTCGCAGCAGCGGCGAGTCTTTGGCCCGATCGTGAGTACTAGTTCTGAGCCTGATCTGGACCGCGACAACGATGCTGCCGCTGGTCCTTCGGTCATCCATGACGATGTCAAAATGTCGGATGCTGGCATCGACACCGACTCCGACTTGGCGGCTATCCATGGTATATCAAAAGACCATAACAATGCTAGTTCTAGATTTGACAGTCAGGATTCAGGACTGCAGGGCCTCGAGCAGCCCGAGCTCCTTTACTCGGACGAGTACTCCACCTCCGAACCTCAATATTACAACACCGACCCCGCATCCGATTTCGACTCGGAGGATGGTACCGATTCTGATCTTGACACGGACAGCGGGGAGATACGCCTGGAGGATAGTGACGGAGAGGATTTGGACCAGGAGCCAGATATATTTGACTGGGATAGCTTTAAAGCGCCAGGTCTAACGTCGTTGGACCAGCTCGGGGGAGAATATGAGGTCGAAGCAGCCGCAATTGGCGGGTGTTCTCATTTCTATCTCATCGAGCTGTATGTTTACTTTATCTTTCATACATCTAGCTCATAAACTCACCGAATATGACCTTGCAATTTGTCGTGCATTTTCGTTTAAATTGCAAGCAAACATGACGGATAGAGCTTTCAAAATGACGCCTCACGCCTTTCCCCAAACCCCGCCTCTGCCCAAACTCGATGGTCTCCGTTCTCGCATTAACTTTCTCGCGGGTTTCAAGCCTGAAACTTATGACTGCTGCACAAACTCTTGTCTGTGCTATGTTGGTCCACACAAGGATCTCGAGATATGTCCTTACTGTCAGGAGCCCCGCTGGCGTGCTAACGGAAAAGCTCGCAAAAAGTTCACGTACATTCCTATTATCCCCCGGCTTGTCGCGTTTGCCGCTAATCGGGACATCGCCGAGAAACACCAATATCGTGCTCAACATGAACATAAACCGGGCATCACTACCGACACTTTTGACGGCTCTCATTACCGCTCCCTTCTCAGCAAGTTTGTCGAGATAAACGGCAAGAAATATGGGCATAAATACTTCTCTGACCCCCGTGATATTGCCCTCGGAGGATCGTGGGATGGGTTCGCTCCATTCAAGCGCCGGAAAAAGACTGCTTGGCCCCTGATTCTCTTCAACTACAATCTTCCGCCGGAGATTCGTTTCCATCTTGCATTTATTCTTGCACTAGGTGTCATACCCGGCCCAAAGAAACCCCAGGACTCCGACTCGTTCCTCTGGCCTGTGGTCCAGGAACTACTCAAACTTGCTGTCGGTGTCCGTGCCTTCGACATTCTCTCTGGCGAAGTCTTTCTCCTCCGTGCCTACCTGATTCTAGTTTTCGGTGACATCCCTGCCGTATCCATGTTTATGCGCATGAAAGGCCATAACGGCATCTCCCCTTGCCGCATGTGCAAGATAATTGGACTACGCATACCAGGATCGAGGAATACTGCGCACTACATACCCTTGGATCGATCATGTCATCCTGATGTGTCCAGCAATGCTAACGCTGTCCAGGTATACGACGCAGGTAACCTCCCGATGCGCACCCAGTCCGAACTTATTGCACAGGGTAAGGAGGTTGAGGCCGCGAACACAACAGCGGAATCGGAGCGCCTGGCCAAAAAGTACGGAGTCAAGGGAGTTCCCCTTCTTTCCTATCTCGGTTCTCTCTCTTTCCCCCGATCTTTCCCGTACGACTTCATGCATCTCATCTGGGAGAATCTGATCAAGAACCTGATTCTTCTGTGGACTGGAGAATTCAAGGGACTCGACACTGGCCGTGAGCGGTATGAGCTAGAGAAAGCTGTATGGGAGGCGATTGCATCGCGGACAGCATCGGCCGCTGATACAATTCCTTCCGCATACGGCAGTCGAGTTCCGAACATTGCAAAGGATCGCCCTAATGTTTCCGCAGAAATGTGGTCGTTCTGGGCATTATATCTGGGCCCTGTACTTCTTCGTCGTCAATTTGATGACGAGAAGTACTACCATCATTTCATCGAACTCGTCCGACTTTTGAACCTTTGCCTCCAGTTCGAGATCACTGACGAAGAGATTGAGGAGATCAGAGTCGGATTCATTAACTGGGTACACGTCTACGAAGAGTATGTTCTTCCTTCTTCTATTGAATTATACTGATCGCTTTTTTGCAGCATGTATTATCAGCATGACCCAGAGAGACTATCAACATGTCCTCTCACCGTCCATGGCCTTCTGCATATAGCTCCCGGGATCAAATTCACCGGTCCTGTCTGGTGCTACTGGGCATTCCCTATGGAACGATTCTGCGGAAGTATCCAGCCAGGGATCAGAAGCCGTCGGTTTCCATGGGCCTCGATGGATCGTTTCATAGTAGAGAATGCGCAACTCACTCAGATCAAGACAGTTTACAACGTCGCCAAGGAACTGTCTCTCCGTGATCCACCTTCCAAAATCGCTGGGTCATTTTCTGATCCTCTCTGTATGTTTTCATTGTGTCATCGAGTGGTCGAGTATTGAATCTTGCAGATCCATCTTGCATTCTTCTTCCACCTAAGTCCCAAGTTCGGCCACAGCCTAATCAAATCAAGACCATTGCCGCCGCGCTTGTAACGCGATCTGGTGCAAAGATGACACAGGTCAACACTGCTCTCAAATCAGCCGTTATTGAAGAATGGGGTAAAGTTCGGCGGATCGATTCAGATGAAGGGGATACCATGCGATCCTGCTCATTGGGAAGTACGGCCGAGGATTCTCGGGACGCGACACACGTTCGGGTATGTGGCCACCATATCCGGTATATTCGGTGCTAATTCATACGCAAGTACGAGATGCTCGTCGACAAAAACTCTCATCATAAGAACGCTCCAACACGATTTGAACTTCGCACATTCTACGGTCAATTAACGCATATCTACAGAGTCCATTTCCCCGCAGCGTGTCACGCGTTGGAAATAGACGGGCCGACAACTTACATCCTTGCTGCCATACGCACTTATGTTATGCAACCAGATGATCCAGAACTCGAAGGCGTTGACATCCACTTCTATACTCGGCAGGGCCAGCTGGATGTCGTTGACATAACAAGTGTTCAAGCACTTGTTGGCCGTGTGAAGGATATTGCGGATGAGTGGGCAATTATCGATCGCAGTGGTGGGTTGGCGCGGGCACGTTGGCTGGGAGAAGATGGTGATTAGATTAGCTGCTGCACGAGTTCAATTGACTACTTTGATTCGTATTGGAGTACTTAGCGCCAAGTTCAGGTTCTTACGAGTGCGACGTCCAATTTCAGCCTGGCATAGGTTGATTTCGTCATAGGTTGATTCTGTGTCGCGCGCAGCTCTGGTGAATTTCATACAAGCATAGGTTGAAAATGATGTACTCAAAATCATCCTATACAGTAGGGTGAAGTAAATCAACCTACCTTCAATCTATTATAGGTTGAAGTGCATTAATCGACCTATGACTTGTTGAAATTCCTCCTGGGGTAGCTTCATAGTGGTGTAGGCGTTGCAGAGTTTACTGTTGAACGAATTAACCAACATTAGTGAGGACTTGATGCAGGAGAATACTAACATGGCCATGCTGTCACCGAACATCGATTCCGCGGCGCCATATGATGTCGACAGGACGGATGGAGGGGATTCGAGGCCGTCGATGAAAGTAGTCGTGTCCAATAAAGCCTGCGGAAAGTCGGTTCCACCCACCGATAAGAACACCGAGGGGACTTTGGGCGCAAGACCTGTGATCAGCCTCGCTACGCCCTGAGCTTGGGATTGTGCAGCTGGAGGAAAGTCATAATGAGTCAGAGTGAGTCATGGGCAAGTCATTTGTATCGAGTCATGTTGAGTCAGTTCGAGTCAGTACGACTCATATCCCTATTTAGTAAATGACTCATGTATTTAGTATATACAAGGGGCTGGTCGGCCGCTTCGCGGCCTCCCATCCTCTTTTGCTGAATGAATTGTCAAGGAAAAAACAATTCTACAGAGCTGGAGCACCTCATATTGTGGAAATGAATTGAACTTAGATGAACTGAGCTAGATTCCCGGTACTCAATACCGAGAATCCGCGGACCGTCTGAGTATATCAGACGCAATCACACAGAAGTGATAAATGGAGCTTGTGGGAGCGCTGGCGTGCGTTCCGATAAACACCGAAACTACTCGGCGTGGGGGCCGAGCACGCCGATTGGACGTTGAGCTATTACAAAGCCGTCATTGACGGAGTTTAAAAAGGTTGGAGTTTGGCATTATGGACACTTTTATAGGCGCCCGCGCGCTTGAAGGTGATCATGAGGCCAAAAGCCCCAAGGAACCGTTTATTGGCGACCATGTGGGCATCGCCTTCGAATTCCGCGACGGCGGACCACGGCTGCCACTCGGCGAAACTGACGGAGCTGAAGATACGATCAGTAAAGTCATCGGAGCTTAAATAGCCTCGGACAGACATCGTAATTTTATAAAGAGGGTGAAGGGTCAGGGCCCCCACAATGAACAACTTTTTCCCCCCTCATTTTTCGAGTTTGACTATTTGAGCTCGTCATCTTAGTCTCGTCCCTCGCATTAAGTTTCAGTCTCGTCCCTCGTCGTTAGTATCGTATTCGCAGTCTTCGTCATCACTGCGCGGTCCCTCGTCGTTAGTTTCGTATACACAGCCTTCGTCGTTGCTGTGCACTCTCGTCTCGTCTCTAGTCTAGCTCTAGTTGAACTGAATAAATTCAGTTACTCTCTCTTCCTTGTCGTACTCGTGTCTCATTGCTTATTGCCAACTCTACTGGGTGCTGAACGAAGTTGAACCAACTCGCACACACACATCAGTCTTTGGTCTTACTGGGAGTTCCAGTTGATAGATATTTCAACTTACACTCTCACACGCACCACAGGTGTATCATATTTGGAGCCCACCGCAAGGGGTTTCAACAATTGCTTCTGCATCCACCAGTCGTCCTACCGCCGATCGCACCCTTCGGGCCGAATTCATCCGAGCTTTTCAAGAGGAATTATACCTTTCTGAATCGGAAGAACTTCTAGTTCACGTACCAGATTCCCTTTCGCATCACTACACCCTTACGTCCCCAGAGTCATCTCCACCTCTCTCTCCATCGCTCGATTCGTTTTTCTACCCACTCCAATCCCAGACCCCTTCATCACCGCAGTCCAGTACACTCACTATGGCCCAGCCAGCTACTATTGCCATGCCAGCCCGTGGCGATCGTAATGCGCCACAGTTCGATTCCCAGAAGCCTTGTGAGCTTCTCAGATATTTCTCCGACCTTGAATTCCTTTTCACTCGTGCCAATGTTACCGATTCGCAGGAGAAGAAGCAGCACGCCACCAGATTTCTCACGGTTGAAGATCAGGATGTATGGGAAACACTTGATGAGTTTTCCAATGCTACTCGGACCTACGCTGATTTCAAGGCCGCCGTATTGAAGCTTTACCCAGGTACGGATGCAGACAGGAGATATTCATTGAGTGATCTCGATGCACTCGTTGGACAATGTGCTCGTGAGGGCATTCATTCAAAGGCTGAATTCAGCGAATTCTACCGGCAATTCATTGTTGTCTCGAAGTACCTGGTGAGCAAGGGCAGATTGTCTGATGATGAGCGCAGCCGCGCGTTTCGTCGTGCAATACAGCCTTCCAGTCTTTGGGACAAGGTTCATCAGAAGCTTCAGATCAAGAAGCCGGATGTTCATCCCGAGGATCCATACGCAATCGACGATATGTATGAAGCAATTAATTTTTCTCTAGCTGATAGAACCTCCGTCCCTTCGACAGACCACTCACCCAAGGCTGAGCCCAAGCAGGAGACATTGCTGGAGGCAGTCCATGATTTGTTGAAGCTTGTGGCCGGTCGATACTCGCAGCCGCAGCAGCTCAACAGTCCTGCAGTTCAGCCGCAGTATAATCCCACTCGCCCAGATGGTTGTGCATATTGCAGTGACCTGTCGCATTTCATTGGCCGATGTCCCTATGTTCAGGAAGATATTGATGCAGGTAAATGTAGGAGGGATGCCGATGGTAAGGTTGTTCTTCTAACAGGTTCATTTGTTCCTCGTCGGGTCAACGGTGCGAACCTTCGCGCAAGACTCGAAGAGTGGCATCGCCAGAATCCCGGTCAAATGGCCTCCCCGCAGTTACTGTTCAATGTAACCCCCACTCATCGTGTTGCAGTAGACTCATACCCAGCTCCAGTTCAGCCAAGCTTCAGCCTCAGTGTTGAGGATCGAATTGAGAGTCTTCAGCGCGAGATACTCGCGCTTCGTACTCGAGCACAGGCACGTGCAGCTGCAGCGGCAGGAGAACCGGTTGAACAGCCAGAGCAGCCTATTCGTTCCGCACCGCCAAAGCCACAGCAGCCGGAACGTGTTCCACAACCACCGCCTCCCGTTCGTCCAGCGCCTCCGGTTGAACCGGATCAACCGCGTCCTGTTCGAGATCTTCCACCTCATATGCCTCCAGAGCACCCGTTTTCTCGTGCTCGTGATGCTGCGTATGCGCCACCACGAGACCGAAATGTTGGTGCACCTCCTCTCCAGCAGAAGAAGCCTGACCCCGCCTACCGAACAACCGCACCAGTTTATGATGAGAAGATTGCGACAGCAGTCTTTGATAGATCCATGGATGTTCCCATCACAATTACACAGCGGGAGTTGTTATCTATTTTTCCGGAAGTGCGCTCGCAGGTTCGTGATGTCACAACCAGTCGCAGAGTTGCTCCACCCGCCAAAGATAAATTCAAGGCAGCTCCAGCCACGAATTACTTTGCGGAATCAGTTGCGGAGGTATTTCCTTATGCTGCCGAGTCAGACATGGTTGAGGATACCTTCGAGGAACAACAAGCAAAGGATGACCATATGACTGCATTTCTCCATTCAATGCCAGCAGCATATACTAATGCTGTGAAATCTGCATGGCGAGTACCTCCAGGTGCCTTCATTGTTGATGACCCATATGAGGCATACTATGCATCGGGTAAGATGCCAGACGACCTCATTGTTTCCATGGAGTCAACGGCAATCCGCTCCCTTTTCCTAGTTATCGACAATAAACAGATGGTCGAATGCATCATTGACCCCGGTTCGCAGATTATTGCGATGTCTGAAGCTGTCTGTCACGATTTGGGACTCATGTATGACCCTCGGATTATTTTGCAGATGCAATCGGCAAATGGTTCAGTTAGCCCATCACTTGGCCTTGCCCGAAACGTTCCATTCCTCATCGGCGATATCACCTTATATTTGCAGGTCCATGTTGTCCGGAATCCCGCATACGATGTCCTCCTTGGCAGACCATTTGATGTCTTGACCCAGAGTATTGTCCATAATTTTGCAAACGAAGATCAGACCATCACAATATGCGACCCAAATACGGGTCAAGTTTCCACAGTTCCGACAGTCCCCCGCGGTCCACCTCGTGTCCGCCAGCAGGGTTTTCAGATGCCGAGGAATTGATTCAAGACAATGAGGAAGTTGCACTTGTGATTTCTTTCAACCACCTCGACCCCTCCTCACCACCAATTATTGAGTCATATTCCTTGCTTTCAACGGATCCCTCGCTAACAGACATTGAAATTTCTTATCTCACCGTTTGTACAACTTTAGGTTCAGATTTCAACACCGTGTTTTATTCCCCTTTTGTTTCTCAACCTTTCTCGCCATCGGACACTCCACATGTTCGTCTTGATTCTGAAGATCAAGAGATTTATTCCACTTACGCTACCACAAAGAAGAAATATAAACCAGTTTCACAGAAGGTACGGCCAGTGCTCGGAGATCTACCTGAAAGGTTTCGCATTGTGCGGAATATTGAAGGGGATCCTCTCGAGTCGCTGCCTATCCTGACGCCCGACCCACCTCCTTTCGTTCCTACAGGACGTTATACAGCCGAAAGGAAGGAGATCATTGATCAGGCGCATGCCGGAGATTTCTTGTGGGAAGCAGAAAGAGATTTGATGCACGACTTTATGCTGAAGAATAGAGAAGCATTCGCATGGGATGATAGCGAGCGCGGCAGATTCCGCGAAGACTTCTTCCCACCTGTTGATATCCCAACGATTCCGCACACACCCTGGGTACAACGTAACATGCCAATTCCACCAGGAATTTACGAGGAGGTTTGCAAAGTTATCAGGACAAAGATTGCAGCCGGAGTGTATGAGCCGTCGAATTCCTCATACCGATCTCGTTGGTTCTGTGTTGTGAAGAAAGATGGCAAGAGTCTGCGCTTAGTGCATAGTCTCGAGCCGTTGAATGCAGTTACAATCCAGCATTCGGGTGTACCACCATTTACAGACCAAGTTGCGGAACAGTTTGCAGGCAGAGCATGCGGAGGGATGTTAGATCTTTATGTTGGGTATGATGAAAGAATTTTGGCTGAGTCATCTCGCGACTACACAACATTTCAAACACCGTATGGAGCACTTCGCCTCGTGACGTTGCCCATGGGCTGGACAAATTCAGTACCAATCTTTCATGATGATGTTACCTTCATTCTCCAGCCAGAGATCCCGCATATTACCATCCCATATATCGATGATGTCCCCGTTCGCGGCCCGCCATCTCGGTATCAGCTCGAAGATGGTTCCTACGAGACTCATCCGCTAAATCCAGGAATCCGACGTTTTGTATGGGAGCACTTCAACAACATGAACAGAGTGGTGCATCGCATGAAGTATTGTGGAGGCACATTTTCAGGATTCAAATCACTACTGTGCAGCGCATTTATCACCGTACTTGGGCATGTTTGCACGCTGGAAGGACGAATCCCCGATCAGTCGCGAGTAAGCAAGATCATAAATTGGGGTCCGTGCAAGGACTTGTCAGAAGTTCGCGCATTTCTCGGGACAATTGGAGTTGTTCGAATCTTTATCCGCAACTTTGCCCATTGCGCTCGCTCACACGCTCACATTGCTTACACGAAAAGGCGTGCCATTTGTATTTGGTTCAGAGCAGTTCCTGGCGCAAGAAGATTTGAAGTATGCGCTAGTGAAGTCCCCCGCACTCCGACCACTTGATTATTCATCTGGCGCACCTGCCATCCTGTCAGTGGATACTTCCCCCATTGCAATCGGGTTTTTGCTCGCACAGTGTGATCCAGAGAATGTTTCTCGTTGGTTCTTCGCACGGTTTGGCTCAATCACCTTGAATGACCGGGAGTCGCGTTTTTCACAGCCTAAACTCGAGCTTTACGGATTATTCCGAGCCATGAAAGCATGGAAGATTTATTTGATCGGCTTGCGGAACATCGTGGTTGAAGTTGATGCTCGATATATCAAGGGCATGCTTGCACACCCAGATCTAGCCCCGAGCGCAAGTATCAATCGCTGGATTTTAGCCATTCTTACCTTCCACTTCGAACTCGTACACGTTCCCGGAACCTCACATCGTCCAGATGGTCTTTCACGACGCCCGAGACAGCCTGAAGATGAGGATGAGCCCGAAGATGATTTTGAAGATTGGATTGACCGCATTCATGGATTTGTGCACATGATAAATAATTCACTAGGGGTATGCAGATCTCAGCACACTGTCCCGACATTTGCATCGCAATTGGTCCCAGAGCTTGAAGAGCCGCCACCGCCGTCATACGATCTCGTTCCACGCAGTGATGCCGCAAAGCTGGCAGACCTCAGAATTGACCTCGTCAGAGTCTGGCACGAGACTCTAGCGCGATCAGACAATATGTCAGATGTGGAGTACAAGTCCTTTGCAAGGTACTGCATCGAGTTTTTCCTCGCAGACAATGGGGTTTTATGGAGAAAAGATGACAATGGTCACCACAGAATTGTTGCCGTACCTGATCGGCGCCTGTTCATCATGGCCTCGGCACATGATGATGTCGGACACAAGGGTTTTTGGGAAACCAGAGCGTTGATTTCGGAACGCTTTTGGTGGCCCTTCATGGCCAATGACATTCAGTGGTTCGTTCAGACCTGCCATATGTGTCAGGTTCGCCAGACTGGCAATATTTTGATTCCTCCCACGGTTGCAACTCCGGCTCCGCTCTTTGCCAAAGTTTACATGGATACAATGCACTTACCGCCAAGTGGTGGTTTCAAGTACATAGTCCAGGGTCGCTGTTCGATTTCCCATTATCCAGAGTTCCGCATGCTGAGGAAGGAAAATGCCCAAACCATCGGAGACTGGATTTTCCAAGATATCCTGTGCAGATGGGGAACTTTAGTGGAAATTGTTTCAGATAACGGCACACCCTTTGTCAAGGCGCTAGGATATCTGGAAAAGAAGTATCATGTGCGAAACTATTCGTATTTCCGGCTACAACTCACGCGCAAATGGAATAGCGGAGCATCCACATTTTGAATTCAAGGCATGTGACGGTGAGCAGTCAAAGTGGTCAACTGCAGTGTATTCGGTATTCTGGGCTGATCGAGTCACAGTACGCAAACGAATGGGTTCCTCACCATATTTTGCTGTAACAGGCACGCATCCACTCCTTCCGTTGGATATATCCGAAGCCACCTATTTACTTCCACCTCCTGAGCACGTACTGTCAACCACAGAACTCATTGCTCGTCGTGCAATTACCCTACAGAAACACCGTGATCAGCTTGCAGAGCTACATTCCATGGTTTATGAAGCTCGAATCCGTGCAGCAATCCGGTTTGAAAGGGATCACGCACTCACAATCCACGATTTCGATTTCCAGCGCGGAGAGCTTGTGCTTATACGAAACACCGCAATTGAGAAATCACTAAACAGGAAAATGAGAAATCGTTACCTCGGACCACTAATTGTGATTTCCCGCAATCGAGGAGGAGCATACATCATTTGTGAACTCGACGGTTCAGTGCTTCACAGACCCATTGCAGCCTACCGTGTCATTCCATACTTCGCCCGCCACAGCATTCCAATGCCGCCGCTTGATGAATGGCTTGATATTTCCACAGATCGACTACGAGAACTAGAGCAGACTGAGCTCGCTGACTCAGAAGAAGAGGAGTTGGAGCCTATTGCTGAAGCTGAATCAGATACAGAAGACACATGAAGACTTGAGTCCAGATCTCAGTTGGGAGGACTCTTCAACCATATCAAAGCCAATCTGTGATGACTGAGGACAGTCATATTTTCAGTTGGGAGGATATATGATCAGCCTCGCTACGCCCTGAGCTTGGGATTGTGCAGCTGGAGGAAAGTCATAATGAGTCAGAGTGAGTCATGGGCAAGTCATTTGTATCGAGTCATGTTGAGTCAGTTCGAGTCAGTACGACTCATATCCCTATTTAGTAAATGACTCATGTATTTAGTATATAAGGGTCAGGGCCCCCACAATGAACAACTTTTTCCCCCCCCATTTTTCGAGTTTGACTATTTGAGCTCATCATCTTAGTCTCGTCCCTCGCATTAAGTTTCAGTCTCGTCCCTCGTCGTTAGTATCGTATTCGCAGTCTTCGTCATCACTGCGCGGTCCCTCGTCGTTAGTTTCGTATACACAGCCTTCGTCGTTGCTGTGCACTCTCGTCTCGTCTCTAGTCTAGCTCTAGTTGAACTGAATAAATTCAGTTACTCTCTCTTCCTTGTCGTACTCGTGTCTCATTGCTTATTGCCAACTCTACTGGGTGCTGAACGAAGTTGAACCAACTCGCAGACACACATCAGTCTTTGGTCTTACTGGGAGTTCCAGTTGATAGATATTTCAACTTACACTCTCACACGCACCACAGGCGTATCACCTGGATGGCTGGGGCATCGATATCCTCGCGAATTATAGTTCAAGACTTGCGTACCGATCGTATACTCAAGGTCGAGGACGGCTTCGAGGCCGACAAGGTCGGAATCCGACGCGCTCGATCCGTTGATCCTCGTCACGGTGAACGTCGTATTGGACGGTACGTCAGGCCGGTAGAGTTGAAGGAAAATCTAGGACAAGAACTGAGCCGTTTCTCTGTGCCAACGCAAGATCAAAACGAACCTCGAGGTCTGAAGGTTGTGCGAACGCTCCAATGTACCCCGGAATGGGAATCGTGTTTGTATTTTTACTCCATACAGTTCTTGTAAGCAGATTGGGTTCATAACTCCGTTGGGGTCGCTGGTGTTGCAAGACGTGCTGGGCGAACGCTGTTCGAGACTCACGCCAGTTGGATGCCCCAAGAGAGAATTGGGTCCACAAATTGGGTCGTGGGATGGAGCACTTCGACGTGCCCGACGAGCTCGGACGGCAGCGACACCGAGAGCGTGCGTACGATGCTCGTTGTCATGGCGGGGTGCGTGAAGACCTCAAAGTTCGCCCCAAAAAGCTGGTTTGCCTGCGAGACTGGGAGCGTGAAGGACACCCAGTCCGAATTGGGCGAGACAATCGTGTGATTCAGGCCGTTCGCAGATGCCCATGTAGTGAACGCCGCAAGGGTTTCTGGAGAAGGCTGCACGAAGGATTTCACCTTCGCTTTTCTGGTCAGTGAGATAGAAGGTACAGAAAGGAGACCGACACACCTCGTCCATTGACAGCCACTGGCGGAATTCTGAACTCCCGGGCGTAGATAGTGTCATCAGCCGGTCCTGCAGGCCGGCAATGTTGTTAGAAGCCAACGCGACACGAAGGGTGAGCATGTCGCCAGCAAAGGCGGCACCTCCGCTGACGAACCCGGGGGGAGCGATTGCGCGACTTCCATGCACGACCAGACGGCCCGCTGAGAGTGCAATAATTGAAAGGAATGAGAAAAGTTTGAAGAAGGCCATGATTGTGGAGAGTGCAAGTCGTCCACTATAAATTTGCAGATCCGGGATCTAAGCAAGGAACAAGCAATGTATCGCCATGATAGCCGAGGATTGATGTCCTTCGATTGGGTAATGCCGGATTTCCGTGAAATACTTCTCCTTGGTGAACTTGACAGAGCCTGATAAAGCTTGATATGTGTCGGGCACAACTTGATAGGGCTTGATACTCGGCTCAGGCCTGATCAAGCAAATTTGGATTTTCCGACACGTGGCTTGAAAAAATCGAGGGAAAAAAAATCGAAAATAAACAGATGAATTGCAATTCTAGCTACAGACATTCAGTACATAAAATGTATATAATGACCATCCAACATCCAATCTAAGCAACATAACAATGGCTGAACCTGAAAGCATGCAATGAAATGAGTACGAGAGAGACCAATCAACATAGAACTCACACCAATAACATGTAGCACAAGTGTTGTCCAAGGGAGATGTTGCGGTGTGGCAACGGTAATCTGGCAGAACAAAGATGAACAAAGATGAGATCATGGAATTTATGGATGGGCAGAGCACATACTTTGGCACCATTGACGCGCTGCGCGTATGACCACCGGTGTTAATCAGAAGATGTTGCCGGCCTGTGACCACGGTCAGCTCAAGAACACGAGCAACAGAAGAGGGCCCAACACGTACTTTTTCACGGGCCCACCCAGTTCCATCCCGAAGACTTGAGACCCTGCAGAACCCAGGTATTACTTGACAGCCATGCCGACTCAAGGAAGGACGAACTCACTGGAAGTAATATCCGCAGGACTTGATATGAGGAAGAAGGAAAATCAAGAGAATAAAGGAGGTGGATGCATTGTGAAGGAGAAGTCGAGGGGGAAAGTTGGGAGAAGGGTGATTGACGTGGCGGAAAATGGTTCGAGTTTATCACGGGGCATCAGATCTCTGGATCGGACAGACTGAAAAAGATCTTGTCCTAAGAACATGGAGTGGTCTACTAATGAATGAAGCTGTTCTGCCGGACGATTGGACTTACACAGTGGGGGTTTTAGTGGGTATACAGCCATTGAAATTGAATGACTCAAGAAATGGGATAGGATAAATTTACTAGGCTGGAGTCCCACACTCTGGTAATTGTGCGTAATGGCATTTCCTCCCTGGACAACTTTCCCGGCATTAACTAGAACTTTCTAGTAGACCCAGCGGATGACTTTTTGAATGCTTCTGCAGACTGAATTTCATTATCCCAAACGCTCCAAAAAAAAAAAAAAAAAAAAAAAAAAAGACAGACTGATGGCGACTCCCCCCCCCAGATTTGGAAGTAAAGCCGAAACACTTCGGTTTCTCTGAATCTGACTGAAATCTATCGGTTTTGAAGCATTTATGTGTAGATGTAGTCTGTATAGTGTCCCTAGTACATCATACCACCCATATCTCGAAGGATTTCCATCGAAACTGTGGGTGATACAACCTGTCCGAAAAGTCCGAATACTTTCGGACGAGTGATGAACCAACCAGAAAGTGGGCACGTGACTGCCACGCGAGCTGATGGATATGGCCGATCCAGAGATCTGACGCCCATTGGAGTTTATGTACCGGGGTTAGAATGTGTGATGCGCACGGACGCTTTGATGTATGAGTTGGCGGTTCCATCTTGGTTGCCACGCAGACAAAGAACATTTGTGTAATGCTGGAAGTAAATCTCCTTGAAGATTTTGGCAAGGTCTGTGGGATATGCTCTCAATCTCCTATGAACATCCGTAACTTGATCTCGGAGGAACATTGCCGACCAAAGCTTCTCAGATGGTCCGGTCGCTGGCATTGCAACAACATCAGTCAAGATTGGCGGTGTACCTCTGCGGGCTGGACGATGATACATCCCAGTCTGCAAATATGACCTCGCGGGTCCATGTCTGTAGGGTGGTCTCCGACTCTCCAGGATCTGGAATGCGGGAGATTGACTCACTGCATTCAACGCCCAGTTAGCCAAAACGCTAGCCACGTGTCGGCTAGCCGACGCCAGCCGACTCGCCAGATCTCGCCACAGCTCGCCGTAGCTGGCCACAGCTCGCCGCTGGCTAGCCGTAGCTGGCAACAGCTAGACAAAAGATAGCTATCTGATGCATCCATTCCCCGGACTATTGCGGTACACCACCTTGTCCTCCGTTTCCATGGCGGCATGCAGATCTTCGTGACGGGAAAGACCATTATACCCTCGAGGTCACCCGAGTCGCACGCTGTCAGACTACAACATCCAGGAGAATGAGAGGTGGCCATTTCAGTTGGCTTAAGGAAGGACACTGCCAGTAAAGAGAGACGAGTGAAGTAGGGAAACCGGACAGCGGGATAGCCATGGTCTGGCATACTCCGGGATGGTCGCCTACCCGGACTTCGGCTAAGCGAGCTGCGATCCACTAGCCTGGACCAGCCATGGGCTCGCCAAAGCTCCAAGCCGCGGGGCGAGGTCACGGCGTCTACCCGGCGTCTATGCGTAAGGCCGTGGGCTCGCCGTGAGCTAGCCGAGACATAGCCTCGAC
Source organism: Mycena sp. CBHHK59/15 (assembly GCA_029204085.1). Taxonomy (NCBI): domain Eukaryota; kingdom Fungi; phylum Basidiomycota; class Agaricomycetes; order Agaricales; family Mycenaceae; genus Mycena; species Mycena sp. CBHHK59/15. Next base: position 354,636 of record JARGXW010000068.1, read on the forward strand.
TGTCAACAGCTAGCCGACGGCTCGCCACAGCTCCCAAATCGGTCGGCGAACTGGGCGCTGAATGCAGTGACTGTTGGCCTCCCGATCTTTTCAGACCCTGGCAACTGTGGTGATCCGCCGCTGATTTGACGAGCGTTGTTGGTATATATCTCTCTTTATAAAATTACTGGTGTTTGTCTGAAGCCTTTTGACGGCCGCTTTTGGACTTTCGAACCCGCAACTTTGGAGGCGCCCGTCAAGCGCCCGCCGCCGCCTTCGGCATTGCACTGCTTCATTACGTTTAATGCCATCAAGAGATCTTTGTAACCTAGCGCACTGTTTTATACATACAGCAAAAGGATATATAGGCTGACATCTTGGTGACCGAATGATATCGTCTCTGTTTCCTTCTCCACTCCTAACCTCCGAGGCCATGTACCGTTCCAAATTCCGTTCTCTCCACATCGACAATAACAGCATTGCGAGTTCTACGCAGGACGAGGACTCTGCAGACACTCTCCTTAGTTCCGCTACCACTTTGCTGCAGATGCCAAATAAAGGTAACTGTACTCATATCATGCAGCCAGATATGTTGCTAATGCCCTTGGTCTGGAGCACCGAAGCGATCGTGGTTTACCACCTCCCGCACCCTGCGTCTATTATCGTTGATTCTCCACTCGGCCTTGGTCACGATACATTTGACTTTGGTCGGAATTTGGGCCAGAGGATTAGAGCATGGATTCACTGTCGCTCTAGAAAATGAGAAGTTTGTCTCTTTCCTGATTAGTGCCATCACGACAGCGTTCGGAACCGTGTGTACCTCCATATATCTTCAAACGTTGCGAGATGTTGTAAATTCTATTACAGATATATTCCGCACTGCTGGTGTTCGCGACACAGACACTTTCTATGAGACGGAGTTTACGAATGGATCAAGTATTGACAGCTACTCATGACAACGCTGGCGCATGGGCAGGAGTCGGTGCAGCAATTTCGCATCTGTGGTTGCAGAAGACAGTTCCGGCCCGTGCATCTATGATCGGAGTCCTTACTGCCGCGTTGTACCTTACGACCATTCTGGGACTCCACATCACCACCTCCTCACTTTTTTCTTTGGTGACAGTCGACTCAACCCGCTCATTTGGCGCCCCAACCCACGGCTTACCGAGTTTCAACGGCAGCCCCGATGATTTGGACCTGTAGGCTAATCCGTTCAACTTGAAAGCAATTGATATTAATGTTGTCTCGTAAAGTGGAAACATGCGGGTGTATGCCGCCGGATCTTTGTACTTTCTCCCGTCTATCCTCGATAGTGCGACAAGCCTAGGATTACATGAAGGGACATTGTATGATGTGCTGAACATTGATGCAGTCCTTGGCAATGCTACTGTGAATGCCTCAGGCTTCAACGTGACTTGTGGTTACGTGGTGGACGATGCCGGGCTCCGATCTTCCGACTTGATTTGGTGGGCAAGTGCAGACCAACGGCATATCGTGCATGCGACTCGTAAGTAGGTTCATCGAGCTTGGAATGGAAGGATTTCTCATCCCCTTGTAGAACCAGGCATCATCTCGACAGTCAGCTTTGACCTCACCTCCATTGCTCTTTACAGCACCATTCCGATCATAGATTCCAGTTTCAAAACCGGACCCCTGGTCAAGCTTAGGCCACCGATGAATAACTCTATTTCCTCCATTCAAATCTTTGGATGTTCTCTGTCTCTGGTCAACCAAACGGCAACTGTGGATGCCCAATCCCGGCAATTACAGGCACTGGGGCCAGATTTCAAAAAGACTGCGTCGAATTGGGCGCCATACGTGAGCCCAGACAACAACGTGACAAACAATGGGAATTTCTTTATAGACAGAGTTCGTGATTCACTCCCATTCTCGTGCTTTGCTGACTGTGCTAGTGGGGGACATGGTACAATTTCATTCCCGACTCTGATTTTGCGCTTTTCTATGGTTCTTCCTCGATGGCCTCTGTGGCGGACATGTAAGTGCAGCATGATTTTTAGACATGTCCAATTCGTCGATTGCACATCCTCAGATATTTGATCCGCACACTTAGTTTGCCTGCGGCGAATCACAGCAGTACACTGAATGTGACACTTCATGAAGTCGAAAATGCCCTATCAACTATCGTCGCCTCCATGTTTTGGACATGTAAGCCCAGATGACGGCGAAATTATTGACTTGATAAATTCAAATTCCAGTGAGTCATATTCCCCCATCACACAGAGCTACCGCGTTCGACCTCGTAAACTTCCCAAATGGGTCATCCTCTATCTCCCTTTTCGACATCCCGAAATCGCCAATTTTAGTCCAAGGAAATGCCACCGTCACCGAAATATTTACACAAGCACGGTTGGAGGTATGCATACCCACTGCCGCACCGATGCTTAGGAGCTGACCATCCCGCAATAGTTGAGCATAATTGCGGTGCGTAATCAACAACCCTGTCCATTCGTCAAGCTAATGCATCTCAGGTCTCAGCCGGACTTGCGATATCCATAATTTTAATGCTGCTGGCCTTACCATCTCTATTGTTCCACCAAGGCTCAGCTGATGGCAAGGATCGGTCGGTCGATGGAACTGGAATCCTCCACGCAATATGGTTGTATCGCAACCATCCCGAGCTCGACACACTGCTGGAGCAAGTGGAGCATCCAACCGATGATAACCTGCGTGCTGCGGGGCTGGTGCAGACGAGATTGGTTGGTGAACAAGTTCAGAAGGGGGGAGCAATGAATCATTTTAGGTAGCTTGGAGAGCAGGCAGGTGGGGAGAATATGTTTGGGACTGCAGCATGGCAATATGTACAATGACAAATGGAAAATATTCTCGTTTTTTCTGTAAATGTTTGTGACGTCGAATCGAGGATTTTCACTTCTGCGCAAACACAGCCATCTCCATTGTGCCTCGAAGATTTCATCGACGGTGGCGGAACTAAAGCACGTCAGTAATGCGAGGCTCCCCCAAATGCGACACTACGACACACCTGTCAAGCTTCAGAAAGGCGGACACATATCTTAAAGCCCGACACATTGCCTTGCCGCTCACCGGTTTCGACACATCACCAACCCGATCGTTCTCAAGCTTAGCATTTCCGACACAGTATGCAAAACCACTGCCGGGGCACGGCATGGTGCCGCACAGAGCCGCGTCGCGCCGCTAAGTAGGATGTCCTCACCGCTCGACCCGAGCCTTCGACGTGTCGTTCCCCAGCGCACACCAAGGCCGCGGGACAGCACCTCACGTTGGAATATTGGGTGGGGGGGGGGAGAATGGGAAGGAAAATGGTGTAGGGAGATGAGAAATATGATATAAATATAAGTACTCACCAGCCACCCATCCAACACGAGAATAACGCGGTTGCGCGCTCGAAACGAAATCGAACACTCGGTCACATGACCCTTTGATGTGCGTCGATGAACATGACCCCCAGGCGGCGTGGTGCTTCACAGTACTCATATGGTGAGATTTGGATAGCAGAAGTTGATTTGATCGAATAATAGAGGTTGATTTGATCGAATAATAATTGTCAGAGGGAGAGTATAAGAAAGAGTGGTTGTCAACACTGGATAAGAACTCGCATGCAGGGTACAATGTGCTCCAATTTGTTACGAGGTTATCTCAACAACTTCTGACCCCAGCTTTTGTACAAACAACAGCCAGAACAGATCCTTCCGCCACATAGGTGTCTGAAAACCACTCCATTCAACGGTGAAGCAGCAATTTGAAGTCCCTGGAGCGGCAGTTTGAAGGCCGAATCCAGCTCCATAATTATGAGGTGTATCAGAATGGTCCGTTGGGGGGCCAACTGAGAGGAAAGAGGAGAAAATTGTCAGCTCATCAAGCACATCGACAGCGTCAAGCGCGTAGACGAAACATTGTATGTGTACTTCACGTTGTACGTGCCGCTATGCATTTCCGCGTCTGCCTGCCTTCAGTTTTTAATTTGCGAACTCATGCATACAGGTGAGCACATCCGGAAAGATTCCAATGTATGCACAGATAAATTAGTGCCACCGATTGCCAATCTCGCAGCTCATCAATTTCTACGAGTCCAACCTCCGCCGGAAAGAAGCCGACCGTCACTGAGTGCTGTGCGCACTTCTCCTCCCATCTCTTTTCTTTCCCTCGGTCCACATCTAGTACTTGCCTTCCATTCATTTTTTGCGACTTTCTGCTATGCCATGTCATGTACAAGAGGAATTATTACCAGACGCTTGTGTTTTGGTCGGTTCAAATTGGTGCCACTTACAGCCACGACAACCAGTACAGACTTCTCTTCCCTCGGCGTTCTTGGTTTCCTGAATAGGGCAGCCACCGACCTGGCGATCTGACCATCCCAAAACAGCGTTGGCTCTACAGGAATCCATCCCTAACCGTGTCCTTTGTAGAAAGGAATTGATCTTGTAGCAACTTATTGTCGACCACCATTTTTCAACAATTCATAAAGGAAGGAATTTCAATCCAATCCGATGCCTGGTACATGGCAGCCAACTGGAAACCAACCCAAAGCCGGCGATGGTCCTTATGTACCCACTAGCAGCGATCTTCGTGATCACCTGGCTTTTCTTCTTCTTCCTCATCAACAACCTTGATAATCTACGCCGATCCACTAGCCTGTACGACCTTGTATGACCCTCCACATAGTACACCCACAGTTAGGCTGAGTTAGCATTATTTTCAAGATATTATTTACAAGACATCGCGAAACAACGACCCAAGGTACCGTTCCACTGCTGCTCCAACCCGGAGCGGCAAATTACGCAGTCAAACTGTCAGAGTTCACACCGATAGCTGGAAATTAACATTGAGCTCCAAGATGTGAGATGTACGTTACAATACTAGCGGTAATATATGCAATGAACAGAGTTCCAAGATATGAGATGTACCGTAAAATACTAGGAGTGATATAGGTAATGAACATGGGAGTAGGGTAAGGATTAGTGACCGTTGAAGTCTGAATAAATCAATTATCATGCCGGCTCTGCGTCGCCGTACATCTCGCGATACTCTTCCGGAAACTTAGCAAGAAATTCGAAACTGGTATAGAATTGGTCGTCGGTGTGTCTGACGCCCCAGGGTTTACTCTTCCGCTTGGAACTACACAAAGCGTAAGACTCAGACATGTAATGCAGATTGGGAATTATTCGCCGGCTTGTGACGGGTTTTGTCGACTTCGAAGGTCCATCGGAAGCGCTGATCTTGGCCTTCTTCACAGGAGCGTCTTCATCTGTAATACAGATCTTGCGCTTTCGTGACGATCTGCGCGGGGAGGATGGTGGCTGAGGAGGAGACTGGCGGGGTAAAGCAGTGTCGAGCTCCGGTGCGGGTAGGTGAACTGTTCGAAATGGCATCTGAGTTAAACTGGGGTTGCGGCCAACAGTAACTCTCACCGCTCTCGCTGAGTGGGCTGAGTGTATTGTTGCTCAGCGGTGCGGGCCTGTCTTCGACGTCGACTGTGGTAGTTGGACTGTGATTGAACGAAGCCAAGAGGATCGTTTGGAAGCTTCCAACTAACGGGCCGGTGTCAATCTGAGCGCACACGGCAAGTAGCACAATGACGTACGAATCGAGGATGGTCGGCTCATTGAGAAAATGCTTTAGATTCTCCTGCTGCCCAAGCCAAGCTTTGAGGTCGTCGAGGTCAATCCAGTCGTTCCCAGAAAAGAATTGCGGGTTCTTCGTTCTGAAACTTCTCGGGAACGACTAAAAAGAGCGCTTGGTCAGCGACAGATACCTCGTGAATGCTTTACGTGCCTCGTCCTGGAAGCGGAATAAAACGGCGTGAGGAAGGCGATTCAGCAACTGCTCGAGTTCTCCTGGCGCCCGCCGCTCCATCGGGACGCGAACAACAAGAATGTCGGGTGAGACGATGAAGAAAGGAAGAGAGAAGCGAGAATGGTGACGGCATTCTTTCCCATGCTCAGCCACTCGGCCGACCGCTACGGAATGGAGTGTGTCGGGTGTTGTAAAAGTATGTCGTGTTTTGTGATTACGGTAATGTAATGTGTCGCCAGTTCTGAAATGTGCTGTGGTTTCTGAAGTATGTGTCTGATTTTCGGGTCGTGTCGAATTTTCTGAGAGTTTGACACATGTGTCGTAGTGTCCCGTTTCCTATATCCTCCTGGCAACTAATTCCAATCCTGAGACCTTCGCCGCATATTTATCAATACACGTGCCTGTATTCAACAACTATGAGAGGATTAGGAAGATCGCTGAGAATCGAACACGAAGACGAAAATCTGGAACTGATAATGTAATATATTTTGAGTTGCCTCGCAATCCAGACAGGCCGAGAAAGAGAGCGACAGGAAAGCTGCAAGCAGCGGAATGAGCTTGGTGCTTGGAGGACCGGATAAAGGGAATATATTGGGTACCGCAAAATCTAGGGGGCCGCCGTGCAGACTGGGTTGGGGGATTTGGAGATGATGGTGGAAAGTAAGAGGACGCGGAGCAAGCGGACCGATTTCTTCCGAGCACCGCCACACCGTCTTTTCTCTTTGACGTGTTTCCAGGTCGTTTCTCCAAGCTTCGGTCAAGCTTCAAGGGTTTTGTTTTGGTTTCTGCGCCGATATCTCCTTTCTTGCGCTGACATCTCTTCACTCTTGGGACTAGAGCTCCGCAATGTAATGCATGGTTGATGGTGCGTCCGTCTCTTCTCTCTCGCGTCTCATATACCTCTGCCTCTTCATTTTCGTTGGATGCGCATTGTCCACTTCCTTCTTTATGGGGTGCTCCGGGGGCTCGCGACAGCATGGCCACACGCGCGCTGTGCCCTAGTCCAAGTTGGCGACCAGCCCACAGTCGTGTCAAGACCATACACCGGGGTGGTGTCATCTTCTCGATGCGCGCTCCCCGTGCACCTCAATCAATCGTCGAGCTCGTACTCTTTGCCAGTGCGAGTACGCTCCTTGTGCCGCTCGTCTGCAGTCGGGCTCCGTGTTCGACCATAAGCCGTCCGCCGCGTTTGCGGACAACAATGTGCCTACCAAGCACGGGCGATGCTGCCCAACTTGTACCTACTTTCCTCCCTTGCTGTCGTTCTTTCCTCGTTATACTATATACTGACACCACCCCCAGTCTTCGCTATCCATTCTCCACTCCCATCCAGACGTCCAATCCCTCAATTGCGATCCTCTCCCCGTCCCTGCGCCTCTCTTCGACTGGACACGGACACGCTCTCCTCTTCCCCTTCCCCGCCTCGCCCCAGTATACATATTCCCTAGCCCCAAGGCTTGAGTACTCGTACTGCGCGGCGTTCCCATTCGCAGCAATCGCGTGGAGGGTTTCTCGGCTACACGCGCGTCGCCTGCAGGGGAGAGGGAGATTGGGTGGCGGGGATGAATCGATCAGCCGGAGCCCTGCGCGATTGAGGGGGATATGCTTCTCCTACTGGGGATGAAGACGAGAAGGTGGGGACGGGAACGCGAGCCCGCGAGCGGGGCGTGGGTCGTTCGACTCTACTATTACGCGCATCCGCTCTTCTCGCCGATGCTGCTGAGGGACGAAACGTGGTATACAATCTAGGTCCAGGAGCCGGAGGACCGATCGCCATCGTGCCGTCTCGCCGTACCCGCTGGACGAGCTTGTTTGAACGCGTGCGGGTCGATGGAGACCTCACGACTCCCGCGCAGGCGCACATTTGAGCTTGGGATGGCGATACGACCGCGGCGGGCGACCATGCTCATTGCGCCCCTTCCCGTCTTACGCGTACGGGGCGGGACTGAGGTGCACTCGCCCACCATCTCACAGCGTGCGGCGGGAGGAGGGCGCTCCCCGCAATGTGCGGTCGTGGCAGACTGTCGGATGCGAGAACTTGTCTCGTCCTGCCTTTGGCACGAGGGAGTCCCGGTGCTTTTCGCTTCATAGGCGGGCGGGGCACACACGTATTCTGAACCTCTCGCTGGCGGACGGCGCGGTTTCTGCCCTTTGGACGCTTTCGACGCTCGTTTCGAGCTGCGGCGGGAGGTGGCGAGTCGGTAGTGTGGTCGATGCTAGCATCCGCGGCTGGCTCGCTGCGCCCTTCTATGTCCCCGCGCGTCCCTCGCTGCGTTGTCCCCACCTATCATCTGTGCATGACCCGATTTTCGCCCTTCCGCAGGTGAATTTCCTTTTTCGGAAAACGCACCTTCTCGTGCTTTTCTTTGACTTTGAGAGGAGGACGTCGGGGGCGGTGCGAATGCCGCCCTCCTGTTAATTTGCGTGAATTCATTCGCCCGCGTGTTCTTTTCCTTTGTTATTATTAACAACGTATACTGACTGCGATTTTTTTTGGCAGATCGACGTGCGGTTGTACGACGAGGACGAGCAATATTCGGGCGGGGGAAGATAGGCGCGGGCAGAGTTGAGTAGGGTGCCACGAGCGTGCGAGGGAGACATGCGATTGTAGGGAGAGGCCCGAGAGGGTCCTCTGCGAGAGTGCGGGTGGTGAGCGGGACGGGAGGGTGGTTGTGGGTGGATCGGTGGTCGAGGAGAGGCTTGGCGATTTGCGCGGCGCTGATGCACAGTGCGCACACTCTCCTTGCGTTCGCCATCCGCAACTGGAGGTGGAATGTCTGCGGGCGAGAAGATCCACACCTTGCGCATTCATGTCTTTGCTCCTCACTAGGTCGCTTTCTTTCTTTATCTCGCGCTCCATTTTGTCGAACGCTGATACCTACAAGTATAAATAGCTGCTTGTAGGCACTCCATTTCTGTAAAGTTTACGAATGGGAGTATTCTTTTCGCGGCACTTGAGAGCCAGTAGTTTCAATTGGTCCATGTACAAATTTTCTTTTCAAGAATAACTCCGTCTTCGATGAACTCAACTGCTGATTTACCCCACAGATGTTTGTTGCACTGGAATCCTAATTTGCTGCTGGTGAATGGACGACGGACGTCGCAGGAGCAAGTATATGATGACAGATCACGATTCGATGATCACCAAACCTCCCTTGCTTTTGACCGCCATGCCCACCGCCCGTTTCTGCGATTCCGGCAAGTTGGCTCCAGGCTGTCGGTTTTCCCTCTTCTTGAATGTATTCTCGGGCCATCCCCGACCTCTTTCACGAGATCTCTGTTTATCACTGGTGGATCTCGAGAATGGACCGTAGCGGGAACGCTGTTCAGAAGCTCGTGTGGCTTCACATGTTTTCTTCATGTTTCTTCATGCGATTCTCACCAGTTCTGTGCCTCACACCTTGGTCCAATGATTTGTGAGGTGGGTTTCGCGATAATGGGGCACATTGGCCTCGGACTCTTCCAAGGCAAAGCATCGGATTTCAGCCCCTGGTCTGTCCCACTGATTCTCAGCTTGTGCGATACCTGAAGATGTAAGATATACTATCCAGCAAAATATATGGTGCAACACTTGCTCTTGTCCAATAGCGATTCTTCGGTCTATAGTACAAAAAACTCGCGACAGATTCAGGCGGGGGCTTTCAATTTCAGCAATGTGGGCGAAGACAACCATTCGATTCATGCAATAAAAGCTGGGCGCCATGGCACGGGTACCCCTGGTACATGTCACTGTCAATAAAACTGCTCCGAGCTGATCCTCCTCATCCGCATCTCTTGGAAAGTAGTGGGCAAGTCAACAGACTGCCAACGTTTCGGTCTTTCCTCCGTCTGCCGAACCCCTGGTCCAGGATTCCAATATCGTCGGGATAGTCCAGTCGCTACTTTGCGAGCTGGATTTCCACCAATTGTAGTGTGGTGCCGCTGCGGTAAAGAGAAGGGCGAGTTCGTTCTATCATTGGTCCACACGTTCGACCCCCGATACAATTGAGCGTCCGTCTGTTGGCCCCTTCGGCCGCGCTGGCCTTTTGTCTGACCATTCTGTTCCGCTAGCTCGATTTGGTTCTTGATTTGGTTGGATCCAATGAAGTCTCTGGACCGTGAGAGCCGTCAAAGTCATCTTCGCCAATGAAGACACGACTTGCTCCCGACTTTCATCATCTCCCATCCAATGCTCGCATTCGAAGATCTGGGGCGATCGACGTACTCGTTCTTTCCCTGTACGACATCGAAACTGTACTGCTAATGGGTAGGGTATGTGTTAGCCACTCTTGCCAGTTGATTTCACTTGATTATCGTGCATACAGGTAAACCAATTCTTCCGTCAGTTAAACATAGGGAAACAGCTTTGGATTGTCCTCGTTGAAGAAGTTCAGAAGAACTAATTGCGACTGTGCTCACACTCGTTACCTCGCCGATCATTCTGTTGAGGAGCTGATTGCACTCGTGAAAAGAACGGTGCCTGGGCCTGCGACATGGTCCGTGCCCAATACGTCCTCCGAAGAGAGTTCCCTCCCAGATGTCTTGCTTGAGGCGGAATATCTTCAATTGCTCCCAGGAGGCCGGTACGTACTTGTCGTGAGGCAGGATCGTATGGAGCTATGGAATGTTCACGCGAAGACGCCTTTATGGACGAGAATCTCCAGCAAACGGTCAATGCCCGCCTTTGAGATACATACTTGATGGCGGTCTTTCGGTAGTCATCTGCCTTTCCGTTGCGTACGTACTCGCTTTCAGGGGTTCTCAACACTCTCACACCATCATATGCAGGGGCTCCGTGACGGTTATCCAAGTGAAGTTTGAAACTGGAGAGTCTAAAGATCTCTTTGACACCCAGCTCCCGAACAAATTGCAGACAGAGGGAGGCGTACTCGCGCTCTCAGGCGACCTACTGACGCACGCGGTCTTTTGGGCCGATGACACCGTAAAGTACGGCGCCATTTATGCCATCCTGCTTGTGGACTGGAGGCTCCAGCAGTACATCTAATCTGGCATCCTCGCCCTATATCGCTCTCGAACTTTGTGCGTGCCTCTCGCACATCGCCTGGGTCAAATTTCCTCACCTTTCATATATGTAGGTCCCACCTATGACCTATCTCTATTACACCCAGGATGGGGGGGGCCATCCTATCCATGTTGACCTTTCGTGGCCCACTTTTGGCTGTGGGGGTTTTTCACCCTTGTGAGTCTTTTCCTCACATGTGGCAAGTCACTGCCATCAATGCCTGCAGCATGCTCGATGCCCCCCCCCCCCCCATCTTGGGTGTAACATAGATAGGCTCCCAGACCATTTTTCAACATCCTTTGGTATTCACTGTTACTGTGCCACGGGATCTGTTGTCTTGGGTGAACATCACATTTCAACTTGAACCATTCAACTCAAGTTCAACTTCGTAAATGGACCCACCTGGATCACCCTGTGGCTCTTTCTCCACTTGTATGCACAAATTTTCCAGAGGAAATTGCATGATTCACTCGCCAAAAGTAATGCTGGAGCAGTACATTACCTGGGAATCCAATACCTGCCAGAAAATCGAAACCCTGCAAAAATTACTGTTTATAAACAGTTTTAAACAGTTTCAAACTGTTTAGGTACCATTTCCGTTTAGTTTGGCCGGATCCACAAACGAAAACTAAATGGTTGGAGCCTTAGATTGCTTATTGGTCGTGTGCCGTGCGGAGAGGTGCAACACTTGATCATTGATGTGCCGCCCTTGGCGATGATGTGCCACAGATGTGTGCGGAGTGCCGCGGATAAATGGCATGTGCCACACTCTTTGTGCGCTGCATCTGAACAATCCCGTGGTCACACTGGGGGGAGAAAGCCTCAGTGGATAGGCATTCATGAAATGATAGTCACTTGTGAAGCAATAGGCATTCACCTGATAATAGGCATTTTTATTATTGTGATAGGCATTAGTCCCATCAATAGGCATCATCCAATGCCTATCATACTAAAGTTGTCGTGCCTCGGGAAGAAGGGGGGAGATGTGTCGCAGGCAGAGGTGTGAGGAAGGGGGACATGCATGGCGAGCGGATGCACGGGACAGCCGCGCACGACGAACGACAACTGCTGCGAGCGGCTCGAAGGGTGAAACGGTGCAGCTGGCAGAGGTGCGGAAGAGGCTTCCCCCGAGTTCCGCGAAGGTGGTGCCGGCGTCGGGGCCGAGGGTGAAGGCGATGGCTTAGGGAGAGGCCGTGCACGACACGCGCCGCCCACCTCTCTCAGAGAGCAATGGAGTCCAGCACCACCGCCCTTAGTTACCCAATGGCGTACTCCCTCTCCACGGGCTCGACATTCCAGCGGTTCAGAATCTAGATCCAGAACGAGAATGAGATGGAGCTCGTATTGAGGGTGGGGAGGGCGACGTACCATACGTCTCTGTGTTCTAGCGACCTATTTCCATGCGCGTCCGTATCCCATCGAGAGTGAATCCGCGCATGCAGACACCGAGTACTCGCGTGGACGAAGGAACACAAGCACACAGGCCATGTTGCGCCCGCGCGGGCGGACACGCGGGATGTGCGAGGGAGGGGGAAGCGCGCAGACAAGGACTTGCAGAAGGAGAGCACCGACAGCGCGCACGAAGAAGGGGGCTGTACCCATCGTGCCCCGCGCCGGAAGATGCGATGGCAAAGTAGGCGTCGATATGGGATGCGCTTGAAGCGTCGGTATGAGATCGATGAGATGGAGAATATTGTGTAGATCCGGACTGCGCAGGACGAGCAACACCGAGGAATCCGAGATTACGTGGTGTGCGCGGCGACGCGAAAGCGGCTGCGGTAGCGCTGCGGTGGTTATGTGGTGGACCGGGAGGCGGCAATAAGTGCGGAGTCAATGGCGCGTGCTTCCACACGAGAAGCTCCGTGTCGTCCCCAGTGTGGCCGTCGTGACGCGCTGCCCTCAATACGTGCCACGCGGCGAGTGTGTACATGACGCGCGGCACGTTTCGCACGAGCATGGGACTCGATGTGCATGCCATTGAGAATCGAGTCGCGGATGGTGACGGGGATATCCCTGGACTTTATTGTTAATCGGCATCTACATACAGAGTTGGATGCGAGCCATGGAAGACGTGCCTCGTCATATAATCAGAGCGGGAGGCAGGCGGCAGCTCTTGCAGGACGGAAAATGAGCCAAGACGCTCTACGGCGTCGCTTTTCAGGCGTCTCGGAGAGCGCACACGGAATCATTGCAGCTGGCGAGGCTCGCGGCAATGCAACGTGGGCAGGTAGTCGGTGGCAGCGTGCCAGCGAGATGTCGACTAGACCGCGCCTCGGAGGTGCTGAAGATATATATCTGCAGAGATTCAGCATGGAGCGGAGAGAGCTGAAGGACAGCAGGTAGGCGCACCTTGCACGACGACTCGGACTAGTACCGCGTGCCGGCAGCTCGCTCTGAGGAATGGATTCGCAGAGGGTGCCGACGTGCACGGAAGGCTTGACGAACGCGTAGATATACGCAGAGTCCAACATCTACGGTCTTCCGTTAGCATGCCGTATTCAGCATATGCATGAAGCAAAAGGAATGGGACTAACCTGGTCGACATTGACGCCGCCATCGGATAACACAGAAGTCTGAATCGTCTATCGACACGGTTTTTGTGCGTGGCTTTGACCAGGTACTCTTCAACTTCTGTACGGCTAATCTTGGAGCGCAGAAAGAGGCGGGGAATATAATAGGCGTAAAGAGGATTGAGAGAGAAAGATCATGGTAGTGAAAGTCGAGGAGAGGTTTTGTGCGTGTTTGTGTTGACACAGCTTTCTTCCTCTTCCAAAACCACCACCTCAAAACCATCTTGCGCTCAGAGTCTTCGTCCCCGCCTGTTCTTCCTGGGGATCTTAGCACCCTCCGTTTCCACCATCCATTTCTTTTGCTCGTCCACTGACTTGGTTATTCTCAAATCACCACTACTCGAGTGCCGCTGTTCGTCTCTTCCCGAAAAATATTGGTTGTCCGTCTTCGCTCCCGCAGTTGCAAAACTTACAGATTAATATCCCACTGCACACATGATTCCATGCCTGCGCACCCTCCCTCGGTTATTAATCGCTCTAATATTCGAGTAGAACACTTCTATTTTAATTCTTGGGTATTCCGCCGCATGGATTTGTGTTCAGGTTAGCTTCAAGTTCGCACATACACCTCGGACTTCGAATTTGGTTCTATTGGCTTAGCTTCTTCCAATGCGTGGTTGCTAGGACCATTTGGTCAGTTACTCAAACCTCGAACTGACACAGAGACTATGTCTTGAGTCTTGGACCAGGAGATTTGTTGGGTATCTCCACCACATGCATTCATTACACTGGTCTCGTCGTTCTTTTGCATCAAGTTAATATAACTTGGCATAGGGGGATGGTATTTTCAACTCAACCGCCGTACCTTGCTCCTGTTCGACCTCCGCACAGCGCGCTATTGGATCTTCGAGCCTGAGGTCAGGGCATCCAATTTCATCGGATCGTTTACTAACCTTTACCTCCTTGCTTGAATAGGGTCCCCGACGGCTCGCAAGTTCAACTTTGCTTAGACGTTGAATTATTCCCTTGGCTATTTACTCGGACGCCAGGTCGATCCCAGATACCTGAATCTGGAAAACTACTGAACACCTCTGACTTGAGTTAAGAGTAGTACGTTTCATTCCGTATTCTCATTCAACTCGTATATATTCTGAATCGATCTTGACGGGATCCCCGATGCTTCGACTGGGTACGTGCGGTCTTCACACCCAAGCGCAGTAAATTCAATTACAATTTCGAGGTACTTTCTGACACTGCATCAGACGTCCACTAGGATATTTTTTTCCCAAGGCGCTGGTAAGTTTGTGTGTCGAGGAGTTTCATTTGGAATGTGTGCCAATGAAGTACAATTCAAAATGTGCTCCACCCAACCAGTATGCGAGTTTGGCTCCACTACACGTTTTCTACAACGTGGAAGTTGGTTGGACTCCTCCAAAATCATGAATTGTGGAATTCACGCAGTCGTCCTACCTCACCTGAGCGTTCCGAAATGCTGAACACAGGTCAAGTTTAGCTATCGCAACTTCACAATTTCCCTCGTATCTCCCCTGCACGGGCTGTTCGAATGAGCAGCCTGACATACCTCCCCAGAGTTATCCGTGGGGCATTCGGTACGTCTTCCTTCGTTGAGGAAGGAGGAGATTGGTGCTACTGACAAATTCAACTCTCATTCGGCACTGGACCTTCCTTCTTCTTCATTGTACGTTGCCTTCCTCCTAGTCCGCGCAATTCTCTCTGCTTATTTGTCCGTGTAGTTGTTACACCAGTTATAATGTGCGTCCATCACTCAGCGGAAGAACCTGGTGAATTACCCCCAAATCCGACAGCAGCGCAGACGTTCCTCATTCATCCGACATTCTGGGCTACAAAGAAAGGTGCGCCGGGGGTCAGTTCAATTGCGGTTTAGCTACGCTCTCTCTGGACCGGACTGCCTTCAAGTTCTTCGAATTAAATGTGTGCATACGGATGGCGTGAAATATACTGTAACCCCCCACCCTTCGAAACACCAACCCGAACGAGGCACTTGTTGCCGCATCATCCGCTGCATCAGTAAAAGTACACATTTGTCTTTGGCATCTTTCGTCTTTGGATTGTGTCTTTGGGTGACTTGATCTTGGGGAAAGCATCTTTGGTCTTTGGCTATCGGTTTTGGGACGTCTTGGTCTTTCACATGACATCTTGTGTCTTTGAGATCTGTCTTGCCACAAATGTTCTGAACTTGCCAGGTGTGTAAAATTTCGGTGAGCTGAAATCTAATAATGCTTTGCAGAAAGCATTCAATCGACTCTCAAATACTATATGCCACCCTCGGAGTCAAAATGACATAGTATAGTTGCCTCCACATAAAGGCCGCAAAATCTGCCAGTGGTCAGACAAATGCAATATGGACCTTACATCCCAACATGGCCATCGAAGGTATAAGTACACTGGCAGAGGAAGATGAGTAAGGGCGAAGCGACCCTGCGCAAGGGGAGAATTCACGAAGTCATTCAAGCTCCGCAGATCCGCCTGATCGGATGCTCCAGGCCCGTGCGCACGAATCACGTGATTTGATGGCAACGGTTGTTGCTCACTTCGTCTCTCTCTCTCCCACCACCCTCTACCTCCCTGCCTGCCTCCCTCCTCTGCATCCTTTCCCTCTTCTCTCCCCCATGATGTTTCTTCTCCGCTGTGTCGTAATCCGGCCGTCTGTGGCTATTCTCCTGTTCCGCGCTGCGCCGCATGATACCGCCGTCTGTGGCATCCTCTCCGCGCTGTGTCGCTCGATATCGCCGTCTGTGGCCTCTTCCGAAACTGACATCCCACCTGACAGTGCTGTCTCAATGTGCTCCCCAAATCCTGGACCATTCCGCTTGCATGGGCAAACATTGGTGAGCCCCTCCATCGTTTTATATCTTTCTGACTCCCGGTTTTGTCCTCGCAGATTTTCCGAGTAACACGAAATCACACCCTAAAGTATGTCTTTCCGCACCAATTCTGCACCCTCTTGCACTGGCATCCCAAGTCTGACACAGTGTAGCACAGCTCCCTCGTGTTTGTCGCGGCTTCCCACCTGCTGTCCCACTACTCTCATTCCCGTGCCGGTTCGGGGCCACGCATCACTTCCCATCCCCCCTCCCCAGCGCCCACAACACCCCATGTCACACCCATCGTATTCCCTTGCCCCGGTGTCGGTCCATGTGTTTGGGATGACGGTATGGTTTGTGACCTGTGTAACAGTGGCGCGTTGGGTGGGTGGACTGGACATTGGGCAAGGTACCATCCCCCATATCGTATTGCCATAGATCTTTGTCTGAATGTCATCTATATACCATTCAATATACATCTTTATCCTTCTTATGAGGTCTTTCAATGAGTCTTTTGATGTCTTTAGGTGCAGTTTACCCAAGCCGTCGTGCGTCTTGGACGTCTTTCCCAAGACGGATGTCTTATCTAAGACTTTTGAACCCAGTTAGCCCAAGATGCAGGTCTTGGGAAAAATTGTGTCTTAGGTGTCTTTGGCGTCTTGGCCAAGACGCCAAAGACGCCAAAGACAAACGTGTAGTTTTACTGATGTGTTGAGTCAAGGCGCCGACAAACTACTCTGGAAATATGCCCAGAGTCGATATTTCGACGTGACTGGCCATACTTTCAAGTTCTGAGTGGGTACTTATCCCTGTCGCGTGCTTACCCTGGTTATTCTTGCGCTTTCACCCCATCAAATTTCTCTGGAGGCCTGCAATCAGTGGCAGTGTGATCCGCATCAGGGGCGGTGCCTCTTCAATCTTGTTTACACGACCACCCAACGACCACCCAACGACCACCCAGACCGAGCCGTTGTGGGTTGGACATCATCCGAGCCATGAACACCATTCACGAGGCGCTGCTCTTGCGCAAAATGTCAAACCTACCCACCCTGATCCGCGTAAGTCCATTTCCTGTCAGTTCTTCAAGACTCCCAGCTCACGTCTGGCCCAGCGGTTCGCATTGACAGCCGCTGCAGGTTCCGCTTCAGACCTCAACAAGGTCTGCACCCTACTAGATGCTCAGAATATTCCACTGGAGCAGATCGACCTTTTTCTTCCCCTGTTTCACAGTCTCCTCGACCCATCTTCCATCCCCGATGGCGAGACCCTGGAGCGCATCATCGTCAATGTGACTGAAATTCCTTTTATCAACTGCGCAGCGATGTCGCTGACCGGCATTCGTGCTATCGCAATGAAGTCCTCCACAGTCCGTGATGCTTCCCCCGACCATTGGCCGCGCGTCTGGCCATGGATACAATTCCTCCATGCATATTGGCAATATCTTCCTGGCTTTCCTGCCGCCGCAGAACTGGATGCATCCATCATTCACGGCTCTATTCTGTTGTGCCTGGCTGATCATCCTGGCATCTCCGGCACTGTATCTGCTACACCGGGCGTTCGGAATATCTTGGCGTATGCTTGGGTCAGGCTGGCCATCGTCACCCCGACAAAGCCAATAATGCATCTGCTGCTGCGGACGCTGGCCGAAGACGTCAAGAAGAACGAGAATGTCCAAGAAATCGTCGATGGTGTCGGCAGCTACGACGAACTAGCATCGCTGGTCGTCAAACAATCTCCCTTTGTGTAGCATATCCCGAGGAGCAAATGAGGGTCCTTCTTGTGCGAGTATGACGAGTTTACTGATGCTCTTCTGCTCGTGGACATGATGGCGGCCCTCGTAGCGGCGCTTGACGCTCTTTTCGGCACCGCAGTGGACAATACCTGGCCAGCCATTCGGCGCGGACTGGGAACCTTAATCACGTACCTTGCAAGTTGCAAGGTACCCATGGATTGCGGGGGCGGTGAAGGCCGGCCTGCTACGGTTCATCGTCTCTTGCGCCATCAAGAGTGCCACACAAGCTGACGTATCTGAACAGCTGAGGTGGCTCCTACGCTTGTGTCTTGTACAGTTATAGCTGTTATGCGCAGCACATTTTCAAATGACCGGGACGCACCACCGATGCATGAATTCGCGAAACTGCCCTTGTGTGAGAATGTGGGTATCACAGAGAGGGTAGAAGGGGGAAAGCGAGACCAAGATAATTTATTCAAGAAAAAGGGGGGCTTTTATAGCCTTGGGAACAATGTAATACACAAGAGCAAATAGAGAGGTTGAACAATGGAAGGTATGAGGTTTCAGACCAGCTGAAACGTGTCTCACAACGTTGCTGTACATATCCATGCCAGCATCGCAACCATGCAGTGTATGGCTGTGCCAGCAGCTTAATACACGTTTCGTACGAGTCGGCTTGGAGATATTCCAACACCTTGTTCCAAGATTGGGCCACAATGGCAACGTTGGTCGAGGAGCGCATCAGGGTGCTGAATTCCTGGGAGTCTGTAGGTTGTCCCTAGTCTGTGTCATGCAATAATCTGAAGGTGCGTCAACAGTATTAATTCTCGGTGTTGGCTAACTCCCCTAAAAGTGCGATTCAGGCAAGACGGGATTCCAGGCGGTGCGCAAAATGCGCAAGCGCACACTACTGCTCCTCCGGATGTCAACGCGTTGATTGGCGCGCGCATCACAGGGATGTATGTCCATCTGACAAATAATGTCAGCCCTTAGTCGTTTTCCCGGTTCAACTAACGTCAACATTGTTCAACCCTAGTCACGCTCGACAAGTATTTCCCCCGCCGCGAGCGCGCCTTCATACGGGCACTCCTCGACGCCGATTACAAGCGGTTAAAACCCCAGATATCACGCGACGTCATCCTCTTCATGCATGCATATCCCAATACCCCGGACACGTATTTTGTACACTTCGACTATACGCATTTCGGCAGTGTCGTGGCCACCGTCCGTCCCCGCTCTGACCTTGTCTACCTGCCCGCATGGTACCGTCGCACCCGGCTCCATGTTGTATTCGCCGCGCGAGGGAAGGGGCCGATGCCCGATTACCTGGTTCCTCTGCTATCGAGCAGCACGGCATTCGACGCGGGTTTGCATCGCATTGCGAACGAGATTCCAGCTGGGGCCGATATTTCGTTGGTTGAAAACAAGGTGTGGGAGCTGATCCAAGCGACGACGGAGGTGGTCGAGATTCATTAAGTTTGAATTCTGCTCTTATGCCACTTACTCGCAACTAGTTTGGTTCCTGAAGAGGCATCTCCGGTCATTATTTTCGCTAGCCGTCCGTTTCTCTTGCTGTTCAATGACCCGGTCATCAACGCGGAGAACAACTAAAAATTTAAACGAACAGCGGGAAAAGGGACGTATTCCAACGAGCGAGTCCCGCGGACTGTCTCAGGCAACTATCATCCCATGCGGGTGCGGATCTGCCCACCACCAGGTCTTGGTGAGATGCGAACGAAGGAATCGTTTCCAGCGAAAATTGAAGGTGAGTACGCGCCAAGAATCGCTCATTCACCACAATTTCACTCGCTGGTTTTGTCAGGGATCCGCAGAAATTTTGCTGCTTGGGGCGAGAACGATAAAACAGAACGAACAAGCAATCAATAACGTGAAGCGGCCGTTCAAGCTCAAGGCGGGCACTGGACCTGCGCTACCAGGTTTTGTTCATATCCCTGCTAACGGTGTTGTGACCTTGACAGTCAGCAAGAAAAGATACGATGACCTCCACGCACCGGAAATACTTCAAACGACGGAAAAAAACGGCAAAGGAAGACACTCGAGCGAGCATTCACTATAAGCAGGCGTTCAAGGGCCGTCACGCCCGCTGAGAGAGAGTCCACTCCCCCAAGAAAGCGGGGAAAAAAGGATGACTAGGTCGCGATGGCCTGGGCTCAATTCGAACGAGCAAGGCCCAGCCACCGCATCGGTTGACTATGTGGACGCTGGAGCATAGGGAGGCGAGAACGGGACTCGCCAAGACCTAGAGATGAGAAGATTGAAGTGCAGGTTTGCTGAGCAGAAGACAGCCTCCAGCGATTCCCAATTCTTGGGTTTGATTCGAGCAATGGGAGGCAGTTGCAGCGGTGGGAGCACAAGAAGAGATGAAATTCGAGGGAAAGAACAAGTAAAAAAGAGAGAGAAATAAAATCGCCGCGAACTCCGCTCAAGGCCTGGGCTCGATTCGAACGAGCAAATGTCCGCTGATATTGTTGGCATTCGTGGTTGCAGAGCGGGTGCGGAATGCACACCGAGTCAAGTGAGCGTGTTGGAACTGGCTGTACTCTACTATTATTTAAGCTAATTAATAATCCGAGAGGACATACCAGAATTCAAAGAAGACCGACGTATTGTGATCGGCGAATCTTCCTGCAATGAATTCGAGAACACGGTCATTTTCTCGTCGAATCACTAAGCTTGAAGCAAGACAGAAGAAAAAAGAGTAACGGGAGAGATTGGGGACGACCTGTACTCGAATCGAACGGGCGACTCCAAGTAGTCACTCGGGCAAGCGGTCCAAACCACTGACTACAGTATCAGGCCTTTCTGGATTAAAGAAAACTGCGATCCTAGTGGAAAGATTGTCCTGCGCGCACGTCCCTGAGATTTGACCAAATCGCACAATCAGGGCCACCCAACTGTTTCGCGTGCGTACGGCTTTACGAGCCTGCAAGTCAAAAGAGAGAATTACATTCCTTCACCAACAGTCTTTAAACTGACGGGACAGACAACGGCGCAGATATAAACCAGGGTGAGGTCGTAGGCATGATGATTCTCGCCGCAAACGAAGCAAGGAGAGAGAAAAGGAAAACGATGGAAAAAGACTCCGTCTTCAGAATGCACGGGGCAGGCTCGATTCGAACAAGCAAGTCCCCACTGATAGCTTGCGAAAGGCCAGGGGCACTTTGCAGGCGACTACGTACAGAGTCGACTCCTTCCGAGACAGAGAATGTTCTAGATGCCAAAAACTAGATACCCAGTCCCGGCAATAGAGCGGGAGAAGGCTTTTTAGTCAGTCGACACGAAAATGACCGAAGAAGCCACGCAGGAGGTCGAGCAGCCTGGGCGAAAGGAAATCCGTCGCAAAACGAGAGACATGCAAGGCATGCCGAGGAGCAAGACAAGATTGTCCCTGGGTCACGCGAAAGCTGTAGTTCACGAAAAGGTCGAGACGCGGGCGGCTGGACATGCCAATTTGGATTTGGTCGGCACCGAAGTGTGTTGATCGAGATGGCGTATTTCTGCAGAAGAAATGGGAATGAGAAGAATGGTATCTACCTCCGCAGCAGACCCATCGACGGTGTTGGCCACAAAGAGATGCTGAATGGTGTTCGGAGAATGCCAACCGTGCGGGTAATCGCGTGGACGGGGCAAGGTGAGAAGTGGATGGACAAGGGAGTTGGTTGAGGTCGACACTCTTTTTCCCAGGAGGAAATGAGCGAATAAAATATCTGAATCATGAACGCGTTCGGGTCAGAAATTGGCAAGAGAAACGGTGTTCAACGTCTCCAAGAATCATCATCAAACACAATACGGTAACGCGAAGCTGCCAAAAGCCATAAATGCGAGATTCAAGACCGATGAAACATGCTCACAATTGACACGCCCTGCCCGTCTGGCCACGATGAAGTTCTCCGCAAGCGTCCAATAATCTTGCCCGCCATCTATGCCGCGCAACCAAGCTTCTCGTCGGGTCCCTGCTGATCAATGCACACGAAACGGCTGTCGTGAATGAGTGGCTGGACGCGGTTCTGTATCATTTCCAAGGGCCTGGGACATAGGCACACGATGTAGTGAACCTGTGTGGATGCGCAAACGCGAGGCACATCTTAATAAGACCGATCCCATCGAATGAGATGTGTGTGAGATGCGGGAGCATGGCAAGGAATGCTTCCGGGTTACGGCAACTTGAAGCTCCATCGGAATTGAGCAGCGCGAGGTGCGTGAGATTATGCAGAACGGTGGCCCTGTCGCTCTCAGAGAGGTCCTGGAGCTCCGTGAAGGGAATGGCGAGCCGTCGAAGACGATAGAACGTGGCGACGGCAGACAATGGGCAGGAGGGGACTGCGAGGAATGCAGTCGTGACGCGATTGCAGGCCATAAGAATGATTTCCACTTCAGTGGGAGACCAATTGACGTCGTCGTCCATAAACAGATGTCTGACGATGTTCACAAGGTATCCAGGAGGCTGTTTTTCATTTATGCGGCGTAAGATTTCGGACGTGATGGTTGGGAAGCCGCAAATATGGTGTGCTTGTGAATCGCAGAGAATGACAACCCGGAGAAACGGGTCTATCCTGTGAACTACCGGTTAAATTGCGAGGATAAATTGAGTGTATGACTTATTGTACCAGTTTCTGACCCGCCAAGCGACCAACATGAGATTCGGTATTGTTGTCCGCCACGAAAGAGCGGCCATTTCAAAGACGACGCGCTCCAGTTCCGGTGGAAGCCGCGGAGAGGAATACGGAGGTTCCATGGTTTACAATTCGCGCCAAAAACTATGGCGCTCGCTAGGAACTGCAAGTCAGAGATGCAGGTAGAGGAAGGGTGGCCCAATCGCCACGTTGCTGGCACGTGGCATTATCCCACGATATCCGTATGGTGGCGGACGGAACTTCATGACAAGCCGGAGTTCCCACCGAATTGCTTCTAGATTGCAGATTCAGCATCAGAATGATCTACACAGCTAGACGATCAATTATCGAGAACCACCAGAAATCAGAAATCACCGGGATTTGGAGGGGAAAACAGAGGGTTTCAGTAATCAAACAGTGGGATTCGCTGTTGACGCTGCTCAGTGGAATTGAATGGCTTAATCCGTGATATCATGTCATGGCACCACTTGTCAGGTTTCTGCCCACTGGCAACCACTGATGTAGTCACGTGCTCTGCGTCCGCCTGGAATCCTTTACCTTGAGTACCAGATTTGTGGAACCCAGCGTGAAGAGGATGTATCCCTTTTATAATTTACCTTTCATGTACTTTGCTAACAGCCTAGAATGTTTGAACTCACTACAAAAACTGTGATAGGATACAAAGTACAAGTCACTGAATCTGGTGAAACGTCTCAGTCAATTCATGCCGGCCCTACCCATTTGCCTCCTCCCCCTAGGGGGCCTAGGGGGTGACCCCCTTCAAAAAATCTGATTTTTGGGTGAGAGGTAGCCCTGGGCTGAGCCTTTTGCGACATATGAAAAAGTCGATGATCGACCGAGCCGATCAAGAGGTATGCGTGTTTTTTCCTAAAAAGGAAATTTTTGTTCGAACTTTGGGTTGGGTTCAGGCGACGTTCGGTTGCGAACTGGCGACAGTTTGGGGCATGTTATAGCTTTCGAACGGTCCGACTCTTGTGTCAATCCGATTCCTGGTTCCAGAGTTATGGGCTTTGTTCTATTCCCACCAAAACACCTTTTGTGATATTGTGCTCTGCCCTGGACTCGTTAATTTTGCGACATGGGTAGGCTATTTTTTCTCAGAGGGGGACGCATATACCCATCATATTGAGCCACTGCGCTCGATATTCTATGGGCTGATTCCCAAGTTGTGTGTTATTCTTATGTCAACACCTTTTTTTGATGTGATCTCACTCAACTTGATGGCCGGCCCCCCGACCCGTTAATTTTGCGACATCCATAGGCTGCTTTTTCCTAGCAAGGGACGCATATACCCATCATATCGAGCTACTTCTCTCGACAATCCATGGGCTCATTCCCAAGTTGTGCATTATTCTTATGTAAACACTTTTTCTTGATGTGATCTCTCTTGACTTGATGGCCACCCCCCCAACTCGTTAATTTTGCGACATCCATAGGCTGTTGTTCCTCAGAAAGGGATGCATATACCAATCATATTGAGCCACTGCGCTCGATATTCTATGGGCTGATTCCCAAGTTGTGTGTCATTCTTATGTCAACACCTGTTTTTGATGTGATCTCACTCAACTTGATGGCCGGCCCCCCGAGTCGTTAATTTTGCGACATCCATAGGCTGTTGTTCCTCAGCAAGGGACGCATATACCCATCATATTGAGCCACTGCGCTCAACAATCTATGGGCTCATTCCCAAGTTGTGCATTATTCTTATGTAAACACTGTTTATTGATGTGATCTCTCTGGACTTGATGGCCACCCCCCTGACTCGTTAATTTTGCGACATCCATAGGCTGTTGTTCCTCGGCAAGGAACGCATATACCCATCAAAATGAGCCACTGCGTTCGACAATTTATGGGCTCATTCCTGAGTTGTGCATTATTCTTATGAAAACACCTTTTTCTGATGTGCTCTCACTCAACTTGATGGCCACCCCCCCGACTCGTTAATTTTGCGACATTCATAGGCTGTTGTTTCTCAGCAAGGACCGCATATACCCATCATATCGAGCCACTGCGCTCCACAATCTATGGGCTCATTCCCGAGTTGTGCATTATTCTTATGTCAACACCCTTTTTTGATGTCATCTCACTCAACTTGATGGCCGGCCCCCCGAGTCGTTAATTTTGCGACATCCATAGGCTGTTGTTCCTCAGCAAGGGACGCATATACCTATCATATCGAGCCACTGCACTCGACAATCTATGGGCTCATTCCCGAGTTGTGCATTATTCTTATGTCAACACCGTTTATTGATGTGATCTCTCTTGACATGATGGCTGCCCCCCTGACTCGATAATTTTGCGACATCCATAGGCTGTTGTTCCTCAGCAAGGACCGCATATACCCATCATATCGAGCCACTGCGCTCCATAATCTATGGGCTCATTCCCAAGTTGTGCATTATTCTTATGTCAACACCTTTTTTTGATGTGCTCTCAGACAACTTGATGCCCGCCCCCCCGCCTCGTTAATTTTGCGACATCCATAGGCTGTTGTTCCTAAGCAAGGAACGCATATACCCATCATATTGAGCCACTGCGCTCGACAATCTATGGGCTCATTCCCGAGTTGTGCATTATTCTTATGTCAACACCTTTTATTGATGTGATCTCTCTTGACTTGATGGCTGCCCCCCTGACTCGTTAATTTTGCGACATCCATAGGCTGTTGTCCCTCAGCAAGGACCGCATATACCCATCATATCGAGCCACTGCGCTCCATAATCTATGGGCTCATTCCCGAGTTGTGCATTATTCTTATGTCAACACCTTTTTTTGATGTGCTCTCAGACAACTTGATAGCCGCCCCCCCGCCTCGTTAATTTTGCGACATCTATAGGCTATTGTCTCTAAGCAAGGAACGCATATACCCATCATATTGAGCCACTGCGCTCCATAATCTATGGGCTCATTCCCAAGTTGTGCATTATTCTTATGTCAACACCTTTTTTTGATGTGCTCTCAGACAACTTGATGGCCGCCCCCCCGCCTCGTTAATTTTGCGACATCCATAGGCTGTTGTTCCTAAGCAAGGAACGCATATACCCATCATATTGAGCCACTGCGCTCGACAATCTATGGGCTCATTCCCGAGTTGTGCATTATTCTTATGTCAACACCCTTTTTGATGTCATCTCACTCAACTTGATGGCCGGCCCCCCGAGTCGTTAATTTTGCGACATCCATAGGCTGTGTGTCCTCAGCAAGGACTGCATATACCCATCATATCGAGCCACTGCGCTTGACAATCTATGGGCTCATTCCCAAGTTGTGCATTATTCTTATGTAAACACCGTTTATTGATGTGATCTCTCTGGACTTCATAGCCGCCCCCCTGCCTAGTTAATTTTGCGACATCCATAGACTGTTGTCCCTCAGCAAAGGACGCATATACCCATCATATTGAGCCACTGCTCTCCACAATCTATGGGCTCATTCCCGAGTTGTGCATTATTCTTATGTAAACACCTTTTTTTGATGTGCTCTCAGACAACTTGATGGCCGCCCCCCCGCCTCGTTAATTTTGCGACATCTATAGGCTATTGTCCCTAAGCAAGGAACGCATATACCCATCATATTGAGCCACTGCGCTTGACAATCTATGGGCTCATTCCCAAGTTGTGCATTATTCTTATGTAAACACCGTTTATTGATGTGATCTCTCTGGACTTCATAGCCGCCCCCCTGCCTAGTTAATTTTGCGACATCCATAGACTGTTGTCCCTCAGCAACGGACGCATATCCCCATCATATTGAGCCACTGCTCTCCACAATCTATGGGCTCATTCCCGAGTTGTGCATTATTCTTATGTAAACACCTTTTTTTGATGTGCTCTCAGACAACTTGATGGCCGCCCCCCCGCCTCGTTAATTTTGCGACATCCATAGGCTGTTGTCCCTCAGCAAGGGACGCATATATCCATCATATTGAGCCACTGCGCTCGACAATCTATGGGCTCATTCCCGAGTTGTGCATTATTCTTATGTCAACACCGTTTATTGATGTGCTCTCTCTGGACTTGATGGCTGCCCCCCTGACTCGTTAATTTTGCGACATCTATAGGCTATTGTCCCTAAGCAAGGAACGCATATACCCATCATATTGAGCCACTGCGCTCGACAATCTATGGGCTCATTCCCGAGTTGTGCATTATTCTTATGTCAACACCTTTTATTGATGTGATCTCTCTTGACTTGATGGCCGCCCCCCCGCCTTGTTAATTTTGCGACATCCATAGACTGTTGTCCCTCAGCAAAGGACGCATATACCCATCATATTGAGCCACTGCGCTCGACAATCTATGGGCTCATTCCCGAGTTGTGCATTATTCTTATGTCAACACCGTTTATTGATGTGCTCTCTCTGGACTTGATGGCTGCCCCCCTGACTCGTTAATTTTGCGACATCTATAGGCTATTGTCCCTAAGCAAGGAACGCATATACCCATCATATTGAGCCACTGCGCTCGACAATCTATGGGCTCATTCCCGAGTTGTGCATTATTCTTATGTCAACACCTTTTATTGATGTGATCTCTCTTGACTTGATGGCTGCCCCCCTGACTAGTTAATTTTGCGACATCCATAGGCTGTGGTTCCTCAGAAAGGACTGCATATACCCATCATATTGAGCCACTGCGCTCGACAATCTATGGGCTCATTCCCGAGTTGTGCATTATTCTTATGTAAACACCTTTTTTTGATGTGCTCTCAGACAACTTGATGGCTGCCTCCCCTGACTCATTAATTTTGCGACATCCATAGGCTGTTGTCCCTCAGCAAGGAACGCATATACCCATCATATCGAGCCACTGCACTCGACAATCTATGGGCTCATTCCCGAGTTGTGCATTATTCTTATGTCAACACCTTTTATTGATGTGATCTCTCTTGACATGATGGCTGCCCCCCTGACTCGATAATTTTGCGACATCCATAGGCTGTTGTTCCTCAGCAAGGACCGCATATACCCATCATATCGAGCCACTGCGCTCCATAATCTATGGGCTCATTCCCAAGTTGTGCATTATTCTTATGTCAACACCTTTTTTTGATGTGCTCTCAGACAACTTGATGGCCGCCCCCCCGCCTCGTTAATTTTGCGACATCCATAGGCTGTTGTTCCTCAGCAAGGACCGCATATACCCATCATATCGAGCCACTGCACTCCATAATCTATGGGCTCATTCCCGAGTTGTGCATTATTCCTATGTCAACACCTTTTTTTGATGTGCTCTCAGACAACTTGATAGCTGCCCCCCGCCTAGTTAATTTTGCGACATCCATAGACTGTTGTCCCTCAGCAAGGGACGCATATACCCATCATATCGAGCCACTGCGCTTGACAATCTATGGGCTCATTCCCAAGTTGTGCATTATTCTTATGTAAACACCGTTTATTGATGTGCTCTCTCTGGACTTGATGGCTGCCCCCCTGACTCGTTAATTTTGCGACATCTATAGGCTATTGTCCCTAAGCAAGGAACGCATATACCCATCATATTGAGCCACTGCGCTCGACAATCTATGGGCTCATTCCCGAGTTGTGCATTATTCTTATGTCAACACCTTTTATTGATGTGATCTCTCTTGACTTGATGGCTGCCCCCCTGACTCGTTAATTTTGCGACATCCATTGGCTGTTGTTCCTCAGCAAGGACCGCATATACCCATCATATCGAGCCACTGCGCTCCATAATCTATGGGCTCATTCCCGAGTTGTGCATTATTCTTATGTCAACACCTTTTTTTGATGTGCTCTCAGACAACTTGATAGCCGCCCCCCCGCCTCGTTAATTTTGC
Organism: Mycena sp. CBHHK59/15; assembly: GCA_029204085.1. Classification (NCBI taxonomy): domain Eukaryota; kingdom Fungi; phylum Basidiomycota; class Agaricomycetes; order Agaricales; family Mycenaceae; genus Mycena; species Mycena sp. CBHHK59/15. Next base: position 382,952 of record JARGXW010000068.1, read on the forward strand.
GACATCCATAGGCTGTTGTCCCTCAGCAAGGGACGCATATACCCATCATATTGAGCCACTGCGCTCCACAATCTATGGGCTCATTCCCGAGTTGTGCATTATTCTTATGTCAACACCCTTTTTGATGTCATCTCACTCAACTTGATGGCCGGCCCCCCGAGTCGTTAATTTTGCGACATCCATAGGCTGTGTGTCCTCAGCAAGGACTGCATATACCCATCATATCGAGCCACTGCGCTTGACAATCTATGGGCTCATTCCCAAGTTGTGCATTATTCTTATGTAAACACCGTTTATTGATGTGATCTCTCTGGACTTCATAGCCGCCCCCCTGCCTAGTTAATTTTGCGACATCCATAGACTGTTGTCCCTCAGCAAAGGACGCATATACCCATCATATTGAGCCACTGCTCTCCACAATCTATGGGCTCATTCCCGAGTTGTGCATTATTCTTATGTCAACACCCTTTTTTGATGTCATCTCACTCAACTTGATGGCCGGCCCCCCGAGTCGTTAATTTTGCGACATCCATAGGCTGTGGTCCTTCAGCAAGGACTGCATATACCCATCATATCGAGCCACTGCGCTTGACAATCTATGGGCTCATTCCCGAGTTGTGCATTATTCTTATGTAAACACCGTTTATTGATGTGCTCTCTCTGGACTTGATGGCTGCCCCCCTGACTCGTTAATTTTGCGACATCTATAGGCTATTGTCCCACAGCAAGGAACGCATATACCCATCATATTGAGCCACTGCGCTCGACAATCTATGGGCTCATTCCCGAGTTGTGCATTATTCTTATGTCAACACCTTTTATTGATGTGATCTCTCTTGACTTGATGGCCGCCCCCCGCCTCGTTAATTTTGCGACATCCATAGACTGTTGTCCCTCAGCAAGGGACGCATATACCCATCATACCGACCCACTGCGCTCCATAATGTATGGGCTCATTCCCGAGTTGTGCATTATTCTTATGTCAACACCTTTTTTTGATGTGCTCTCAGACAACTACCCATTATATGCTGGAGCCTGAGCCATCCACTTTCGATGCTGCCTCTTTCAAAAGTTCCGACAGGGGTCATTGGCTGGGGAAACACCCTATCCCTACCACGAAAATCATCCAACAATGGTGACAGAGAACGTGCCCACAAGAATCAAAGGGAGGCATTGTTGGAGCTCCTGCCCATATTGCCAAGATATGTATATCATCTGAAAGCCCCACTCAAGTTATGGAATAATCATTGGACACTCCTCAGACCATTCTAGCCGGATGACATGGTACAGGGAATGTATTGGCCAGATCATAAGCCATTCCCCGCATTATATTCGCCCCAGCGTGGGGACATGACTGACTGTCAATATGTGGATGAAAGGCCTTGTCAAGTCCTCCAATCAACATTGGACACCACCCAGGATATTCTCACCGGATGACAAGCTACGAGGGAACACACTGCTTGGGTGGCATGTGATAGTGCCAGGGTTGCGAGATTCACAGCTCCACAAGGACTTGAGGGATTATGAAGATGTGGAGACCATCCGGAAGCCCCTTCCAATTGATCCAAAAGTCATTCCATACAGCCCAGAATATTCTCACTAGGTGCCCGGCTAGCAGGGATGTATTCCACCAAGTAGTACAGAACGAGTAGGGCTGGTGCACCAAGGCATTGGATGATAATCCTGTCCAACATCCTTCCTAGGTGGTTTTTTACACTGAGAATTATCATATTTTACTCAGGACCTCAATTTGACTCCCTGTGCTGCAATGCCTATTCTGGTCATACAGACCTTGGCTTAGCAGGGAGGGGTGGCGACAAATATATTGAGGTCTGATATGCGTCCTGGGCCATTCTTTTTGGTGAGAATTGTCACGATTTTTTCAGGACCTCAATTCGACTCCCTGTGCCGTGATGCGTAATCCTGGTGTACAATCCCTTGGCTTAACACAGAGGAGTGAGGAAAAAAAAAAAATTCATGTTTGATATGATTCCTGGGCCATTCTTTTTGCTGAGAATTGTCCCGATTTTTTCAGGACCTCATTTCGACTCCCCGTGCCATGATGCATAATCCTAGTGTATGATCCCTTGGTTTAGCACTGAGGAGTGAGAGAAAAAATATGCATGTTTGATATGATTCCTGGTTGCTCTTTTATGCTGAGAATTATGGCGGTGTCCATAGGGGACCATTTTGAATCCCTGTGGAGCATTGCCTAATTGTGATCTGCACACCTTGGCTTGAGTGGCAAAGGGGACACTGAATATATTATACCCCAACATCTATCCTGGCCGGATTTTTATGTTGGGAAATGTCAATTCTTTTTCAGGATGCAACTCAACTTGTTGTGCCCCAGCACTTAATTCTGTGGTAAGCTCCAGGTGGTTGCAGAGCCTTGTTATGACACATGACACAGACAGGTATGTAGCTGAATCTCAGAGTGGATACAGATCAACACAGACAAGGCTGCCTACAGAGCTAACCTTCCACAGACACTGAGCATTGCTGGCTCCTTGTATGTTTTACTGAGTCCAGCTAACCAAGTCAGACACAGTGGATTCAGAAAGGTATATGATATCAGATCTTGGTTGGTACACCCCTGAAACATCATTTGTAAAGAGATATCCATTATACACAAGTGTGATAAGCCAGAATGTGATACGAGTTGAAGGATATGAGAGCATCTGAGCCCAGTGTTCTTTCACCCAAGGTTAATATGACTACGGTGCCACTGAAAACACGCCAAGAGAAATGGATTCCACCCTTGGTATCAGAATGCAAAGCTCTGATCACCTCAAGACTCATGCAATTGTTCTCATCACACCGAATAACCCTGTCAGTGGCTCTGCTACACTGTGCAAGAGTGATGCTGATTTACTCAAGACTGGTGTGATGTATTCTCTGGAGCTCATGGAGCAATTTTCTGAGCTGGTGCACCAGCACAGCATTGCATCCATAATTGACAAACATATCATGATTTCATCACTACAAAGCTCCTGAAGCTCCTTCTCCCGCAAGTACCTCAAACACCTTTTTTTGATGTGCTCTCACTCAACTTGATGGCCACCCCCCTCCCCCCGACTCGTTAATTTTGCAACATACATAGGGTATTGTTCCCCAGCAAGGGATGCATATACCCATCATATCAAGCCACTGCGCTTGACAATCTATGGGCTCATTCCCAAGTTGTGCATTATTCTTATGTAAACACCTTTTTTTGATGTGTTCTCACTCGACTTGATGGCCGCCCCCCTGACTCATTAATTTTGCGACATACATAGGCTATTGTTCCACAGTAAGGGACATGTCTGTCTATAATATTGAGCCGCTGTTCTCAACAATCTATGGGCTTGTTCCCCAGTTGCACATTATTCTTATGTAAACACCTTTTTTTGATGTGCTCTCATTCAACTTTATGGCCACCCCCCTGACTCATCAATTTTGCGGCATACATAGGCTATTGTTCCCCAGCAAGGGACATGTCTGTCCATCATATTGAGCAGCTCCACTTGACAATCTATGCACTCGTTCCTGAGTTGCGCATTATTCTTATGTAAACACTGTGTTTTGATGTGCTCACACTCAACTTGTTGGCTGCCCCCCCCCCCCCCGACCCGTCAATTTTGCAATGTGGGTAAGCTATTCTTCCCAAAAGGGGATGCATATAGCGCTGCACTTGACAATCTATGCGCTTGTTCCCGAGTTGCATGTTATTCATATGTAACCACTGTGTTTTGATGTGCTCCCACTCAACTTGTTGGCTGCCCCCCCTGACTCATCAATTTTGTGACTTGGGTAAGCTATTTTTTTCCCCAAAAGGGATGCATATAGCCATCATATTGAGCTGCTGCCCTCAACAGTCTACGGGCTCGTAGATAATGATGTTGGATTGCTGTGCTGTATGTCAAGCAAGGACCTTGACAGAATGTGGTGCACCGTACAGCAGATGGCAAGGCAGTTGGCCCCCAGCCTGTCATCAACAATCTTGAAGAGTATCCCAGCCGCTTCACCAGTGACATGAATAATGGTCGGCTTATCCTCCCACAGGTATGGAAACATCTTGATGGCTCACTGAGCTGCAGGTTCTTCGCAGCGCTCCCTCTCAGTGTGGTGGACGCAACCCTCTAAATGGCTGGAAGAGATTGACTTTGATGACTTGACCCTATTGTGGGTGGACTGCAAACTGGCAGGCCACCACTACTTTTATATTAAAGAGCTCTCGCAATTAGCTGATGGTCAATATGTAATTCCACTCAAGTGGATTATGTTTGAGAACTCCAAGCATGCTGAGTGCTACAGAGTCTCACATTATCCAGAAGTAAGTGATTTTGTCCTGTCTATTAATTCTGAACTTGATCTTCTCTCAGTCCAATGTCTTTGTCATTCAAACACATGAAGTCTCACGCATTGCGGCGACCCAGTTGACATTCAATGTGCTTGATTTACAAGTGCAAGGAATTAAAATAAAGTTTGCAGGTAAGAATTTAAATTCTCTGGGAGACCTAATTTTAATCTGTGGTTATCTTCAAGGTGGCTCTCTGAGTTGGTCAAAGAAACCCTGCAACCCCATTCGCAGTATGGCACAGGGGAAGCCTATCTTCAATTTGCGTATAATGCCTTGGAGCGGTGATGTTTCTGTTAAAGTCATTAAGCAGTACAATGCCTATATGAATTTTTATCTTGCGAATGCGAATATCCGGCATAAAAAGCTATTGCAAGAGTACTTTGTCCGGTTTGTTCAATGTCTCCTAATGTGTCATTGGGGGAACAATTTGATGGGATTTCTGAAGACTTGTATGTAATTTTATTTGCACTATCGAAAGTCTCCTGACCACAGTGATCTCCGCAAACCTGGGAAGTATTATCCTGCATATGATTGCCTCCTTGAACCGGATATTCTCTTCCGAATCGACCCTCACCTCTTACCAGCAGACAATCTGCAGGAGGCTGAGTCCTCATCCCTTGCAGGTGCTAAAGCTAATTATTGGTGCCACTATGACAAAAGTGGTGGAAGTGTACCTGAATGCGAAACGGATGAGGGCTACCATGCACAGTTTGAGGTATTCCAAAGTTTTATTCATCCTATATATTAAGAGACTATTGCACAGCCGCAGGCAGTGCCACCGCGTGGCCAAAAGAACACTGATCAACAGTGCTACAATGCTCCTACAGCTAATGAAGTTGCTGTTATTCTTCCTGGGGACGGATCAAACCCTCCAGATTATCAAGACCTTATTGTTCACTACAGAGATGGTCCTTTACACCGCATCTATGAAACAAGTCCCGGATATCAACCCATGCTCTATGCCTTGCTGTTCCCCTATGGAGAAAATGGATGGCACCCAGGACTCCCCCTGAACTTGGTGGTGGATGGTGGAGCAGCAGAGAGTGAATCAGATCGTGAGCCAGAAGAGGAAGTAAATAATCCACCCAAAGCACGCAAAACAATTTCTCTTCTAGAGTACTATGCATATTGTCTCCACCAACGGGCCACAGACTCTCTCCACATTTTTCAGGCTGGGAAACTCTTGCAGCAGTGGATTGTTGATGCATGGGCTGCCACAGATCAGAGCCGTTTGACTTGGCTCAAGAATAACCAGAAGAAGCTCAGAGTTGACATGTACCAGGTTTGGTTGATGCTGTTGCAAATGACACTGCTGTCATTTTGGGGGATCTGGGCCAACAGTTTATCTTGCCGTCTTCCTATATTGGTGGTTCTCGCCACATGTTCCAGCTATATCAAGATTCTCTGGCAATAGCTGGCTACAATGGAAAGCCAGATTGGTTCATGACCATGACTGCTGATGCCAACTGGCCAGAAATCAGAGATGCTCTGCTTCCTGGCCAGACACCAGCTGATCGACCAGATTTGGTTGCATGAGCATTCCGAGAAAAAGTCAGGATCCTACTCAAAGCTATCAAGAAAGGATATTTTGGCAAGTGTGCAGGTGTGGTCTACACTATCCAGTTTCAGGAGTATGGACTCCCCCACATACATATCTTGATTTTCCTTGCCCCTGAAGCTCGGCCGAAAAATGCTGCAGACATTGATCGGGTTGTGTCTGCTCAGCTCCCTGATCCTGAAACGCACCCAAAGCTCTTTGAATTGGTGACAAAACTCATGGTTCATAATCCATGTGGTGCCCAGAATCCTAATGCACCATGCATGAAGGATGGAAAATGCTCAAAAGGCTATCCAAAGCCATTCCAGGAGCACACTCAGTTAGCTGAGAATGGCTATACTATATATGCTCGCCCAGATAATGGCCGTCACTTCATCAATGCAAAAGGTCAAAAAATAGATAATCGATGGGTTGTGCCCCATTCTCCTCGGTTAATCCTGGAATATCTATGCCACATCAATCTAGAATGCTGCATTTCAATCAGGGTATGTAATTTTACCAGACTGAAAATCTCATTGTTGACTTTGAATTGTCCTGCAGGCTACAAAATATATCAACAAGTATGTCTACAAGGGACATGATCATGGCACTCTGGAGGTTGCAAATGACCAAGATGAAATTCAGCTTCATCTGGACAGCAGATACATCTCTGCTCCTGAGACTTCTGAGATATAAAATGCATGAAGAGACACCTACTGTGGTTCGACTGCAGATTCACTTTCCCGATCAGCAAGGTGTGGTCTTTGATGAGGATGCAGATCCCCAGGAAATTCTTGAAAGGGCGGCAACCAAGGACACAACCTTGACTGTTTTTTTCGAAGCCAATGCTGAAAACCTTCCTGGAGCACGTACTCATCTGTACCAAGAATTCCCTCAGCACTTTGTCTGGCAAAAAACAAAAGCAAAACAGGTGTGGAAGCCCAGACAGCGAGGTTTTGCTATTGGTCGCATGTATTATGCTGGGCCTACAGCTGGGGAACGGTTCTATCTTCAACTTCTTCTGACTGTTGTCAAAGGTCCAACATCATTTGTGAATCTACGCACAGTTGAGGGTGTGGTGCACCCAACATTTCAGGCAGCATGTCTAGCACGTGGTCTACTGCAGGATGACAATGAGTGGCAACAGTGCTTGGAAGAAGCTGCAGCCATGCAGACTGGCCACCAGCTTCGGCAGCTGTTTGCCACCATTCTCAAAGAGAACTGGCCTCTGAAGGATCCTGTAGCCCTTTGGGATTGTTTCTAAAGCTTCCTGAGTCAATGAAACTGCCACAGAACACTGTTCACTGCCTTCTGAACACTCTCTACCCTGGCATCTCCACTCTCCCTGCAGACCAACAACATGACCAATATTTCCTGGAGCGCACCATTTTGTCTGCACGCAATGATGATGTGGACGAGATCAATCAAATGCTGCTTGACAAGATGCCTGGCAAGGCAGTTGTTCTTTACAGTGCAGATTCTCAGGTCACAGAAGAGGGTGTTGACAATGGCTTTGAATATCCTATTGAGTACCTCAACTCAATTAAGGCATCTGGCCTACCTCTCTCTAAATTGGTGTTGAAAGTTGGATGCCCCATCATGGCCCTTTGGAATTTAGATCCTGCCAATGGTCTCTGTAATGGCTCCCATGGCATAGTCACCAAAATATCCCCATATGTCATAGAGATTCGACTCATTGGTGGAGAACATCATGGCAAGACCACATTTATTCCTTGCATCACCATCACTCCCTCTGCTGAGGAGATTCCATTTGCTATGAGAGGCTGGCAGGTTCCATTTCGTCTTGCATTTTGCATGACCATAAACAAAGCACAAGGCCAGTCAGTGAAACATGTAGGCTTGGATCTTCGCACAGATGTCTTTGCCCATGGACAGCTCTATGTTGCTCTTTCCTGCTCTACTTCCAGTCAACGGCTCAAAGTGCTCTTCAAAGGCACTCATAATACCACACTGACCAAGAACATTGTATACCCTGAGGTCCTTCTTTGATTGTTTGGTATGTTGTTTTACTTTGAATCTCAAATTTTCTAACCAGAATAACAGGCATTTATTTACATACATATTGAATGCTGTAAATTTAAAAGCTGAAATGCAGACATCTTTTAGTTATAATATTCAAAAACTGGGATACTGAGATTAAGCCTGTGTGTGTCAGTGCCGAAGGCACGGGTCCTACACTTGTACAGATTCAACACAGTAACAATTTTAAGCCTGGAACACCCCGCACGCCTGAAGAGACTGTGTAAACAATTAAGAACAGATCTTTGCTGCCTACCTCTGGGTTAAGGATGCCGTCTCTGCAATTCAAACTTGAACAGGTGTCAAAGACAAGATGGCAGTCTTCTGGATGGAGCAGCTGGTCGAAAAGGCACGTAATTTACGGCAGGAGCATATCAACAACCCACAGACACGTGATACCTGCCTATGTGACAAACAGCTGACTGGCAAAGCCAGAGAGGATGTTAAATCCGAAATCAAGGCAAAGATACAGGCTGAATTATTTGATTGGGTGATCATGCAACCTCCGGAATGTTACGCTAAGCTGCCAACAGTTTTGTTGTCGACTGCAACTGATCTACATCCGGGAGATGATTTCAATGTCCTTCTTCCTCTCCAAGGTGCGACCAGTGAGACTCGTTGATAGAGCTCTGTCATTCTTAATTATTATTTTTTTGACAGGACTCGACTGGCATAAAGACAGTCCGTGTGAAATCCTGCACACATATTTGCTCGGTGTCTACAAATATGTCTGGCATGACACCAGCAATAGCAAGGCTTTGGACAATAAAAAATGTGAACTATTTGCTACATGCCTTCAATCATTGTTGATAGATGGTTTGACACTTCCTTCGATTCGCCCCCGGTACTTTGTAAAATAGTCCTTAATCAGAAAGCATTTCAAGGCACTCCAGCAACTTGCAGTGTTTCATTTCCGTAAGACACTATGCACTACACTCGTCCTTGAGTTGGGGAAGGTGATCTATGGTATCCACATATAAAAAATATGGTGGCGTATCAGGTGCAATCTGTCTTCTCCCTCCCGTATGATCATTTAATTGTTTTAGGCCGATATCAAGATACTTATCGCCAACATACTCGATATATGGTCCCTCATTGACCCTAATCAAATCAATGTGAAGTTCAAACTCCAGGTTCTTCCTCACGTCTTCGATGACATTGGCCAATTTGGGCCCGCAATTCTGTATGTGACAGAAGGTTTTGAATGCTGGAATGCAATTTTTCACCTCTGCAGCATTCTGTCAAATCACCTTGCACCCAGCCACAATATCACGGTAACCAGGTCTGACATGGAGTGATTTAAAGACCAAGTGAGCAGTGGCTGGTGGAAGGATCCAGTGGGAAATGCTGTGCAAGTCTGTCCTAAGATTTGTGACTGCTTGACAGTGAACAAGCACCTCCAGTGCCACCTTGGATGGGCTGAGGAAGATAAACTTCAAGCAGGTAAATGTCGTTGTTGCAGACCCTCTCCTGCTAATTTAATTCAGGTGGAATTAAACTCTGTGCCACCAAGACGAGGGAACCATTGAAGTGGAAGGAGGCATTGGCCCGCTTTTGGACACTGTATATGTTGGCCCCAGAAATGGAAAGTGTGTGGAATCGTGGTAAGCAGGTTGTTTCTAAGTCTAACAATGTCTGACGGGATGGGTCATGGGTTTTCTTTAAAATTTTGGAGGTGAGTTGCGTGGTATAATTTTCTGGCATATACTCACATATTTTAGGTCAATGTTGTTCCCCGCTGCATCTTTAACAGCAAACCGACCGGTTGTTGTTATTGAAATATTTATTGTGTTATGGACAGGCAGCTCAACATGCCTGTACTGTCCAATGTAAAGGAACAGGTCATTGTCGATCCAGAGTTAAATATAAGCCCGGTGCAACATCTGTATTCAAGACTAATCATCTGTTGACTTTAAGGTTCTCCTTTTGAATTTTAATTTCCAGCACGACTGCCACCGGCACAAATGCAAATTTGTTGAAAACACCGAGACTGTTCACCAAGGCCACGTCACAGCGTCCTGCACACAACTCCTGGTGGTCATGCATGCTGTGGATGAGCATTATTTCCTCAACATGCATGGCCTTCACAACGCGAATCTCATATGTGATACTCTACCTGGAGTGCTGACTGCTCCTCAGCCATACCTTATTGATCGAGTTGTGAATCACAAGGAGTTAGCAGCCTAGCTTCGCATCAGTGGCCCCGCCAAGAGGGCCGCCACGAATGCACAGTGCACAGATACATTGCATAAAAACAAGGCGGCCCGGGTGACTGGCACCCAAAGGCTTGAAGAAAACAGGCCGCAGGATGAAGGCGTAGACTCCAACGATGTAATGGGCGACGAGTAAACATAATTGTAATTATATAGTATTTTATTCAGGAACAGCCTCTGCCTCAAATAAATTATTTATGGTCATCCATATAGAATGCATGGCCAATACAGCGGCCTGATGTTAGAAGCCAATCTGTTCTCGGGCCTCTTCCAGCTCATTACACAGGTGAGCAAGTTCAGGGTTGAGTTTCTCACGGGCAGTCTTGAGGTCTGCGGAGCGAAGTCGCAGAAGTTCAACATTGATGTTGTCGTGATCGGAATCTAAGGAAAAGGTCAGATGTTGGAAGTCAAAGTACATGCCCTCACATACCTTGCTGCATACAATCATCCTGTGGGACGATACATAGTTGTGTGCGTATATCCATGGAATAGACCCGGTGTGAGTCGAGAGCCCCAACTGTTGAGTATAACATGGGTAACAGAGATGAGAAGTCGTTAGTTGGTAACACGGACACTTACATCTCATTCGCGGCCCTGGCCACAACTGCAGAGAGACGAGGGGCATGTGGTGATGAGACAGGCTCCGGGGATTCCCTTTCCTCCTGTACTTCATGGTCCTCGATTTCTTGCCAGTAATGGTGTTGCGAGATGGTGGGTGAGTGCTGTGGTCTTGCAGGGTCGCTTGATGGGCAGAATGTGTCGTCAGACATGGCAAATGTCTTGTGGGGTCCTGATTTGGTGTCGGACCCAGAACTAAGCAGCAGGTATGCCATAGACATTGAGAAGGATATCGTCCAGATATCAAGGAGATGTGCTGTATGTATCCCACAAGTCACTACCTAATCTCAGCAAATAGATATACCCCGGAGACCGTTCTGCTCCCTCCTAGATCCCACGGATATACCCAGTGACATCCGGTGAACAATGTCTTCTTGGCAACTGGGCAAAATGGTGGTGTAGTAGGTGTACGGGACAGAAATGAGAAAGGATAACAAACACACTTACATACATGTAATGTAGGGGGCAGAATGATTTTGGGTCAATTAAGCCAGGCAGAATGGCAGAATGGCAGCAGAATTTGGCAGAATTGGCACGGCAAGTATCACATTTTCCGCCAATTTCAGGAGGAATTGAGGGTTTTGGAAGGGAAAACATCCCTGTGAATCACTACCTTGCCTCCCGTAACTCTCCGCTAACATATCCTCTCAATTGTGGGCTAAGTACAAGCCAAGTAGCCATTTCCTGAGACATCACTGCAAATATGATGGCCCAAGTTATCTGAAATTGATGAGTTTTAGTGATGATACCAGAGCCTGTGAGCCTCCTTGACTCAAAAATACAGTCTCCGATGGCCTAGAAATGATCAATAGGCAATCCAAGTGCAGATGGGTCAAAATTTGGGTTGAAAGTCTGCTGGTAAGAGGTCTTCTGCCAAATTCTGCCGAGCAAGAGCAATTTAAGCCATTTTGCCTGCAATTCTGCCAGGTCAATTGGAAGAATGGCAGAGTTCTGCCAACAACACTACTATGATACATGCAACGAATCACCTATATGGGGCTATCAGCACCGTCGGAACTGCGGATTGTAAACATAACCAAACTTCTTTCCTTGTTGCTCCGTACCATCATCAGTCATTCCGTTGTCAAGGTCTCTGCCTCACTCCCCGAGTGGGTCCTGCCTGCCTGAGTCGTCGCATCCCCATCTGAGGGTGAGCACCTGCCAAGCCAGACCCTGAACGCGTCTGCGGCCATCATTGCTTCCTCACGCTTTTCTGTCGAGTATTCAGTTCCTCTCCTTTTGTACTTTACTTCCATACTATACATATGATGCTTTTATCTTAGTCTACTGTACTGGGTTCTTTTGGGACCATACCTGCTTCAATGTAAATAGTACTTCGCAGTATAGAAAAAAAAAAAAAAAAAAAAAAAAAAAAAAAAAAAAAACCCCAAACAGGACATTTACTTTACCACAAAATTGAAGTCAATGCCAATTAATTCAGTTGACACCCTAAACTCTAACCACCCTGCATTGCGCGCATTGGCATATTAACATCGCTGTGTGCCACGCTGTTACATGCAGCAGATGACGATGGCAGACCCTCAGCCAGGGGAGTTGCAAGTGGCACAGCCAGTGTGGCGGTTAAGGCAGGCGCGTGATAAGACCATCCCGCTGTGGGATTTACAGGCTCCTTGAGTTTTAGACAAGAGGAGTGGAGGATCTGTATTTAAGGATGGACACGGGTCGCGGGTACACCTGCGGGTTTGTACCCGCGGGTGTGGGTGGGTACGGGTACGGGTCGTGATTTCAGACCCGTGCTCAACCCGCGTACCCGACCCGTGTACCCGCGGGTTTTTGAGCTCCAAAATGCTAATTTTTGCCGCACATAAGCAGGCAGAAATTTGTGTCCATAAATTCGAACAGAACTGCAGTAAGATTGAGGTTTGAGGCGGTGGATCGGGAGCGTGAGAGATCAAAGTGATCATGGTGGCTGTGACATGGGCGCTTATCCTGGAACCTCTTCCACGAAGCCGTCGAGGCTTCATCCCTTGACGAATTTGAAGACAGAGTGTGCTCCCAAAGTGAATCTCCTGAGTATGGCACACTACAACTACTTGACTCTCCAACAAACACCATCCTCCTCGAGAATCTATCATCTCAGCAGCGGTGCCTGGGGAGATACCCTCGAAAATGAAGATCAAAGATATTCACCGCACAATCATTGGCTTGACCGGCGTATTCGGTCTCTTTTTTCACGTTCCTCTGTTTTTCTTGGTCAGCATGGGCTCTCTGGTCATCACAAATCTCATACTCATCCGATTTTCTGCTTGCTTGCTGACCCATCGTCTCAAACTTGGCTCAAATTTTATCAATATTGTTCTCGTGGTTGTTCGGGTGCCTTCTGCCCCAGGCAAATTGTCCAATTCCTCTTAATCTCACCGTAAATTTGTGGTCCGCACGAAGGAACTATAATAGTAGGTCGAGTCATCTGCCCTCGCTCATGGCTCCCGCACAACCTTAGAGCAAAGCTAAGAGCAACGAGAGCGTCATTAGTCGCTCTTCGTCTCGCTCCTCTCTTTCGGCTCAAGCCTCCGCTGCTGTCGGAAAGGTCAAAACCGCG
>JARGXW010000680.1:0-73164 GCA_029204085.1 Mycena sp. CBHHK59/15
TGTAACACTTGAGACCGCGAAGCACGATCTGAAATGGTATTTAGACTTGACTGGAGACAGCTTTGACTAAGTAGCCCGCAAAACTGTTTACTACCAGTAGCGACTCAATTAATTGTCATCACCTTAACTTCCTCAAAATTATAGATCCCAACCTGTTTGTGACCCGCCGCTTACCGGCCACTTACTTTCATTTTCTTCAAGCACAATACCTAAAACAGTGGGAGGATACTTAGTAGTGCCCACGTGTCATAACTCGGCAAATACCGGATTTCACGCACGTGGCGCTCTAGGTTTTAACCAAATTTTTATCTCTGTCCGATGTCTATTCCAAGGTCATCACTAGGCTCAAAGCTCTGGGACGGAGCGCTTCGCTTTTACAGCAAATTTTTTCCCCTCAGATCATCGGAATCAAGCGCCTCTTGGCCACACAGTGCGATGTGCATTGATCCTCACTGCGAACGTTTAAAGACTCGTTTCCAGGAACGCTCTATTTCGATATATTAGTTGTTGGGCTATCCAAACCTTAAACACGCTTGCCGTTTCGATCTCTAATCGAACAAAGTCTCGTATCTGATGTCAAAGCGCCAACACTGGGAAATCCCGCTGGTCGACCATTCTGCAGCGAAAATCACCCATGCTCTGGTCTTGCTTGCAGATATCATGCGTCCTCTCGGTTTCCCAACGAAGGCTCCTATTCACTAAGTATTACTCTCCTTCTCCTGCGTCCCGACACGGAACTCAGACGAATTCGGTGCCAAAGCGTCAAAGGGCCCCGGGTTGCTGGGCTTGAGCACAGAACCGTGCTTCTTCACGCAGCACCCAAAATTTCGGTAGCTTTGGTATATTCAGGTAACCTTGTGGGTACTACGCTTGTTGTCCAAGCCCTCGGTTCTCATCTTCAGTTTCTTTTTCCAAGCGTGCCCATTAATCGGTGCGCACATCCAGCGCCAAAGCGTCTAATCCAGAAGAATATTGATTCTCCGGCCCCGTCCTTTGTCCTTCAGAGCCGACTCTCTTGGATTCTGACCGAATCATGCCCTGAGTCGCTCAGAATTCCACACAACCCGGCCCAAAAAGGGCACGGCCTCTGTTGAGGCCACAACGATCGCGCATTGTTGGCCACCATCAGCGACACCACAGGCGCAAACATGCAGCCCTGTATATAGGGTCATGCGCGCCGCGGAAAATACCTTGCTACTGCTACTCTTGTACAGTGCACCTCCGCGCATCTGGCTAACCCTAGCTGTCCATTCTGACACTTATTCCTAAACACAACCTCGAGATGTCGGACACTACCACGTCGCCCTCCATCGAGGACACTGGTTCTTATGCCACCGACGACACCAGTGTTTATGTCATTACTGTCTATCCCACAGAGAACGCTACCAATGAAACGGATCCGTGCAACCCCGCATACTTCGACGGCACCCCGCCTTCCCCCGGTGGTTCCACTAAGGGCCTCTTCGTGCGTTCGCGCCCGACATCCATGGATGGTTCCGTGCTCGACATGCCCTTTACGGAGTTCGGCATGCAGCCTTCGGCCTTCTCCCCAGCGTTCCATGTCCCCGAGTTCTCCTCTCTGCATGCTAACAGCTTACCCACCAGCCCTAATGCCACCGACTTCCCGACGATCCCCAATACTGTCTTCCCCGCGCCACCCACCCTTCTCTCCCCGCCGAAGCCAAAGGCGCGCCGCTCATACGCCCAAAGCATGCGCAGCTTGCACACCACGGCCGCCTTTGCTCCTCCTCCGGAACCCTCCCCCGTCATTCCCGCGTATGCGCAGAGTTTGCGCAACCTCTACACAGGCACCGGCACGGGCACCTCCCTCCGCACAGACAACTCCCCCGTCGTCCCCGTCCGCGCCGTACGCCGCGTCCTTGCCACTCCCCGCGAGCTCAGCCCTGCTCCCACACCACGCCGCAATAAGCTTGCGAAAGCATTTTCCGGCCTCTTTAAGCGCCGCAAGGATCGCGACGAGCACCGCGCGGAGGAGAAGGAGTCGCTTGTGCCGGGCGTCTCCCGCGCGCGCACGTTCTCGACTTCGCTGTCGATCCGTCGCCGCGGTAGCGTCAAGGTCGAGTCCAAGGAGAAGAAAGTCAAGAAGAGCAAGAACAAGGGGATCGAGCACCGCGCGATTGTGCGCCGCTCACACTCGTTCTCTGGCTTCGTTCCCGCGTATGCCACCAGCGACGACGACGATGACGAAGCGTATGGTGGGCCCTCGGACGAGTTAGCTCACGAGGCGATACTTATTGCGTTGAGCCAGACGGCAGAGTGGACGTTCGAGCGCCTGGACGCCGCGGAGACGCGCGAGTTGGAGGAATTCGTTGACCGCGAGGGCGACGGTTACGATGCCGATGGGAACGAGATTGGGGTCGCACGCTGATTGTGGGTTTTATTCTTCTGGGTTGTTACGCTGGTGCCGCATTCGTCCGGTCGTGCGGCCGACCATTTCCTGCTTTTTTCTCTCTTTTTCTACCCTATGCCCTATGCCCTATTATGCCTTATGTTCTAGGCCACATGTACCCCTCCCCGATCTTGTTTCATTCCCTGCATTTGTAGCCCTAGCACTTGTATCGTTTTTTATTTCTTCGTTAACAAGTGCCGCAGTAGTGGTTTGTATATCTTGGCACACTTCAAGTCAAAGCTAGAGCAAGTCAATTTATACAGGCAAATCTAGTAATCTAAACTGCTGCAATTCCCTTCTTCAGTAGTAGGATTTTGTTAACTCTCATGCTGCTGTCAGATACATGTTATGTTATTCATCTATCTGATCTTTGCAAAACGACTCATAATGCTCCCGCTGGTTTTTGGAGGGCGGTTTAAGCGATTGAGAGTGCACGGAAAACTTCAAGGGTCGAATGCTTGATGTCATCAAACCACTGAAACGGGGTTCCATGATTGTATCTTCCCACTAAGAACGCCAGAAAAGGATGCATCGGAAGAAATGATGGGGAAGACCTGAGAGAGCCTGGAGCGTTTGAAACCCAAGTGTTCAGGGCGCACATCATTCATATTACGGCCCTCTACTGATGTCGGGAGTTATGAGCAGTCACCGCCCGGGCCACCTCCGACACGCTTCCTCATAGTCTGCTCTTCGAGCAAAAACGCCGCGATTATTTGGGCACAAAACGTCTCCGTCGCTGCGACTAGCAACACGAGCGTGATCGGTGAGGAGGGATCCGTGTGTGGCTGCCAATGCGCGATCATAAATTGGAGGTCTTCAGAGAATAACTGCGTCGCGACATATACACATCATTACATAAAAAGAAAATTGCTAGAAGTCAAGTGCGTACAGCTAGTCGATAAACGCTATGCGTTCTCAGGAAGCATATGCCTACTTCGGTTTTGATGACGACGGCGGGGCTAACGTTCCCCGTTAGAAATAGCTGCAAGACCAGTGCGATATGCGACTTACGATCCGTCGGCAAGACGTATGCGTTTAAACCAACCGCCGAGGCGCATTGACCTACCACCATTCACGGTCGGGAAGGTGATGGTATTGGGGCAAATTTTGTTGCGTCTGATGCGCCCAACCAGCGTGTTCCTACCGGCGGTCCTGAGTTCGGTTATGGAACCATGCAGGTTGGTCGTGACCGTGTAAGTTGGGATCGAGTTGAGTAAGAGGGTGGTCTTAAGCATGTTGTTGTTCTCGAACATGAAATATGTAGGTGGGGAGCCATTTGAGACAACGACTTTAGGATACATGGAGTTGTGTGGAGTCGGGGAAGTGGAACCTAGATTGGTCGGTATATGGGGATTATTGAGTCCGGAGGCATAAATAGGCCCTCAGCTTCGGATGGGTCGGATCGCTACCACAATTTTGTATTGGAGGTCTGCCATCGTGAAACAGTCTCATGATTGGACTGATAGATCCAGGGATGAGGGGTCGAAATGCAGGGCGAACTGTCTGGATAGGATTCGCTGAGAACAAGGGCGGATGTCGGTTTATAGACTATCAACCCTCTTTCCCCACGATGCTCACACGTGTAAAACTTAATCAGAAACAGAAACTATATGAGTGATTAAGACGTACCTTCAGTTTCAGTGACGCGGGCTACTGCTCAAGAAGTGGAGCAAACGACGGGCAAAAGCCAGGTTCCTTGGTCTTCCCTCAACTATCCAATAGCGTTACCAGGAATATGAATAGTTGACGAACCATCAGGGAGTCAACAGGTAGTTGGGGCCTCAAGCTACTTCACCCCATTATAGTGAACGTGCGAAAGGTCTGTATGCAGTTTAGACCACGTCTGTCAGCGGAGACATCCCAGGGTCGAAAGAGACGGGTTTTAATCTCGGCCCAAGTTAAATGACCCTCTGGCCAGACTTTTGTGAGCATCTTGATTCCAGGCTGGACATAGACCGGTGGCCGTCTGTCTATGGAAGGCAAGCTTGTCGATAGTCTATGAAAGCAGGGTTAGGTCACCGATAGACAAGCTGGTCGATCTGAGTTTGAAATCTCATAACAGCGGCTTGCCTAATAAGGTGTTTCCGGACCGGGCTTTC
Organism: Mycena sp. CBHHK59/15; assembly: GCA_029204085.1. Lineage (NCBI taxonomy): Eukaryota > Fungi > Basidiomycota > Agaricomycetes > Agaricales > Mycenaceae > Mycena > Mycena sp. CBHHK59/15. The sequence goes on from JARGXW010000680.1 coordinate 4,510, forward strand.
CGTGCGGCCCCCGAATCTAAACAACAACAAAATATGTAAATCTTGGCCACAGCACTTGCGATACCATATTTTACAATCGCATAGAATCAAGAACATCTTTTATGATTATTGAAACATTTCAGGACCTTCAATGCATTTTTTTGAGCGGAAACGATGCTACCCGAGAATAACCTTAAAAGGAAAGCCGCACGTTGTCAGGCTGGATTCGAGCCTAGGATGGCACTGGTAGAGCCGCTCAATGATCATCCAGGGGCATGTTGATAGATCCACTGCAGTATTACTAAATCAGTAAAACTACACTATTGTCTTTGAGGTCTTTTGTCTTTGAGACTCATCTTTGAGTGTCTTTGTCTTGGGGAGAGGATGTTTGGTCTTTGGATCGGGATCTTAGAGTGTCTTGGTCTTGTGACCGACATCTTAGGTCTTTGGCAATCATCTTGTGATATTCTGGTACGAAAATATTATTCAGTCAGAAAATGGCATATATCAGTACAGACTATCACTTGGCAATGGTTTGCTACATCTTTTGTGAGGTGTCGATGAAAGCGAGATGAATATGGTGGAAAGGATTCGGACTCAGGTGAAAATGCTAGAGAACAATTCCGCAATTTTTTTAGGCCTGTGGGCAACCCGTGGGGGGATCAAGACAGTCTGTTGAAATGCATATATACAGCAAGCTTTCGGCAGAGCAATGGATAGAAGGTGATGGATCATAATGTGCCCGTACATGTGCAGGATGATTTCGACAAGTCATTCAAACTCCGCTTGATCCACGTGGAATTCATGTCGCTACGGATGGCGTGATTTGATGGGAACAAATGACCACCTCTCCCTCTTCCCCCCTCTCCCCACCTTCTTGCTTCCTTGCTCTGCTACTTCCGCTCAAGTACACCTGATCCACGGCATCTCCCTTTGGTTGTTCTGGTCTCGCCTGGTCGTCTCCTGGATGTCTTCCAAATGTCTTCCAAGATCCACCCTTTTGCCTGCGCTGCGTCACATTTGCGGTCGTTTGTGACCATTTTCGTGTTCCATTCGCGCTGTGTTGCTTATAGCTGTCTGTGGCACTGTTCCCCGTGCACTGCCTTGCATTTCTGCCACATGTGGCATTTTCTTCCCCTTAGCTTCAATTATTGGCTGGCGTCCGAGTTGTGCATGAGCACAGTAAGCCCCTTTCGTTTCTGCATATCCCTCCCATTTCTGACTGTCCACAGGCTCGACCTTTCCCATCTCTCTCATTCTCCAAGTGTCTAGACTATGCTGCACGTGAGTTCGGGACGGCTCGGCAAACATTCTCGTTACGGTGCGTTGCATCTTCTGATGTTCTATCGCCCATACTCATCAATTCAATCAAGGTCTCGATATGTACCGTTCACCCACATCTCCTGTAACGACCTACCATATCTTTGGACATGGCACGATGACGACGATCCCACCAGACCTTGTCAGTCCATACTCATGTGTCCCTCCCATAGCAGTTGCTGCAGCTGACCCTTTATCGGTGGTCACACTTGTATTAACACCCATGCTGAGATTGCGCAGGCATGGCCGACGCGACCATTCGGTCAACATCGCCATCATTGCTTCTGTTAGTTGGACACGTGCCCTTGAGTTATTTGAATCGGTTTCCATTGTACTGTCAGTACTTATGTAGAACATTCAATATACAACTTATATTTGCTCCCATCTTATTGCCTTCTTTGAGTTGTCTTGAGTGGTCTGCATGTATCTTGAGAGCCATCTTTGGTTAGCTGTGGTATGTCTTAGAAGTCTTACCCAAGATGTCGAGTCTTACCCAAGATGTCGTGTCTTATCTAAGACAAGTGAACCTGCTTAGCCCAAGACGCGGTCTTGGGAAATTGTGTGTCTTACATGTCTTATGCGGCTTTCCCAAGACACCAAAGACGCTAAAGACACTAGTGTAGTTTTACTGATGTAATATGACTGGCGATGTGCCTGAGACCATTGGAACTAGTACTGTCCAAAAATATGATATCAAATAATATGATATGATTAAAGATGAGATAATACAGATATGGTGTGGCTCAAGACGTAGACAGACAATCTTGATACGGGGGAATATGATATGATATGATATGCATATAATATGATATGCTAGGCAGGATATCACCTATTTTTTTCATATTCTGGGCTTCCAGTCAAACCTTTGCGCTGGAACAATTCAACACCTAATTCTGTCACTGTTTATTTCTTCTGTATATCAATGCAGGGCCATGCTGAGAGGAAGAAATCAATGTCATTTGTGGGTATGGATGAAGTTGAGATGTACTGGGTTGAATTTCTCTGGTTGAGCCCAGCTTTGATGACCCACTCGGATGGTGTAAGGTATGCTGTCGTGTGTCAATACTTGTACTTGCAATAGCACAATCTGTGCAATAGCAAAACAAAGGCATGATGCTGACAGTACTACACATAGCAAGGGATATTCTTGCCATTCCTGGGGTTAGTGCTGTGGAGCACCTTTTCTCAAACATGAAAGTGATATGAAACACATCTTGAAGAACAATCAAACATCAAGGAGTCCCAAAAACTCCTCTATGTGTATCATCACAAAGGTAGGCAGGTAGAGTATGGGATGGTTGAAGTCAGGGCTCAGTGTGGGTCTGAACTACCTGGAAGTCATAAATATTCATGAATAATCATATCATATTCATATCATATCAGATATAGACGCAGAAGATATAATACAGACATGATACAGCCCTGAGGATGGTGATATGATATGCATATGATATGATACATGATTTTTCATATTCATATCATATTTGGACAGCACTAGTTCAAGTTGGAACACTGGCAAGTGCGGTTCAAAAATCATGTGCTGACTAAGTGTGATCAAGCTCTTTTGATGGCAAACTGCCTCTCAGGCTCATTCTCATCCTGTTGGACCACTGTGGCTACCAAGTACCACACTTATGGCTTACATACTTGAACTGAACTCTGTGGTCTTTTCTTGAGCTACCGGAACTTTGTGTTCATGTCAAAACAGCCAATCCACTTTGTTTGTTCAGGCTTTCAGTCCCTTGGCCCCTGATCCAGATGCACCTAGCACGGGCTCCCATGGACTCAATATGGACCCAGAAACAAACCCAAATATTATTTTAACCGATTCTACCTGTATTCTCCAGAAAATTTTGTCAGAATTCAACTCAATAGGGGCACTTGTATTTTTAAATTTGAGCTGCAGCTTAGGTCTAAAAAATTCGTTCTTGACAATACATGTAGAGTGAATTATGAACATTTGTGGTCCAATCAGTTATGTAGTAGCATTGCTGGTTGATTTTATACAGGTATGTCCATCGAGAGTGACAATTTGGCAGGGTGTCCAAATTGGGACACACACAATGATCCCATCAAAATCCCATCGCATTGCCAGTGGCCACAAGGCCCACAACCCCCCACCCCCTTTGTCCTTCTGCTTCTCAAAAATTCATGAGCTTTTCTTGCTACCTCAGGGCCTCCAAGCATATATGCCCTTGCTCAGACCCCAGAACCCTCTGGACCCTCAAGACAGGCTTGCATGCACGTCTCAAGTAAGGCATAGCACAAGTCTGGGTAACCTGCAGGTCACTATGAGTTGATCCATGGGAAAACCCACGAGTTTAGCTACTCGTGGGTTCGGGTACCCGTTCTTATGGGTCATTGAGGATCTGGGTTTGGTTTTCAATAAAACTTTCACCAAACTCACAGGTGATTGACTCCAATTTGGCTAAGCCGACAGCTTTAAACTGTCTTTGGAAGCCTTGTGAAGGCTGTTGTTAACAATTGAAGTAATGTACCTCAAGTATAACACCTATTTTTGCTGCTGCGCATACAAAATATGAGCAAAACTCCCAGGTACTTACAGGCACTGACAAGTTTTGCAAAACCTGCAAGTACTTGTCCAACTCGCGGGTCAAATCACCGTGGATCCGAGTTCAACCTTTTCAGATGCAGGTACCCATGGTCATGAGTTGACTCGTGCTATGCCCTAGTCTCAAGGGGTGCAAATAGGAGCAAATAGGAGACTGAAGGTCACAAATTGGGCACTCAAGCTCAAGACCATGAACCTCCGGCGCTACCAATGCCTCAAGCCATATGTTACCCAATTTATCAATACACAAAGTGTGTTCAAGCGTTGACTGCCTGGATTCACGACTCTCAGGGACTATGACAACTCGCAGTAGTGACACCTTTGGAAACAGAAGATCTAATTCAAGACGGCCATGACCTTGGGAGCCTATCTGGGTGGACAAGTCACCATGGCTCAATTGCGAAGAGATGGTATCAAGGCATACAGCATGTTACCCATCATCTGGACCAAGGTCGCTCCTTTAGCTGGATGTCTAGAACTACCCAATATTGATGCTCAATGTCACCTAGAGGGTTCCCACAACTTGCCGCACTGGTCCCCCTGCCATTGTCCCCATGGAGGACCATGAGTGCCTGCCTTTGCTGACTCCGAGTCCAAGCTGCAGCTTCAGTCTTCCCCGCCCTCTCTTGCATATGCTGGCAACCTCAACATGCACGTCTAACCACCATACACAACCCACCACGCATGCAAGGGAACTTCACCAACTCCAAGCCATGCACCGTGTGGTATGTCCTTGACTCAACTAATCACTGCCATGTCTGTTGGCACCAGCACAACAGTGAATGATCACAGCACCTGCCCAATGCAGGTGTTGGCGATGTGCAGTATGTCCCACATTCTGGTGCTTGTTGCCACCCAACACTACCCTTGAAGAGTCCCCCTGGCCACTGTATGGCACCCTTGCTCATTCCCTGCTGCTTTGACTTCCCACACTCAACTCAACTCTTGTTGCTTATGCAGCAAGGTCTTTCTTACTGTGTGTACCTTAGCATACTTGCAATAGGATCTTTTTTACTATTCTATATGTTTCTGGTGGTGTCATTTGAAGAAATACAAATGTTGGCAGTGCCATTCAAATGGATGTAATCCATACAAATCACTATAAAATCCAGCAGCCTGGTGAACCTTGTAGTAAAATAAATGGTATATATACCCAGGTTTAAGTTCACCAAGCTTATGCGACTTTGCAAGTGTTGTAGTGAAATGTGGGCTCTGCATGAGTATGCAAGGCTATGTAGACTTCTCCTGCTTTTCATGACCAGTGGATCAACTTGAATGTGGGATCGCTGCTGATTATCAGAAGTGAGGATTTTGAGCCCATAAAAGTGATAAAATTCCACTTTTATCCATCCTAGTGGAGTAGGAACCTATGTAGTCATCAAGAGCAGAGCGGGGTTGGAGGACCTTTGGTGGAAGATGCTGCAGGCTGCCATGCCAGATTAGATTAGATATGATTTCCTCTGCGACATGCTGTACTTATAAGCTTACCTGGTACCACTCAAGATAGGGTGTCATGGCCATGGTTTCTATCAAGCTCTGTGATTGATCAGAGTAGCTCCCATTAGGCACACACATAGATCTAGCTTTTTTTCCTTAATCCAGCACTTCCCCCACTCATCTCAATTCTCTGGCGCCATATTTGGTCTCGACGATTTTTATGGGGTGCTGTTCACATTCCGACAGCTCAGATGAACAGGACCTCACATTGAAACCTATTTAGAACTGAAAACTGCATGTAGAGAAATATGACTGTCATGCGGGAATTAATGTGACAATATATGAGTAGACTAGCAGTTACCCGTGCTATGCCACAGATTGAGAGCACTTGGTATACTGTACTGATATGATTGATGTGAAATGGTGTCCTGGCATTTCTCAGGTATCTCTGAAAGACGCCGCTCGTCGTCAACATTTGGCTGACTCCTCGCAGCCCTGTGAACAGTCCAAGTATGCCGAAATTTTCGAGTAGGATTAAATGTGTTCTTTATATACCAGTGTACTAGATGATTTAGATCTATCTGGCTAGCACATAATGTGAACAAAAAAAGTTGCCAGTCTTTCTCATTCTGGTTTACTTCGGCCTCATTGAAATCTATGCTTTGCATCCATTTTGCCAGGAACTTATGTTATTTAGTTGCACTCCTTCAATACACCATCTTAGCATGTCAGGGCTGAGAAATCAAGAATTCACCATCCAGGTGGAGACATGGTGAACATCACAGTGGAACCGTGGAGCTGATGACATCATGCCAGCTAATCTGGTTATCCCTAGTCAAACTTGTCTTGTCCACTGGGGACATGCTGTCTTCCTTTCTTATATAGATATGAATACGATGGACCTTGACAGCTTTCATTCGAAGAGCTTCTGTGTATACAACTGGACACATCACATCTAATGGAGTTCGGTTGATCGGAAACTGGACAAGGTTGGGATTTACAAAGTATGGAGATAGTGTATTTGGTACACCGCCGCAAGAGATACAACCACCATTCAGTGCAATCTTCATCACCATGGCAAGCCACAGCTTCGACGTGAATATTTTTTTCGCTTTGTCGTGGTCTAATTCCATTCATTAACCTTGAGTTTTTATTTCTTGAACAGAGTCATCTGTGTTTGACGTAGTCATGATGTTGACCGAAGGAGAAATGGGAGAATCACTTCACGAACGGATTGATGGTATAGAAACAGGCCCCCGGTCACTACCTTTGATGACAGTCCAGCCATAGTGTAAATCAAGGACCTAAAATGAGGCTTTCTCTGTCTGCTGCATAGGGTAAAATAGACTCGACAAGCGGAAAGTCCATCCTACATAGGATAAATCAATGGGGCTGGAGATTTTTGAGCAAACACGACATGTATAGCCACAGAAAGCGAGTTGAACCACCCGCCAACTCCCCAAGAGCTTGGCCAAAAAAGCACCAAAGTCGGTCCAACATAGAGTAAATCAGCTTCCCAAAGGCACAATTTCATAGGGTAAATCAGCCAAAAATTTGGCCGCAAAGCGGACCGACACCAAAGGTAGTGACCGGGGGCCTATAGAAACTGGTCAGTGGACACAAGATGCATGAAAGATGACATGCTGCATTTACTGCCAGGTGCCCCCGAATTCCCCAAGAATTTCCTCAATAAGTGCACGGTGAATATTAGAGTGACACGACGCGCGGGGGGACACATTATATATGTTGTATCGGCTACTACTAGGGACCGAACGCTGAACCGAAGTATCAAATGGTCGCCAGGGTTGTCCCGCGAATCACTTGCACAGACAGTACTAGTGACAGCGGCAAGACGTGGTGTCGGACTTGGCCGCCCCAAGGCCGCCCGACCCAAATCGGCACGGCATTCGCCGAGATTCAATCTACCCCTGGCGTGGGAAATTTGACTACATATCGCAACGCACTCCTCGCTGCCAATGCCACAGCACTCAGAGCACACGCATCCAGGACGACGTCGAAAAATGCACGAGTCGTGCAACCGAAGGCAAGCAACGCATTCAGACCCCCGGCACAAGACGGTGCATATAGGTGTCGCCGTGTCGGAGGACAGTTTTCTGCGAGCCCTGATGGCTCGATCTCGAAGGACACAGGAGTGGTCCGCGTTGAGTCCGGGGGTTGGGTTTCCGTCTATGACCACATCCCGCACTTTTCGGCCGCTAAATTTCATATTGGCATCGGATAATTGGCAAAATCTCGATCTTGCAGAGTGAAACTAATATGCATGGGTGTTTCCCGGTTTTGCGGGAAATGACCAAGCGTCAAACATTCCATGGATTAACGGCTTTTTTAACAGGAAATCTTCATCGACGTTAGAGAAGACAAGCGAAAGACAAGGGACGAATGTCAAATCAATTCCGCCGCGCAGGCGGCGGCACGTGTCTAGGAGGCTATGAGCACGAATTTGGCGCCAGCGCTCTAGAGCACGCGCTTGTCGCCGACATCCACGGGGGATCGTGATGCTCTCGTAGAACCATATGGAGCTACATGGCAGCCTGGCCGCAGAAGAGTCCGTTACGAGGACTCGAGCTATCGCGTGAGGTTGCTTCGTAACGTCCGGCAGAGAAGCCGCTCGCTGATCCCCCTAGAAATGGAACTGGCATATATACCGACGCGACGATCATCACCATCCCCACCATCCACCATGAATATCCAGACGAAATTCAAGACCCCAACGTGTGTTTTGTGCAGGCAGCGGAAACTGGTACGTGTATCATCAATTACGAACGCATGCGCAAATCTGACTCCAAGACTGTCTAGCGCTGCGATGGGGGGAACCCCTGCCGGCCCTGCTCACGAGCTAGGAAGCCTGTCGTTTGCACGTATGTCCCGAGGGCAAAGGGTCAGCTTCGCTCAGAGCTACCGAAAGGAGGTACGGTGAAATCGTGGCTGCCTCTTTCCTTCTCTGAAACCCAGCCGATGTATAGGTGCATGTGTGCTTTGTCGGTAAGCACATTCTATGCTGCCGATTACTCGTTGACTAGATGACACTCTCAGACAGAGGAAGCGGGTTGGTGTTATTTCAGGGTCGACTCATCGTCTAACTGATCGAATTCTAGAGGTGTGATGGAAATTTTCCCTGTCAGACTTGCATAGGTTTGTCTAGGCCCGATCATTGCCAATATCGAGAGAAGCCTCCATGCTCGCGTCCGTGGTCAACCACTCCTAGGACGGACACTCGTCACGATCGACATGACGGAGCCAGTGCTTCTCCCTCTCACTCTTGTGCCTCGGCTTCTTCCTCTCGCTCTAGTACTTCGTCACCCCTCGAACCCAACCTCCCTGAACTGTCGTATCCACAAACAGAACCGGCAGTTCCACAACCAGAATACGCCCAGATGAACTCTCTTCTCGATCTCTTCCTTCCCTGGCCAGAGTCAATAATCCCCGGCTGTGCATGTCCTGCTTCTTCGGGTGACAACTGCGCCCCTTCCGAAAAATCAATCGTATTACCGATTCTTCCACCAGTATCAGAGTCGTGCCCGGCATATCTTGCGTTGCTCAAAAATGTTGACTCTTCGAATTCACACATGTCTACGACGCGAACGACATTCTTGGACTCACTCTCTCCGATGGTTGATCCACTGTGTGCCGCTACCACACTGCCACCAGATCGGGCTGCTGAGCTCTTTCGCATGTAAAGTCGGGGTCGCATGATCACCTGCTGTCAACTCACGCTTTTCACAGACGCAAAGTTTTCGTGGATCACGGCTGGCAATACGGACTGAATGTGCTGCCTGAGAAACGGGAAGCGATGTTAAGAGGATGTATATCAGGCCTCTTCGTAGACCCGATTCTGGTGACCATTTGCCAGCTGATGGGGTACCACCTCGCGGCTCACTCACACCCTGAGGCGTGGATTCACTTCGCGGGACAGACGGAGGCCGAAGCGCAGGAGGGGGTAACCGTCCTCAACTTGCTCGAGGGAAGGCCTGATGGTGTGTCCGAGCCAGTGACGCGCCTGCAAGTGTATACCTTTCTGGCGGTTTATTGCGCGCAGAAAGGCGACATTTTTAGCTTTCATGAATTTATTCGCAAGGCTGGGGATGCTGCCGCTCAGAACTACGTTGCGTTGGGCTTGGATGATGTCTCCGCTTCTGATCGACGGCCTGGTTCCCGTCCCTTGTCCTTTTTTCCGCGAAGCACAGCACAGGAAGCGCGAGCGGCGTTCTCGCACCTGATATATGTAGATCTGGGGAGTCGCGTCATATTGAAGCTTCCCTCACTTATTGATCCTGGGTTGCTGCCCAATTTCCGACGACTGGCGGTATGCGATCTTTTCTGTCTCAGCTTCTCGATGCTGATTTTTTTGAACAGTCCGTACATTCCCCGCATACGGAATTAAACTTTATCCGAGCCAAAAGCGCCGTATTTCTCACCGATAGCCTGCAGCTGGCCGACGAATTTGGTACAATAGCGTCCTTCTCTGCGAACCTTAATTCTAACGCATCTGGACAGGACTCGATGCGCCGAGAGACTGGTCCACGCGCTACTGGACCTTGATCGAAGACATCTATGCTCATCTGAACGTCATCAATACGCCAGCGATGGAAGCCCTCATTCCCGAGCTCGAGATCATCCAGCCGACGCTCAGGACCTGCATTATCATGGCGCTCACGGCCTTGGCGAAGCTCTACGGTCTGTTTGCGCACTTCCAACCCGAATCGCGGCGAAAGTGTCGCGAAGTCGTGGAAGAAATTGCCCGAGTCTCGAGTTTGTTTCAGTCCGAAGATTACCAATATCTCGATCCTACATTAGGAGTAAGTCCTCCGTATGTTCGTGGCGTGGACGCTGACTGATGCGATGCTTCTAGGTGTGTTGGTCTATTGCGTCACGACAAATTATGGAAGCCGAGCCCGTCAACGGGCTTCCTGAATGGGATCCCGCCTCCGTGAATAGCCTCCGCGAATGTAGAAAGAAGCTCAGTCGTGCGATTCCGTTTGTGAATGATGTATAGATACCCGTGCTCTGACTGTTTTCCTGTAATAATCAATTAATGTGCATAAATATTCTGATCCACGTCGCATCTCGAGGATGCCTGATCACAGATTCTGGACACAGCCATCCCGTTTGTAATTGCATCTGTCTCCAAGGATCCTCCTCCGTATTGGAAAGCATAGCAACGAGAAGGATACGTGCCGAGAGTGAATAGTATGTGTCTATTTTCAAACCCGGGGGTATACCTTTCCATCATAGACATGGGTTTGCTATAGCATATATAGTGTCTATCTAGGTCTATCTACGTCTACATAGCAATTTCAAGGACTAGCCTCTTCGAAACGGACCGGCGAGCCCTCCATCTTCAAAAGCCTCGGTACAGACTTATTACAAGCGCATGTAAAAAATATGAATGTCCTGCGGTATGAAAGCAGATAAAAATGCGCTCTTGTTCCCATGCTTCATCACTCAGTCAGAAAGAGACAGCCGTATATTTCTTTGGGGATGGAGAGGTCAGCGGTGGTCCGATCCGTAAACCACTGATCCTCCAGGTCGTAGGGCGATAGGGATGCGCGGGAATGAACCCCATGTCCATCTCTACGTAATAGATTTGAAGAATTTACATAAACTGGTAGACAGATAAAGACCTGAAAATCAAAACATGAGTAAAAGGTGTGGGTGGGTGGGGAAAGTTTCGTCGATGAGATGTCGGTCGAATGGCAGGCTTGAAGCTGCCTCGCGAGATCTGCGGCGGAGCGTCGTGGTGACGTGGTGGTCGGGAGAGAAAGGACCCGGTCATGCGTCACTCCGCCGTCACAAGACATTGCACCTCTGCAAGCTACAGGAGGTGCGGCCAAAAATGCGATCACTAGCCTTCTGTGACTGTAGAATGAAGCGGGGTGCATGGCTTTGACAGTTCTATTTGGATATAGACGAGTTGCAGACTTCAGCTGTCTAGCACGATTTCTGCGGCAAGTTGAATAATATAGGGGAGTGGTGCAGTATCGGTATAGAAAAAGAATACATCTAGAGTAAGAATGCGATAAAATTGAATTATTTTACACCCCCTGACGTGGACACTGAAGTTTCCGGACTCTATCCTGCGGCGCGGTGCTCTAGACCTGCGTATATCCTTCTGCACATGAAACAAGATATGCTTGCTGATTCACGAATAAATCAAGCGAAATTTATTGCAAGACTACGAAGGGACAGGTACGTACGCTACCGACGAAAACGCCACCAGGGCGTGCCCGCGGACGCAGTCGACTCGGCACATCTCGCCCGCGCGCGCAGACGCCTCCGACTCGCGGCGCCCGCGAACATCGCACGCAGTCGTCTCCCGCGCTCCCTCTCCCGCGCTGCAGACCTGCCCTCGGGCGAGACGTCTCGGATTTGCCGCCGCACCCGCGAGCGCAGGCGAATCCGCGTCGTCTCGCGTCGCCGCAGCCCGACTCTCATGCGCTACCTATCCCACAACTGCGCCTGCCGATGTGTGCTCGAGCGCACCCCCGAGCGCAGGAGATTCGGCCGCGGCTCGCGCGCTGCGGCGCTCCCGCGCGTGCCGTCGAGTCCACGTCGTCACTTGCGCTGGGGTCGGCGTCGTCATGCGCGCTCGGGCTCTGGAACGTGCGCGCTCGGGCTTTCAGACTTTCGCGCTCGGGCTCCCCGATTTGCCGCGCAGACGCTGACTCAACCTGTGCCGTTTGGACGACTTGGCGAGCGCTCCTGCGGTGGCTTTGCCTCGCCTTAAAACGACGTCAAATCCGGTCCGAAGGAGCGCAGAGTGGATTCACCGGGGCCCCCGCCCGGTCCCGCGCTGTGGGGTGCGGACGGGACATCGAGCTCCAACGCGCCGCCCACCCGGCCCGACCTGCGAGTGCCGCTGACTCGCGCGTTCGAAGACTCCCGCTCCCGCTCCCGCGACTGCGTGCGCAGAGGTGGTCTCGAGCGCCGAGCAGATGCGGAAGGCCCGCGCTGGCGTTCGAGCGAGGTCCGGCTGCGAGCGCTCCGGGGGCGGACGTCAGTCCCGGCACAGAGCAGAGCGGCGCGGCGCGGACTCACCTGTAAGCACGCACGCGCGTCGCCGCCGACTTGACGCGCTTCGGGTGTATGCTCCCACTCGACCCCGCCTGGAGCGTAGTCGTCCGCCGCGGACCCGGTCGTCCGACGCGCTGCCTGGACGCCTCAGGTTTGCCGTACCCGAGAGCACAGGCGAGTTCGCTGGAGCGCGGCCAACGCTGCACGCCGTCTCCCTCTCGCACTGCCTGCCAACCCACGCTACTCCGCGCAGCCGAATCGACGCCAGAGCACCGGCGACTCGAGCGCTGCGGCTCTCCAGCACGCGCCACCGAGTTGGCGTTGCGCTCGGGTGCTCGGGTCCACGTTGTGCTCGCATCCGCGTCGTAGTGCACTCGTGGGTGCGTCGGCTTGCGCGCTCGGGCCCGCGTCGGTTGGCACACTCGGACTCCACTTGTCGCGGGCGCCGTGTCGACCCGGGCCATGTGTCTGGCACTTCACAAGGACGGCCTTCTAAACTCAGTGGAAAGGAGCGCGGAGTGCGCGCACCTGTAACAAGCCCAGCACACGACACCTGCTGACTCGGGCGACCGTGAGGATGTGGTGGCGGGCCCAGGCGCCAGGGCAGTCGTGGTTAGCGCTCAGCGCTCAGGCGTTATCTGCGGTGCAGTGGGCGTCGTCACTGCGGCAGCGTCCGAGCAAGGGACATGGCAGCCTAGGAACGGTGGACGAGATGCGATGGGAGAATCGGAGAGGCGCAGGTTACGTACCTAAAGCTTGAGACGTGTGCAGATCCACCTGAAGCACCCGAGCGTTGCCCGAGCGAGTCTAGCAGCGACGATGTTGCTGCCAGCAAGACGCCTGCTGCCAGCAAGACGCCGGTTGCCGCCGTTCATGCGCTGCGAAAGCTTCACCCGGAATCCAAGGAGGGTTGACCAAAGATCTGACAAAAAAAATTGGAAAGAAACCAGAGTCTACGGCTGCAGGTTGACCGACATGGAAGTTTGGAGTGACTTTGGACAAAGAGATTTGAAATTCCGACGCTGAGCACAGCCACGTTTGGATGATCTTCAATCTCAACGTTCAACCCCAGTGAGAAGTCCGTTATCGCAGAACGGAGTTCGGGGCTGGTAGACAGAATAATGGGTCGGTCGTCCGGGATGCGGGGTGTACAGGGGAAACAGAATGTGGGTGAACGGGTCCCGAAATGTTGTATAAGCGTAGAATGGAAATCGGGTGTGAATAGGGGAAGGCGCCGTGTGGGCGTGAAGTACGGTTGAGGCTCGTAAATGCTTGGAGAGGGACAGAATCCGGTGTAAGGGTGCTCGGTGTTCACTGGCGGCGTACCCACGTTGGAGTACTCAAGTCACTGGCCGCGACGATGGTGGTGGTTCGGCCAAGACAGCAAGAGATCACGGTTGATGCACACACTGTTTACACAGAGTCCTTCCTTGGAGCACAGGAGGGTGCAGTTACGTGGAATACAGTATTAAAAATGCACCGATCAACAAAAAAAAAAAATGTTTGAATTCATGCTTCGGATCAAGCTCCATTGTTATATTATCTTTACCAACACGCCGATTGAATCCCGGAAGGTTGCATATAAACAGGTATAGGGGATTCCCAGACAGGATCTCGCGCAGAGCCAGACGCAAAGGAGCGGAAAGGAGGTGGTCGGAGATATCGGAGATGATGTTTGATCGCCGATCGGTGCAATGCAGCTAACGGTAGCCCCTGTGAAGCGCGTTTTGCAACGGTTGGAGCAGCAAGGCAGAGTTCAAGACAAATTTTGAGGGCCAGCTAGGATGGAAGGGACTGGACTTTTGGCAATATGGGGTACAAAATACCCGAACGGTCTCAAATGAAGGGTAATAAGTACAGGAAATGAGGTATCGCAAAAAATTCGGAGGTGGGGTCTGTGGTTGAGGAGTTTTTGACGGAACGGTGCAGGATGAGGGGTTTTCCACAATTCTGCAGAGTTGGGAGGAGTTTGGGCTTGATAATAGGGCGCTTGGGCTATAATTTTGGGAGGGAGGGGGTTTCAATGTGGGGAATGACCCTATGAAGTTAGAATGTTGAAAAAGCGAGGGGCAAGCGGTTGTTTTTGCACGGCTACGACGGCAAGTCCGGGCATGATTTTATCGGAGCAACAAAATAGTGCTCGTTTTGGGAAATTCAGAGCAGGGGTTTGCGCAGGGGATGGTATAGGGCTTGGAACCTAGGAAAATGGGCCCTAAGGGGTAGGAGAACACCTCACAAGAACTATAATATTTGGATGATTTGTTTATACAGGATTATTCTATCCAGAAACCCCGGTTGCGGGCAGAAACCCCTCCTTATTCGGAAGCCCTCAGATTATTGAACTTTCGTGGGGATTTCTGTGATCCGGAGCTCCGGCCGTGATACCATCATATATCATGCACAAAGTGTTGATTTCTTGCAAGTCGCGTCGAAAATCGGCGTAAAAAAACGGTTTACCTTCCGGCTGACAGCCTCCCGCTACCCCGGCTCGGGACACGAAGTCCCGACCCGCCGTTGGTCTGGCCGAGCTTGCAAGGGGCTGTTCGACTGCCGGGATTGTGCACACCGGCGGCCCGTGTAACCTCAGAGTAATGTGTCGCCCCGCGTCTGTGCTTAAACCATGTGAATATGTTAACGGTGATTTCGGAAATAGCACCCTGTGTAATATGTGCCTCGTCTCGCTTTTGTACCATGCAAGCCGGTTGCACCGGTTGCGCCGGGGTGCAAATGAAAGACGGACAGTTGGCGAACTGAGCGGTGGGACCACCGGCATGTGGGGGCTTCATGACCGGATCGGGGCAGTCCATAGGTGGTGTCTTCATACCCGTCCACGGCGGTCACCGCTTTACACAAGGCAGACATTGGGGGGACAGCCGGAGATAGCCGCGCGGCACGGAGGAAATGGGCCAGCCACCAGCCTCTAACAGCAACTGTAGGAATGTGTGATGGTTTTTTTTTGCCCATGCATGGATTCAATGCTCAGGCAGAATTCAGCCGCACAACTGACACTTCCAAATCAGGAAAAACCCAGCGGAGAAGCTCCGGCCGCAGAAACCAGGGTTTCTACATAGACTCTATTTTTGGACGGAGGGTTTCTGCCTGCAACCGGGGTTTCTCAATAGAATTATCCGTTTATATACGTAGTATAGGCTTGTAATGATGGTTGGTTTCGAGGATGGAATAACTAGATGTAGTTCTTTGAGTTGTAGCTAAAGCGGATTGACATTAACGGGTGAATAGGGAGGGGAAAAGTTGGACACGCACTTGAACCCATGAAACTCATCCGCAGGCATATTCTCCTGGTACATCGCCCAGCTGACGCCCTTGTCTGGTGGGGATCGACGACAGTGGAGATGCACGAGGGGATGTGGTACATGTTGTCGTTGTGCATGCCAAAAAAGTCGCCCCCAATTGCGGCGAGGTATCCCCACACCAAGTTAGAGCGATCCCGATATATAGGACGACATGAGAGAGTCTCACAGTTGGGCTCAGACAGGTGGGTGATGGTGTTGTAGTTGGTGAGGATGCCCTGCTCCACGAGGGACTCGAAGATGGGCGTCGACACGGTAGTCTATACTTCACACTCAGCATCGAAATGAACGGAGAGATAAAAGGAAGGCAGGCCGCGCACGACAAATTCGGGGTTCACCAGCCACACATGGATGATCCTATTGCATGCCTTCCATTGTACGTCGCTTTATCCTTGAGCGTGCTTTTCGAAAAGCTGGTATAATTCGCCGTCAGCACAAACGGGCCTTTGCTCAGAGGCGCGAAAACCTGGGTGGTAGCTGCGGCGGTGAGCCGTTCATCAGACGCAATGAGGAGAGCGGCAGAGAGCGATCTAGTCATCAGCGTGCCGGGTGAAGGTGAGTGGGAGAACGCGCAAGTGCGGCGTCGTTTCAGAGGTCATCGCGAACCATGTAGTCATGGTGCTGGACTTGTTTAGGCGTAGAGTGGACAACGATTAAGCCGAGCGAAGATGAATGCGGGCGGGAGCAAGGGGTGATGTGAGTCAGGACGAAAGGAAGAGAACACGGGATTACTCACATGGTCCCATGTATATATAAAAAACCTGCCCCTGCGAGCTGCTGCTTGCCCAATCCATTTTGTTTAACGTGGCACGATGTGGGACGTTTTAGTTCATCGCGTTGACGCTGCCGCCGCCTTGTGCGCCGTTCCGGGCTGTCGGTGCACTGTGCAACGAGCGAAGCGAGTCAGCATCGATCCCGAAGACACAGCGCTGAGCGGAGCGAAGGAGTAGGGGAAGACGAAGAGGAAAGACGTACTTTCTGCCATACTGGAACTTTTGATGCTTTCAACTGTCCGAATACGACGCAGATGAACGCGGCAGACATGGTTATGATGGAGGTGAACACAATTGCGACTGGATCGTCTCAGCGAGAAGAAGTTTGTCGACGAGATAGAACCAACTGAAAATTGATAAAAAGCTGGAAAAGAATCAGTGGGAACATATAAATCGTCATTTGTAAATCGAACACACAATACAACATCCACCTGTTCGGCAGGACGATCGTCATACTGTTTCGCCCAGTGACCGAGCATCCAGGTTTTCAGCACACCAGAACCTTGCTGAAGGAACAGAATGCCGAATAGAAATGCGAAGATGAACAGCGGATATTTGCTGGCCATGGCAGAGAGATACATTTTCACTGCACAGAGACATCAGCTCGACGGTGCTCAAATAAGATGGCGGCAAAGACCAACACTCAGAGGCGCCACACACAATATTGCTTTAGCCCGTCCAATTGCGGACTTTGTCGTCAGCTTCGGGGCTGATGGCCGAATTCGTGGGCAAAGCTCCATTTCTGAACTCACAAAGCGTGGTCCCTTGGTGGCCGCCGGCCCAGATCCGGGAGGACAAACAAGTCATGCACAAGGTAAAACAGGACATTGACGCCGAGAACCCCGTTACCAAGCCAGCAGATGGAAAGCTCATTGTGGATTATTCTACTGAGGAACCCGGCTTTCAATAAAAACCCCTCTTTTCGGAGAAATCTTTGAAAGCCCCTCCGGCATCACCGGGCGGAGTTTGAACAGTGAACAGGCCGGATCAAACCAAAGTAAGCCACACAACACGTCGCGCGTTAGACATTACAGTCGTTTGCATGTCAAACTGCAATCAATTTCTGTGAAAAATAGCTGATGTGTGACCGACCGTCACCTCGGCCAACGCCGTTGCTGTCCAGCTTACGCCAAATCTCCGTCTATCAACGATTTACTTTACCCACTCATCTGCTTGAGTCTTGAGGACATTCTTTCGATATTTTATCGGCCGGCCGTCTATCTGGTACCACTTGGAACACGTACTTTCGGCAACTCGCGGTCACACATCAACAAGAACAAACATATTTCTCGCAGAAATTGATTGCAGTTTGACATGCAAACAACTGTAGACCTGATCATGAAGCTCGACAAGTCTCTGGTTACACCCATCCCACGTACCGAGTTCACACCCTCCTCTGGCCCACACTCAAGGAACTGGTCTTCAGCATAATACTGGCAGATTCTCTGAACACAGTTTTGGGATACTTCCAAGATACTTCCGTGCACGCCCGCTGCCAGCAGTGGATCGTTCCTGACATCTATGCTGCGCCGCCAAATAACGGTGGATCTTAGTTGCTACTGCAAAACGAAGGCTGTGATCTCCATATGCTATCTGACTCACGCAAATCCTGATTTTCGTCTTTGGCATTCCGGTCTAATTATCCTGTCGGACCTCTGGTAAAGACTATGTTTTCCATGGAGCTCGGTAAGCCAGGACTGGACTTCGGCTCTCAGTATTTCTCCTATATTGTTCCCACTCCATCCCATTTTTGCATTCTGCCCATGCTGTATTCTGCACTGGTTCATTCGCAAATTTTGAAATACCTAAGCGGACGCTGTGCTGCTCACCAGGTAACTTCTATTGCGCGACAAGACTGACCCTGGCCGACATACTGGGTCCATGACAACCAGGGAAACAATTTGGGTAAGCAATTGGCCATTTTCTCGCCGTTAGTATAATATTTGCTGACATAGTCCAGCAGCGGTGGGCTACAAAAGCCTGGCCAGTCTACTTCCAAGGTCACCAGCAATGGCTTCCCCTTTCCTCGCTTACTCGACCCCCGACCCTTCTGCACCCTATTCGGCCACTTATTTCAGTCGCCTTACATTCACTGACGCTGCTGCATTGGTCTTCCCAACCATATACGAGTCACAGTCTATCTCGGCATGGACATTCACAGATGAGACTCCAGCTGACCACGAAATCAGGGTTGAACCAGGTGAAGGTATTCCAAATATCACTGACCTCATCCCAATCCTGCGGGAAATGGAGCAACATGATGCTAATGAGTTATCCTATCCGGTCAGGAATTGCCATTGATAATTTTGGGAGCTTGCATAACATCTGGTATGCTGTTCACCGCACCGAGGATATAGAAACACATGATTGGGTCTTCAAAAATCACCTTCGAGGTGCAGGACGGCCACCCGAGGTCTTGGGCTCTGATCGACACCCTTCGCTGATTGGCAGTGTTGGTAACACCATGCCGCTCTCATTTCACCTTTATTGCCTACACCATCTTGGCGGTAACATGACGACAAATCTTTGCGCCGCTCTGGGTCTCGACTGGGACCAGTTCAACCGGGATTTTTGGGCAGTCTATCGGGCAATTTCTCCTGCCGAGTTCGAACGCATGTGGGCCGAGTTGTTGACTCGATACCCTGTGGCATCGAAATATCTTGATGAGGAACTGTATCCTTGTCGGGCCCAATGGGTGTGGGCGTGTAAGTAATGTGTTCACCGCGGGAGTGAGAACGACTGGTCGTGCAGAGGGAGAGAACCGAATTAACAAGGCCATTGGCGGACCTAAAAAGATGTTTCTTCAGCTTTTCAATGGCTTGAATGACCACACCACCGATCAAACCACAAAGGATCTTATCCAAGTCCGACAGGCGAGTCAATTTCTTTGGCCTTTGGTATCATTGCTTATCATTTTTTAGTCCTCACGCCGTCGTCATGAATCTAATTTGGAATCACTTTTTGCGGGGCCATTGAAAATGCTACGCGACCATGCGGGGCCATTTGCGCTCCAAACCTGCTACAAACAGATGCAAGACAGCCTTTGCTATTCTACCGAAGTAATTCAGCACCCCAATGAAATTTCTTTCTGTGTACATTCAAGGGTTTGACATTTCATTTCAATGCTCACCCCTGATTTCTAGATGGAATATGCCTTGAACCTGACCCACGAGACCAATTTCGAGTGGATACCAGGAGAAGAAAATGTGTGTTCAACCCAGTCCCTTTCTCCATGCATCGTTCTCATTCCTTTTTTAGCAAATGCTCAACACATTCGACAATGATAGGGCACATGTCTCGGTTCAATGGCTGATAGCTCTGGTAACGAAAAGAGGGCTTTCTGTTCGACACCTCCTTCTGGTAACACACGAATCCACGGGCGCAGTTCATTATGTTGCAATTCTCCCTGATGGGCGCTATGTTTGTGATTGCTGCATGCCATCCAACCTTGGCATCCCTTGTCAGCATTACTTTCGCATCTGGGTTGACGTTCAAAATCTACCATTCCACATCTCCTTGATTCGACCGAGGAAAGTGGTATTTCATTCTTTTCAATTCAATCAACTCACAATCAAGTCACAGGTGGTATCAAGACCCGAGTTTTGCTGTCGAGTCAATTCCTGCTGTTTGTCGAACTCGTGAACTAGCACCTGAGGAATTCCAGCTTCCAACGAGGACCATGCGATCTGCATTCGCGTCCAATCCCCTTGACACCACCTCACACGAAACAACTCCACCACCAAGCACGCAAACTGTACCGGTCCGCGATGTGTTCCACAATGTCCAGGCTGCGATCCGGCCACTCATTGCTGGTATACAGACACGGGAGCAAGTGTCTGAATTGATACAGAACCTTGAAGACTTGCAGTAAGCCCATTGTCATGTCTATTGGAGCAAACTCTGAATTTGTTGAGTAGCCAGCGGAATGCAGATGAAGCATGCCGTGAATGTATCACGGACCCACCTGCTATATCTAAAAAAGGCCGACCTTGTACCAGTCGTATCACTAACTCCCGAGAAGGCCGACAGCGAGGCAGCGGTGCTGGGAACAGCAGCTGCACTTGCACTTGCACTGACTCTGAGTCAACTAACACACAGGCCCAGTCCGAGTCCGCTTCGGCCCCTCCTGCCAAAAAGTCCCGGGTGGGTAGAACTTACAAATGCACCCTCTGTAGGCAGGAGGGACACAACCAGTCAAAGTGCCCTCTGCAGTTGTAGTTCATCCGACTTCATTGTAGTGTAACATTGTTTAATTTATTCGAGTTCTGACGCAAAAAAATCTGCTCCGGATTGTCTAGCTAAGCAACTCTGAAGCACAAGAGATCATTGTAGAAACCAGTTTCCTCTGACATCAGAGGTGACTAGATAAGATATCCCACAATCAGGTTCTGATGAGAGCCCGCCAGCAGTTACGAGATTGGATTTCGACCTATGGTGCCCAGAAATCGATTTGCGTCATAATGCCAGATAGTCGGCCATTTAATACCAAAAGAGGCCAGAAGTCCGATCCTGAAGATGTGAAAAGATGCCACTCTCCACAAGGCAGTCCAAATTCGGTGTGTTTATTCACACGTTTATAATTCCCTTTTCGGGGGAAATCAACCCAGTTTAGACTGTACAGGCACCAAAAAGTGTTGCATTGGCTGGATTCGCACTGGACGATGTTAGTTGACACGGTTCAACGTGGCAGGTAGCTACATTGACTACAAGAGATGAAATAATGGCCAGCTAAAAGTATATCTTACTACATAATCGCCACCCGAGCGACAGCCGACATCATATAATGAACGGGAGAGTTACTTGTCTGCGGGGACTTATTCATGCGAATTATCCCTAGAAGCTGTGCAGAATGATCATAAAGCTGGTAAGGCCGGCAAGCGGCAGGGCCCGCTACCCGGAAAAGTCCGACCAATTAATTCACACAAGTATTTCCACAGCAAACATTAAATTGATCATATATTACTGTATCAATGAGTGAAATGTAGACTAAGCATAAGTGCAAGAAAAGAATGACGGTTGTAACTAGAGTGAAAGAGCAACTTGACAGATACTTTTAGCCAGAGTGCGGCTTTTTGGAAGGGGAAGCGTCGTCAAAGGCATCGTCCACAACCACGACGCGCCACCAAATCCTGTTGGTAGAAGGTGTCGAAGGTGCGATTCCAGGAAGGGTTGGGATCTCTGGGTCCCAAGCAAGACCATTGCCAGGGTCCAAGATTGTAAGTTTCTCGACGTTGACATGGTAAATCTGAACGCAATCAGAAACAATGACTTCAAGACTCACCTTCGAGTCGAGGAACTTGGGATTCCTGTCCTTGAAGGTATAGAATGACAAGGAAACCTTAGCCAAAACCAAAGTCCCCTCCCGAAGTTTTTTGTAATACTCATGAGGTGCAATGAGGTTCCCATCTTTGTCCTTATAATCATGTTGAGGCATCATGGCCTTAACGTGATTGAAGTAGGTGCCTTTGTGGTCGGACATCATGTTCAGCGGGTAAGCATTGCCAACCTTGCGCGCCAGAATAGCTAAACCAATCATTAGCGACGCGCATGTATCATCTCTACATATAACTCGCCAGCAGCCGTTTGATCCACATTGGCCATCTCCACATCCACCTCCACCCTAGAATTCCTCACGCGGCGAGGCGGGCTGAGGGAACGATTGCCGAAGGGTTTCTAAGTAACACACACTCAGGAACTTGGCGACCAGAAAGTGGAAGGAGCCAACAAATGAACGAACCTCATACAGGGGCAGCAAGCACAAAGAAATGAGGTCCGCGGGCTGTGTCTTGTCGCTGTCCTCACGGCCTGTGCTCTCGCTCACTTTGAATTTCTGGCAAAGGACATAAGCCACAGCCAACTTGTTGCCGGGTAACACTCACCTGCCCGCTTTATCCTCTTCAGCCTGGTCGATGTCGCGCACTCCGTCCAAGGCAATCAAGAAGCCTTTCCATTTTGCCTTGAACTGTGGTGTGGCACCAGTGGGGCATCACGCGGCAATGACCATGCGAAGCGGGTTCTGGTCGTCCCCATAGGGCTAGACATCGTCAGTTTCTCAAAGGGATAAAAGTTGGCCACGACTCGACGTACCAAATTTGGGGGTTTTTCACTGGATAGGCTGCCATCTGGGTGCCTTGTGACGCAGATCCAACCTCGAAGACAATGTTGGCGGTGAAGAGGGTGCCACCGGGTCTGGTGATGTAGATCCACTTCTTCGACTTCTCGTCGATAACGCGCTCGAAGGTCTGTTGGAAGCCGTTGGCACCCGGATTAGCCAGTCCCATGGCATCGAGCTTGGTTGTGAGGCGGTCAAAGAGATTGTGACCATCATCGTCGGGCTCCAGGCGGCGGAAGATCAACTCGGCGTCGGATGGGGAGTCAGCCATGGGAGAAGTTGGAAAGCAATGGAGGGAAAGAAATTGGATAAAAAAAAGAGATGTCGGTGTCCGTCGAGGATGTGCAATGTTATAGACCACCGAAAATCCGAGTATCAAGGAAACTATGAGACAATTCAGCGTTTTTGGCGAGCGAAAAAATATCAATTGACCAACCCTGTGCATCCGATGAGCTGTCGAAATTTTGGACCAGGGCCATCTCCCCGAAAAATCGGATATCTAGGAGTCTTTGAGACATTTCTGCATTTTTAGCGAAGCCAAAAGTATCAAAGTGACAGCTGTATGCATGGAATGTGTTCGGAAGTGTCCACAGCGGCGAAAGGTGGAGGCGCCAAGAATCTATAAGACAAATAAGCCTTTTTTTGCGAGTGAAAATTCTCCACACACTGGCAGTATACTCGGGATCAAGTCCGTTTGTTCCGCACGCGCCGCTCAACGGATCCACCGGTTTCAGGAGGTAAGCGTCTTTTCTTGGCAGTTGTTGAAGACACCGACTTTTGGTTTTGTTGAGTACGCCAATTGCGCACTGTTCGCTCCCCCAGGCCAGCGGTAACAGCTTGAGAGTTGCCAATGAGTTGCGCGTTAGTGGCTTGGAGCCGTGCAAGTCCTCTGGCGTCCTGAAACACATCCGTATCATCTTTCTCAGGGTCGACATCGCCCAGAAGCGCCGCAGCCGAAAATGTTTTGACTAAGTATTCTTGCGCTTTGGCTGCCTCAGCGGGAGTCCCAGAGTTCATGAGAGTCTGGTGCGTAAGCATATCGAGCCGCTTGAACTCTGCACGGACATCTTGACTTGGGTGGCACTGGATAATCTTCTGACGAAAAGGGCGGAGGATGAAGACACTGTCAAGAGATGTCACGCGGGAAATCATGATGTAAGGCGCTTCGGTCCCTCGGCAACTTTCCAGATCGACGATTATGGTGTTCATGGTCTTTCCCTGAGCCTTGTGGGCAGTCATCGTGAAAGTGGGTACCAAGGGCAATTGTGTCCGCTTAATCACGCACTTCTTGTAGGAATCTGGATGTTTGAAAGTCATGTCAACTGTCTCCGCTAAAACTGCGGCATGTTTCGGAGGAAGATTGGGGAGTGGAGGGCCAGACATCTCAGGTACGTATACAATGCATGAGTGAGCATGTCTTTCACCTGATTCAGTTGTAGTATACCGTATCTGCTTCACAATCCCTGTCGTACCATTCACGATGCCATTTTGAACATCGAAGTTCTGTGTGATCATTACGGGCATTCCTACTGCGAGAGGTAAGCGTCCAAGCCGATAATTGGTCTCCCCTGAGTGCATCTTTCGAAGGAGATGTTCTCGCAGCCCTGGATCTGTCACAAGTTGGCCGTTACTCCGTGTGTCTCGAGCATGATACCAATGCAGATCATTCCCGGATCCAACAGCGTATGCATGGGCGGCCTTCTCATTCAATGCATCTTTCAGTTCATTCTGGGAAACAATCACCGGGATGTTCTGGAGTCACGGCTCGTTCCAATTGGGTCGCAATTGGGTAAGGACTCTGGAATTCAATGTCTTGCAGTCTGCATCGGTGCATCTCCCCTCTCCTAAGCGCGAAAGGAGCTGGACGAAACCTTCCACCTCCGGATCACTTTCAAGTTCGCCTGTACTCTCGTTCTTTTTGCGATGCACATGCTCGACACACTTCAGTGTAACAACAGTCTTGACAGACAACCAGAGAAGCTTCCCCAGAATGTTCTCTTGCCCTTTTTTTTCGGATGCACTCTCACAGACGGTATTGATCTTGGCATACAGTTTGGTTTCCCCCACAGGTGGAAGCTGCGCAAAATCACTGGCAAAGATCATATTCACGCCTCCAAACAGTGTCGTACTTCCTTTTGCCTCAGTCAGAGATTGACTTATCTGCAACAATAGTGAACATCCAACCATGGACACCTCGTCAATGAATAAGTAATCCACGCCTTCCCACATCGCGGTGAGATCCCTGTGTGTCCTCGTCTCGGCTGTTTTTTTGGAACACTGATTTATACAAAGTGCAGAGTGCAGTGTCATGCCTTTGATATTCCGAGCCGCAACACCGGTATAAGCCGTGAGCCGAAATCTTCGTGACTGGCCTCGCATTTGGAAGAAATCCTGGAGTGCATGTATGACCCGGGATTTTCCGGTTCCTCCGGGTCCGGACAAGAGCATTCGGATCTGCTTTGGCTTTTGTACAAGGCTGTGCGAAGCAATAATCCTGAACGCGTGCGCCTGCTCATGATTGAGTGTCCATTTCCTAATGTGAGCTTCAATGTCAACATCTTTTTCTGGGTTTGTCGCTGGAATATCCTGTCTGATTGAAGGCGCTTCGTTGAAGGAGGGCACTCCGAAATGCTGGACCATCGGAAACCACGGACACAGCTGTACCAGTAGTGGTATTCTGCGCAGAAGAACTCTGTGGATCTTGAGGTAAATGAGGCAAATCTGTCCCTGATGCATTTCGCTTGTATGAATCACGGCGATCCTCATATGCTTTTTCCCAGACGTCTTCCAGCAAGCTGTCACTACGTAGTATATGAGCACCGTCGAGCTTATCCTGTTCGGCGGGATCTTCTGAGGAGTTTGGACGGAAAGAACGGTTATACAGGCCAGCGTCATGTGCATAACTGACACATTCCAATATCACTTCGTGCGCAGCCGCCTTTTTCATTGAAAAGTGTGTTGTGATTTCTTCAAGGTGCTCAAGAATCATGTCCTCGGTCACGTCGTCTCCTGAAAAATCATCTGCAACCTGCCGACCACGGTGGCGGCCCCCAACAACAGCATGCCCAACACGATTTCGACGCTCTGCAAAGTGGTCATCTCGACTGTCATGACATTCATGAAGTAACTGCATATTTTCCATCTTTGATTTCACCCCTGCAGAACAGTTATGTGCGAACTCGTCAAAAGCGGTCTCCCACGACGCATGGTTACCTCTGAGGTCGACTGCATGACGACACGGCTTAAAGAAAATTAGCATCAACCGACAATACCATGCACGCAGATCTTTCCTATCCCTTCGTGGGATGCCGGGGCCAATAGGAACAGGGACCAAAACATCATCCGGCGCTCGGACTCGAAGAATATGGGTTTTCCACTGGTCATGACCATTCAAAAGAGCAACCCTTGGCCGTGTTCGACCTTCGAATTCCAGGAGTGGACCTTCGTCAAGTTCAGGTTCTTCAGCAGCATTGTTGTCAAACAGTCGGTCTCCCCTCAAATCCTCATTCTTGAGGCCGTCTACAGATTTACTGCTGCTGCGGGTCGCTGATTTCCTGACCTTGTCAACCTGGGAAATGAAATCCCACACAGATACATTGGAGAGTTCATTCCCACGTCGTTGATAGTCTGCAAGCTGGCTGCCCATGGTGACTAGATTTCCTGGCCCATCAAATTCAACACGTATCTCCTGCTCATCATCTACAACATCGCTCATATCCTGCGGCTCAGCAAGGTCATTAAAAAACATTAAATCATCGGGTTCATCACTCAAATCATCTTCAGGATCGTCTCTGCTGTCGTTATCTTCATTGTCTTCATTGGGTGGACATGGCTCCTCATCGGTGGGCTCAGATTTATCGCTCACATTTTTGGAGGGATAACATTCAGGACTATTGAGTTCTCTGTTGATGAAGCCCTCGAATGCCGTCAAGTAAAAATTGCGGTAGGTATGACTCGTGAAGTGGTCTCCAAAATCCATCAGGTAGGAGGCAACTTGTTCCGCCGACAACTCCTGCTGAGAAATCATGGCATATGCACATTTTTGCAGCATTTTTTTCGCGCGAACACTGAGATCATCCTCAATCGGATTAAACTCGCCGAGCGCCTTGACCGCAAGCTCCAACATAGCAAAAGCAACATGGGTCTTGAGTTGTGACTTGGTAATGTAGTCAGTAATATAATACAAAACTCATTTGGCAGATGCGCCAGAACCAATGAACTTGAGGTCCATGTTACATCGCATGGCCTCGAGAACCGTTGCATTGAAATTATTTACAAGGCCATCCAAGCATCGCAAGCATATTTCTCCAGTCTCGGCATTAAATGAACTGGTTGGTCTGTAATTATCCTCATGCAAGTCAAATCTACATGTCTTCAGTTCACCAGGTCTGCAATATTTAAAACAAGTCTTGGAATGCTCGTGTCTTTGGCACTTCGCGGCAAGGTGGTACATGTCCTTGGCTCGTTCCTTCGAATTATCCCCATTCCTGTCAATCCGAATGCCTCGCACCGAGCATGGATGGTGTTGACTGGAAGGAACTTCTAGATTGGGATCCGGATCAGGCGGGATAGCATTGGAGATTGTGTCGTCGAGGAACACAAGTAAGCGTTTGGAGAAATCAATGTCGGCCGCATCGGTGCTCAGAGCACGTTTCTTGATCTCGTTCGGGGTCAGACCACCTTCAACCCAAACCAACATATGGCAATGAAGTGTGCCTCGACCTTGCGCTTCAACACAGCCATAAAATGCTTTCACAAGACCGAGAATTCCACCTTCAAGATTTTTTTGTTCGGGATCGTATCCAAGGAGAGCTGAAATGAAGGCCTTCATATATACATTGAAAAACCGGGCAGCAACAACAGGGTTTTTCGCTACAAGTACAGATTGATCCCAATAATTAGTTACATCGGTAGGAAGCAGATCATCTACGTCAATTTCTGAACCAGCCAAAAACTTGACTACAGGATTATATATATCGGCAGGGTTAATTGTTATATAGAAGCTTAGAAGTCCCTTCTCAATCATGAGTCCATGAATTTCATTTCGCATTGCAACTCGAGCAGCTGAGGAGTCAGGTACAGAAGACGCGACTGCATTAACTTGCTTCAGTAAGTTCAAAACCTTGCACTCCTCTGCATTCTGAGGCATCGCAGAACTGCCACTTGCAACTCGTTCAGAAACCCTTTGCACAACCTCTGGGGATACAGAAGCAAATTGAGATGCCATGGACGCAAAATTGACTTTCTCGACTTTGAGTGAAGTGTGAAGAAGTAACTCGCGACGTTGCATAATGTTAAATGCGGTGAACAGGAAGGAAGGATGCTGCTGGAATCTGGGATCAGCAAGGTTGAATAAATGCTTGATATGTCGTTTCAATGACACTGAAACCTGTCGCTGTGCATCCTCAGGGCCGCCAATCCTGTACGGAAAAAGTGTGGGATAAATCATGGGGAACAGCAGACTGTCCTTCCGGAATTCATTTTCAGCATCATGGTCATGAGGGACTTCAATGTAACCACCACCCTTCTTTTTGGCATGATGGAGAGCAGCGGCGCGGAGTTCATTTGAAGAGGCATGGCCATCGACATCTGTAATAACCACATTCTGAAAGGGAATGCTGTCGGACTTATTAGCTGAATCATCACTGGACAGAGCAGGCGTGGAATCATATCGCGCAGTGGAAGCCTCATTGGCAGCATTTGGTTGGATATGTTCGATTGAAAACGGTAGAACGGGGTTCTCTTCAAGTTGACATAGGCATTGTTCATTTATCTGAATGTCGTGGTACAGATGGTTGTGAGTTTTCAGCCATTGAAGAGCCAGGCGAACACGATTTGCATTTACTGCCAGGGGTTTAGCGTGGTCTCGTAACCATTCTGCTGTCAGCGGTGACGATCCGATGAACAGAACACACACTGGGGACGTGATTTCCTCAACCGAAGGGGGCAAGATATCTGCAATTTTTGAAGGCTGCTGCGGATAAATGATAATGTGGCCTTTAATGCCACATTGCGTACTTGCAAGAACCAAGTCTTGATTCTCCTCCTGCAGTTGAATAATCCAGCACTTTGAGCGGCACCGAGCTATCATTGCCTCCTCTATGACTGTCAAATTCTTGAGTTCATCTGGGACGGGACCAAGAAACAGCTTATTTGCCAATGACAAGGGTGGCAGCTTGTTGTTTTCAACGAAGAATGATAGACAGAACAAAGCGACAGCACAGCTGCACCATCTGGAGGGAAACTCACACCGTTGGGATCAAGAAGCAGATCTTTCAAATCACCTTCATCGAAAGGCATCGGCGGTGGAGTACAGTCTGGATGCAGCCACTTGTAACGATCTAGGAGTAGTGCTTCATTTTCTGCCATGTCAGGCCGTTTCAAAATGTCCAGGTTGAATTCTTTCGTTGAGAGTGAGCAGTGGGAACGAAGGGGAACAGCTTCAGTTGTGAGAGCCTCGGACAAAGTCATCTCGCGAAATAAATTGATGATTTTATCCTTCAAAGACTGCGGGATGAGTTGAGGCCAAGAATCTCGGATCTTGTCGAGCTGTTCAGTATGTCGAGCAATGTCATCAGCCTTCATTTGCTGTTCGAGTTTAATCTGTTTGCCCTTGCGCAAAGTTAAAATATATGAACGGAGCTGTTTCCGGTAGTTCTTGACAGAATCGTGTGGATCGTGTTCAATAATCAAAGTGTTGAGGATGCAGCGGATGGAATTGGGGGAGGCTTTGCTACCATATACGGCAGTGAGAATATGAACTTGAATGTTGGGATCAATGCTATTTTCCTCCCACTCATTGCATACATCTGCACAGTCAGGTAACGAGAGCTCTGGTGGAAGGGAAGATGGCTCATGCGAGTCTGAAAACTGAGTACAATGACCGGAGAGAATATGTTCAGTAATTTTTTTTGCGGATATCATCGACACTAGGCTTGGAAGGAAGATCAACACGGTGTAAAGCAGCAAGGGAAAGAAGGACAGGCCGGCGATGGACCTCGAAGGAGTTGAAAAAGTCAGCAACTGAAGCCAACGACCGGCTTTCTATACGAGTAGACTCAGGTGATGGAAGGATCTTGCGCATTGCAGCCTTGATTTTGAAACAGAGGTTACATGACCAGATGGAGAGATGTCGAGTGCAGCTGCAACATGGCAGAGATTCTCGGTCGATAATTTCTTTGTGTCAGCTGTAAGAAGAATGTCTAGAATTGCTGCAGTCATAGACGCCGCAGAATCAAACTCCTCTGCTATTACAGCACATGTAGAACGATCGGCTTTTGAAATAGGGTGAATGTCGGACTTGTGCTCGACACACGCACCCAAAACAAGGTGGTAGATTAAAGCATGACGGCATTGCAAAAGGTTCATATCATGGTAGGGCACAGTGTGTAGGGCAAGAGCACGTTGTATTGTTGGTAAATCAGAATGAAATACGGAAATACGCGAATGGGTTTGATAATGGGCAGTGAAAATATCCCGAAGGATGTTGTGTGAAGATATAGGTTTGGGGACATGCCCGTGAGCAGCAGTAGAAGTAGACGGACACCCCGATGCAGAAGCATCGTGGCAGACGCAGGAAAAGGGGTGAGCTAAGAAAGAGTGAGAACGGGTGAAGGGATCTGCAGGAAGAAAAATACCAGCAGGTACGTCATTATCAACGTCCATGACGGATTCATCAGGGCTTCTTATGGTAGGGGGAGCTATGGAGAGTAGGTTAAAAAAAGAGGAGAAGTGAAAAGAAGCAGCGCACATAGAGGAACATGGACATAGCGGGAGCCGAGGACGAAGCAAGTATTTGGAAAGGCGCGGAGACAGTAGAGCATCCAATCACGGCCCAGAACAAGATCAGAAGGCAAATCAGCTGCTATAGCGAGATCGACGTTCATTGAGCGAAGGGAATCATTTGCGCAAGGTAGGGACAAAAGGCCAGAGACTGAGGAGGCAGCAGCAGGAATGCCAGAGAGCATAACCCAGTCCAAAGAGCTCCCACACGCCTCCCCCACTCTGACATTGCCTAAAATGGACAAATGCTGACCAATGTGCCATTTCTTCGGCGAGACGGCCAGTCGCACAAGGTGCAATGTTTGTGACCATTAGCTGTGGTTGCCGTGATGTAGTGGTTAAGTAGTAATGGTGTCTTGTTACCTAATCATCAGGTGCCATGGTTTCGACCCTCAGAGGTAGTGTTTGATCCTTTTTTCTTCAAACTTTCAAACTTTCCGCTATTACCCTTTCCACTTAGTGTATATGTATGGTTGTTGCTTTTCACTTCTATTTTCACCTTTTTCACAGAAAATAGTTGGCAGTAATATGTATTTGAAGTTTTATGGCAGCATCAATGTTGCTCTAAATGCATATATAAGACTATTGAGCAGAAAATGACAGCATATACACGCAAATTCACCTTAAAATTGACGCGGCAGATGTGCAAATTTTTCTGCAAACGGACTTTATTTTGAACATGTACATTGCCAAACTGACCTTCTTAAGGCTTTTTATAGCTTAAATTCAAACAAGAAATAATTAAAATCACTCTGTAAACACACAGTCCCTCTGTGCCGTTAAATAAAACCAAGGACATGACAATGAACTTGGTTTCAGAATTTCTCAGTGTGAACACTGACATCGGAATGGCTAACACTAGCTGGGAAAGTGATCACATGATGTCATAGTGGGGGATTTTGTGCACTGACCGTCAGTGTTATGTTATCTATTTGTAAGCATTCCCCTTTTGGGATGTCAGAGTGGGGGAGGCCAAGGGGGTTTAGTCCAAAGATAGTGCAGAGCGTTCTAGTTCAGCATTGAACGAAGTCGACAGGCCTTTGTTGCGGAAGGTGGCGATGGGCGACATGGTGGGATGAGAGAGAGTTAGCAAATTGCCACGTCGACCGGAGATGCCACGTCGACACGGGCATGGAGCGGAGATTGCGGAACAAGCGGGACAAGGCTTACAAGAACCGAATTACGAACTTAAAGGCAGTTTCGCAGAGAATGAGAGCGCTTACGCAAAAACGGATGACGAAAATGTGATTTACTGCAAGTTGCGAAATTTAGGCTCCTAGAACCCTTACCTAAAGGTAGCGGGAATCTGACTACATGCCGGGCTGCCATCTCGGCAGTGTCGGCATCTCCCCGGGCATCCGGCCGTGGAGAACCCTCAATATCCGGGTTTCCAAATAACACCATTTTTTTCATGGGGGTTTCCATTGAAAGCCGGGTTCCTCAGTAGAATAATCCGCTCATTGTGGTCGAAGAAATTCAATTGGGGGATGTTCTAGCTCATCATGCAGCGGGAGAGTTTTGATGGGTAGATCAAACTCACAACAAGGATGATGGTTCGATTTTCTGTTTTTGATGTCAGCGTTAAAAGGATGATTTCATTGGCTCAGTTACTTCCACGGGGTATCATCAATTGCTTACGTGACGGTAGATAAGGACATCATGGAGAGAGGACGGTTGATTGAAGCACTTTGGGAGCAACAACGCCCGCAAGCTGCGCAACATGAAGCTCGCGATTCTGTCTCTCTTCGCGCTGGCCCTCGGTCTCGAAGCCCAGTGCCCGGGCTCGGACAATCTCACCGTCCAAACGTCCACGGGCACCTACACAGGGCTCATCGATCCCAAGTTTCCCAGAACCCGCCAATTCCGCGCCATCCCTTTCGCGAAGCCGCCGGTGCTGTCGCGCCGCTGGCTGCCGCCGCAGAAGCTGTCGTCGCCGGCGAGCGAGCATCACTATGCGACGCGGTTCCCGCCGTCGTGCCCGCAGTTCGTGACGGCGGTGACCTCACTCTATAGCCAGAACCTGACCAAGGGCAACCTAATCTACAACGGCAACCAGAATGACTCGTCGGGGCTGGTGGGCGAGGCCACGTCCGAGGACTGCTTGTACCTAGCCGTGTGGACGCCGACGACCGCGCCGCCGCCGCCCGACGCCGGGCTACCCGTCCTCTTCTTCATGACAGGAGGCGGCTTCGTGATCGGCGGCGTCGATATCCCGTGGCAGCTGCCGCCGTCGTGGGTCGAGCGGTCGCAGTCGCACATCGTCGTCACCATCAACTACCGCCTCACCATCTTCGGCTTCCCCAACGCCCGCGGGCTGGCGGACGGCCACCAGAACCTCGGCATCCTCGACCAGCGCGCCGCACTCGAATGGGTCCGCGACAACATTGCGGCCTTCGGCGGTGACCCGGGCCGCATCACGATGTGGGGGCAGTCAGCTGGGTCCATCGCTGCGGATATCCATGCCTATGCTTTCCACCAGGATCCTATCGCCCAAGCCTACTTCATGCAATCGGGGACGGTCTTCAGTTATTCGCCGCCCAAGGATCCGACGTATTCCAACTTCAGCTTCGTAGCGCGCCACGTTGGGTGCGAGGCCCCCTGCGGCGATGACGACGACGACGGCGCGGCGGAGCTCGACTGCATGCGCCAGGTGCCGTTCGCGCAGATCGTGAACTTCATCGGACAGTATGGCGATCGGGGCGCGACGCCCGCGCTATTTTTCAACGGGATTCCCGATGATCGCATCATGTTCGCCGACTACAACGCGCGGTCCGAGGCAGGCCTAATCGCGCGCGCACCGGTCATCATCTCGACGACCGCCAACGAGGCGTCGACGATGGTTCCGTATCCGGTACAAAACCTAACCGCGGGCCCGTACCAGCCGGCGGTCACCGCCAAGGACATTACAAGGATGTGTGAGATCCTGAACTCGACCGTGTATCGCAACCGGATGGGTGCGGGGGTGCCCGTCTTCCGCTTCCAGTATGCGGGCACGTTTCCCAATTTGAACTACTACAAGTGGCTCGGCGCGTACCATGCCAGCGACCTGCCGATAACCTTTGGGACGTATGGGCTTCTAGATGACATAGCGAACACCACCAGGTTCGAAGTCGAGGTCAGTCAGTCCGTGCAGGACCATATTTTGGCCTTCGCCAAGGATCCGTATCATGGCCCACAGAAGATGGGCTGGGAACCACTGGTCGCCAGTGATCCGCATGGTGGAGATCTCATCCGCTTCGGCGTCGACGGGAAAGTATCGCAGCACGTCGATGGTATCGAGATAAATGGAGCATGTTCGGGAGTACATGACTACAATCCATTCCCATGAGAGAAGGGTTTAATTATAAGCTCGACATCTCATTCTAGAGAGCATTGGTTATCAATATACTTTCTTGTGACGTTCCTCCTCGTTGGGAGTGTCAAACACAATGTTGGAGCGAACAGTTTCGTTCAGCACCCAAGACTCTTGAGCACCATACGCAACACCGAAGCTTCGTAGAAGATTGTACCCAGAGTTGGGTGATGAGGGAATGAAGTGCATTTCCCCTTTAGAAAACTGACCTCAGTGCCCCATAATCGCAAAGGATTCAACCAACCCAAAAGTGCCATGAGAAGCGACGTCTTGCCTATTGCTAGTGAGTATCGCGGCTTCAAAACAAGCCGGACTGGCCCACACCTGATCCAGTTGGTCCAACCACCAAATTCCAGGTCCAACCACCAAATTGATTCGGCCTCTCTGAAACAGAAGCTCCCCGTCCATTTTCAGTAAGAATTGATGGTCGGATTGTGTGAGTGATCTATCGGACGCTTTTGACCAAGCGAATGTGGCGTTACAGAAGCCATTCCGTTCATCTGTTAACGAATCAGCAGGGAAGAGAGCCGTAGTTCCCTTTTCGTCGAAAGCGTCCAGCAGTTCAGTCTGTAATCCGGTTGAATTTTGTTTGGGTAATGATTTCGTATTCTGCAACCCACGTTCTTCAGAAAATTGTTCACGCGATCTAGCGAGACTTTCCCCGTCACAATTTTATTCAACCGGTATGTGATCTAGAGATCGTTTGTTCAGCCCCCATGGAAGATTACATGTCAACAGGATCATACCATGCCAATACTGTCCCTGAACCGCAGTTAGCATTTGGTAAACAGGAACTAGTGTGATGCTACCTCAGAAGATCAAAGACAGTCATGCTGGAGAAGACTTTCGACGCGTTGAGAGGTTGGTGCATAATCAAGGTCTTTGGGCATGGGTTAGCCAGAAGATTACAATTGAACGAATAGACCGACACTAGAAAATTCAGCATGCAAATCGACTTTTAAGAATGAGAAATACTAGGTTGCGTAGGTGACGGTCATTGTTATCACCTTGCGATGCAAAAATTTAAGAAGGCAGGAAATATGATGAGGTAAAAGCTCACGGGAATGACATAGCCGTGTACGGTGTTGAATCTCCCGCGAGGTAGCAAATCAATTCACCTACTTCACAATTCCGCTGGCCAGATCCAGCATGCGCCTTTTCCGTGTCCAGCTGAGCTCATTATCTCTCTAATGTGGGTCAGAACCTGACGCGTTCGTAGTCAAAAAAAAGTTGGATACCTTTTCCCCAATTCTGACTTTCATTTTTTCTTCCCACCCAAAAATTTTGATCGCGACGAGCTGCGAGCCAACGAAAAAAGAAGGACGGGCGTCTCACCATCCGGAGGACATTGGTTGCAAGTTGCGTCAATGACCGATTGAACCCTATGTTTATACTCTTGGAATCCGGCGCCGGATTCCAGCCGCTTCTTTTTCGGTTTCAGCTACAAAAAGAACGGAATCCAGCCTAGAAGAAATGGAATAGGGCACGGCTAAAGAAGTGGAATCTAGAATCGGTCGCGTACCCCTCAGAATTGTGTGTAGAAAATCTGTTCTATAGTGTTGATTTTCTTCAAGGTTCTTGAACTGCTAGCAAGCTTCAGTTCTCAATAACAACTGTCAGAGTACAATTGAATTTGTAATATCGGACCTCATCTAATGGCTCAACTGTACTATCCAACTACCTAAGCAGTGTGGATTGTGGCCTTTGTGGCGAAGAATGAGAGGAACGAAGGGAGCAGGGTAATTTGAACCAGTTACAAAACTCCACCGCACCGCTTTGTCAGGTCAGCCTGAAGCCAACCGATCTGCAAGGATGTGAGGCTGGGGAGATTGTGCAGCCTCGTCATGTCCTGATCGTTGAGGGGTCCACTATGGAGTTCCAACTCGAGAGATTGAATAAAGGACAAGAGTGGAAGGGATGCAGAGTCTACAATACAGAGGAATGAATCAATATTCTCTGCTTCGGCCTTGTTGGATAGCATTGTGCTGGAGAACAAGTGTGACCGGCCCCATGGCCGCCATTTCTTCCAGACAAGGCCACATGTCGCGACAGAAGCAAGGTTAGGCCATTGTTTAACATACACTCTCGACTTCGTTGGCCTTGACTCCTGCCAGCCACAGATGCAAGTGACTTCGTACCGGCCGCGCGCAGAACTTGTTGACGTCTTTCCAAGTCAGCACGCAGATTTCACACCGAATCGGACTGAAGAAACAACGAAGGTGCATTTCTTGATACAAGCGATACACAGGCGGAAATATTGTAGGTTGGAAATAATGTAGGTCGTAATCGAAAAGACAGAACGCCGAAAAAGGAAATCGAGGAGGTAGCACCGCCACCAAATCCCTCCCTGTAGCACAACTGGACGTAACGATGCATAGAAGCGGGGACGGGAGAGGCGGGCAGATGGGGGAAAGAAAAAAGGCTCCGTCCATGGAGAGGAGCAGGCGGGAAGACGTGCAGCTGGTGCGCGGAGGGAGTGAGTGAGATGGGGTCGAGGCTGCATTGAAGGTCGACCCTCGACCCGTGATCTACCTCACTTCCGAACGCCGCATGCCCCGCGCACCTGCCACTCCTTGAGAGACACCTTGGCGACAGGCGGAGGTGCAGCCGGGTGTGATGGCGCGGGCGCGAGAGGCGTTGCTGGCGGAGCCTCGGCGAGAGTAGTGTCGCGCTACCGTTGCCCCACGCAGGCGAAGGCGGCCGCAGCGTTGCTGGGGATTCCACCTGCTCGCTTGGCGCTGGCATTGGGTTGTGCTCGGCCGGGACTGACGCCACCTCCTCGCCGAGGACGCGCGGCGCAATCGGGAGCTCGTCCTCTTCCTCCGACTGGGGCACAGGACTGGGGCTCGCAGGCGACGGTCGGTACGACTCCCCGCCGATAGTTAGGAGGATGTCCTCGCGACCGTCGTCCTCTTTGGGAGTATACGCATCCTTGGAAGATTCGACGTGCGCCGACTCGCCCTCGGCGTGCACGACGGGCTCGACGAAGTGGACGTCTGGAGACGCTATCACCTCCACAGGTGCCACTGTCTCTAACTCCGCTGACTGTGACGTGCCGGTGACTGCGTTCGCAGAGGGAAATGCATCCACAGCCGCAGCCGCAGACACGGCCCCGTTGTCCACGTTCGGCCCCTCCACCCGCTCCTGCTCGTCTTCCTTCCTCCGCCATTGTACCCCAGGCGCGTCGTCATGTTCCAGCACCTCCACATGCGCACCCGCGCCAACGGAAAACTAAGCCTGATGCGGCCCGCCGGCGCTGGGGCGTGGTGACATGGAGCTGAGCGCGAAGCTCGTGCTAGGCGAGGGACCTGCAAGGACTCCAGGCGGCGGCGGTAGCGCGAGTGGGGAGCCAAAGCGTGAGGCGGTGGGGGCGGCGCGAGGAAGGTAGGCGCTCGTCTACAGCGAAGTGAGTTTCAAAATGCGGAAGGGTTTACGAAAACGATTCACCTGCGTCGACCGCGGCATTATCGCACTCGGCTTCCACCTCTTCCGCATTTACTCCAGCACGACCTCCCGCTTGCTCTCGCGCAGCCGCGTCTTGTCCCGCACACGGTCCTTGCGCGTGGGATCATCTACGAGGGTGTGAGATCGAAGTATGGGAATACAAAGGTGAGAAAAAAACGTACCGGCGGCTACTCCACCACTCACGACGTTCACATCCCCATCCTCCTCCGTCTCCGATCCCTTCAAGCCATACGCAGCGCCATCAGGAACGACATCCCACCCGCCCGCGCGCTCAACGAGCTCGTACGGCTTGCTGCTACTCACAGCGTACTCGTTCACACTCGTATCCACCGCCGTATACCCCCCCACTCGCATGCCGCTCCCCAAACCCATCATCAAAATGCCCCCGCACCCATACCCCGCGAATCCCGCTGCCGCATCGCGATCCAGCACGACCCTGCCCACCCGCCACTTCCCCGCTTAGTTGGGCTTGAGGAATGGTGTGGTTCTGGAAGACGAGGAGGATGTGGATTTGGTGGGATGTGAGTTGGAGAGGTGGGATGGAGAGTGGTCGACGACGAAGACGCAGCGAAAGACGAGGGCGAGCCCAATCGCGGCGGCGTCAGCGACGGATGAAGAGACGCAACGGAGGACACGCGCACGGGGGGCGCAGCCTTGCCCTCGATGTCGATATCGACGTCCATCTCTTCTGCGGGATTGATGTGGTGGTAGCGCGACTGCGCGCACTCGACGGGCACGGGTGGGAAAACCACCCGTCCCATCGTGCGTTTAACGGAGGTGCGCTCGTGCTCCTGATCGCCCTCTACGCCCTCCGCCTCGTCCCGCATGGATCGCGCGCGCCGCCGTCGTGCTGCAGATTGCGCCTGCGGGCAGCAAGCGGCGCTGCCAGTCTCGGCGCATGTCGTTTACTAGGCGCCAGCGCGGTGGAGGTTGAAGGTGTGGAGGAGAGACGATGAGCGGCGCAAAAGATGCGCGGCAGGGGAATGGGCAGCGGTGCTGCGGAAGATCGTCGGCGTGCGTGGAGAGGCCTTCTTGCCGGGTAAAAAGGGGATAGTTGTGTGCGCACGCATGATGGCTGACGAGGATCTATAGAAAGAGGGCCGCCTGCTGGACAGGTCAACGAATGAAGGCGAAATGAAGGAGGACTAAATGCGTACCTATCGTGCGAGCGCGCGCCGAGGCTGAGACCGTGATAAAACGAGGATCCTCGTTTACACAGAATATGCGCGGCGCGAATGTGCAGACGCAGCAGTCTG
Organism: Mycena sp. CBHHK59/15; assembly: GCA_029204085.1. Classification (NCBI taxonomy): domain Eukaryota; kingdom Fungi; phylum Basidiomycota; class Agaricomycetes; order Agaricales; family Mycenaceae; genus Mycena; species Mycena sp. CBHHK59/15. Next base: position 42,901 of record JARGXW010000680.1, read on the forward strand.
CGGAGAGCGCAGAAGGGGCACCACGGCGCCTTGAAGCGACGTGGTGGAAGGGACGCGCACGGCGGGCGCGTGGGGGACTGGAACGGGGAGGAGCATACGAAATCAGCGGAAGAAAGTTATGCACAATAACGCACGACGCACCTCAATACATCCACTTCGCTCCTCCACCGTCTCAGCAGTGTACGACGAGGACCTTCACTCAGGCAAACGCCAAGCCATGTTCGCGGCCTGTAGACTCGGTGACTAACATACGAAATAAACAAAGAGAAGTACGCGCACCTCGGGTCCTGAAGACCCTGCAATATGGCTTTCCAACCGTGGATGTTGTTGTCGGGGCCGCAAGATTTCTTCGCGGCGTCTTGCGACGGGGTATGGCAAAAGGACGGCACATGACGGTAGCGCGTATACGGAGATGGTGGTGGGGACGCTCTGTAGAGGAATAAATAGTCAGAACGCGAAGTAAGGGAGACAGGGGGAGGGCGGAGGGTAGATGAAATATAAGTAGATTTACGCACTCCCCGCAGAAACCGCATGGTTTCGTGGCATACATCCTGCATTCCTTGTACGAGTGCAACACAACGCCATTGTCGCGCGGCACTCGCGAGCCAAATGGAAGATACGGCGTTTCCTTGATTTTTTTGGGAAGAAACTGTCAGCGAAAATATCCTTGGGAGAAAAGGTTGGAACAAGGGACAAACCTTGGGTTGGGGGGACAAGGGAATAGGAGAGTTGAGGGTGCTGCAGCCGACGCAGAGGGTCATGGGCGGTTTGCCGTACGGCTGGATTTTCTCCTCCTCAATTGTTTATCGGGCTGGCGTTGAGTCCATCGCAAAAACACGGGCACAGGGTGGCGCCGAGCACGAGAGAGCGAGAAGGGGTCGGCTCATGGCCCGTGCGGCTGTCGGACAGAGTTGCGCGGCGGGGTTTGTATGGGCGAGGACGCCGGTGTCGTTGCGTATGACGGGAGGCGGCGTAGCGTACTAGGCTAGTAGGAGGGGAGACAGCCGCTGATAAGCACGGGCTGCCGCTGTCAACGGAATTACCGCAACGGAGGCTCCTTGATCCGCTACTATCACCATCTCCCACTTTCCCACGCCGGCGTCCCCTCGTCGACGGCGGGATAGAGCGAGACTGGTGGTGTGGGCAGATCAAGGAGGGTTTGCAGCCAGGGCTTGAACCCAAGGGTGACCTCCACACCCGCGTAGCTTGCGCTACACCGCCAGAGTGCGGAAAGAGCCTTGTGGTGCTGTAGACGACGTACAATCAGTCGGAGTCCTCAGTCGCACGGAATAGTGTAAGACTCGTTTATACCTGTAGACGACGTACAATCAGTCGGAGTCTACGGTTAAGTAAGTAAATATGTAAGTGAATAAGTAAGAGAAGAACGTACCCTCAGTCGCACGGAATAGTGTAAGACTGAGGGTCGTTAAGGGGCACGATGCCTTAAATACGATCGAACATGAAACATATAAATAAAAGAAAAGAAACAAACGCTGCACGCCGAATAAGGAGATTACTGAATCTCAATAGGTGCTCACCAATTTCGGTGGTAACGTTGGCGCTGGTGTAGATGGCGGTACAGGCATTGGATTTGGTATATTCTGTGTCGTGATTTGTTGCGCAGGTGTTGGTTGATTTGCTGGTTTAGCTGATGTGCCGTTCGCGTTCCCGTTGTTCTCCCCCTCGGATGGCACATTGGCTTCCAATTCGTTAAATTCAACGGAGGGATCAACAAACTTGAAGTTGCGGGAGATCTTGACGCAATGAGTCCTTATATCGTAGTATCGTACTGCTTTGGGGCCGTCCAGATGGCCGCAAAATATATGTTTGATTGCCCTGTCGTCAAACTTGGATAGTTTCTTAACATCCTCGTGGAAAATCCATATTGGCGCTCCAAACTCTTCGAAATGTGACACGTCGGGCTTCTCCTTTGTGAATGCTTCGTGTGGTGTCTTGCCGTCTGGGAGAGCCTTCGTCGGGGATCGGTTTCGGATATAGGCGGCATGTGTTACGGCGAATTCCCACAGGCTTTTGGGTAAGTCTTTCTCCGTTAACATTGCTCTTGCTAGCTCAACAAGTGTCCGGTTCAGCCTCTCGGCAACGCCGTTCTGGGACTGTGAATAAGGTGCCGTTTGGTGAATCTCAATCCCTTTTGCTGCTAGTGCTAACTTGAGTTTCACATTCAGGTACTCGGTTCCTTCGTCGATGCGTATCGACTTTGGTTTATAACCATACTGCCGTTCCAAAAACTCAATGTGTTCCATGGCTCTGACCTTTGCCTGGTCCTTGGTCCTCAAGAATAAAACCGTCATTCTGCGGCTAGCATCATCGGTGAAAGAAATGTAATAATAGTTCCCTTCAGTTGATCGTGTATGTGCAGGACCCCATAGGTCACTGTGGATACCTTCTCCTGGATTCTTGGATCGGTGAAGGGCTTTGTGTGGAAATGGCCGCCGGTGCATCTTGGCTTGAATGCACGATTCACAGTCCTTGGCTTCAGGTTTGCTATCGGGATCAATGGTGAGTCCTTCTATGGACTGATTCTTTACGAGGAGCTGTAACGACGAGTCAGATATATGGCCGTAACGATGATGCCACGCTGTCCAGCTGTTGGGGTTAGCATCCTCAGAATTTCCAATGTTTGCTCGGTTCTGTACAACAACTGCTTGAGTATCAAGACAGTACAGTCGGAACTTCTTCTTACCTTGCAAGACGAGCCTCCCAGACTTGTTGCGAATTTTCGCTTTGCCATGTTGAAATGTGGCCGCTCCTCCAGCATCATCAATGCGGGGAATCGAAAGCAGATTGTTGGCAGCTGCTGGTGCGTATAATGTGTTGAATAATGTAACTGTTTCCTTCTGACCATCGATATAGCTCTCAAGGATAACAGTGCCACGACCGTGGGCTTTAACTGAATTGTCGCCAAGTCCTTTGACGGTTTCGCCCTCAATTTGAGTATAATCCGAGAAGATGTCGCAGTTATTGGCAATATGGACCGTACAGCCGGAATCGGCCAGCCACACATCTCTCGATAGACGTGAATCGAAGTGGGGTTTCTATGAATGGATGGCCATAAATGCCGAATGTTGGTTTGAGTCCTCGGAAGTCTATTGCTTACCTACATTAGCAGTATTTCCTTTCTTCTTACCATTCCATTTCCCTCTTGAACCTTTTCCACTATAGTTCTTTGGGCGATGGCCTTCTTTGACGCCACCCTTGCTCCAGCAATCCTTGGCCATGTGGACGCTGACTCCGCAGTTGAAACATCCATCATTGATGTTGTTCGAGGGCTTGCTGTGCTGGTGAGTACTCTGACTCCTTCTGAACAGTGCTGATGATCCCGTTGTAGATTCTCCGGCCTTTTCCTTCTTGCGCCTATACTCCTCGAGAATGAGGGCAATGAGCTCGTGAGAGCTCACGGTGACAGTATTACTGCTGGGGTTAGAGCTGGTTGAAGAGACAGCAGAAGGTGGTGTTGTCATTAATGCACCATTGTTGGCTGCTAAATATGAGCTTGTGAATTGGTCCCAGGATTCTGGGAGAGAGGTGATCAACACAATGAGGAACTCCTGGTCCGATACCAGGCTGTTCATAGTGTTCAATTGCTCTTGGATAGAGCGAAGCTCGGTGATGTGAGCTGCGATATTGGCGCCTTCTTCGGCAATTGTGCGGTAGTCTCTGTCGATACGACATGATACCTAGCTGACCTCTGGCTTCTTTTACAGTGCAAAGTTGTGCCCACATCTGGGCTGCCCTTTTCGCTCCCACAATATGTACCATCTGGGAATTTCCCAAAGCAAGTTCAATTTTGCTTCGCGCTTTTCCATCGGCCTTGATCCATGCTGAAATTAATTTCTTCTCGTCTGCAGTTGGCTTCATCGGGTCAACGACCGTTGGGTAAGCCTCAGAGCCATCAACATAACCCTCAAGTTCATTGTCTTGGACTATCACGGTTATGTGACGCTTGCATGGCATCCAATTGTCCTCATTGAGGAGCTCAATCCAAGTAGAAGAGTGTTCGGACATGTTCAAGATAGAAAGTGCGTAGATTGGTAAAGTATCCCTGTATTACAGAGTCTACTGAATTGTCGGTGCAGATTCAAATGAGAACAGAGTATCGCTAATAAACTGTGTGATTAGAAGTTCGGGGCAGGGCCCATAACCTCTTGGCACAGTTTACTTAGATGGGTTGGTAAGTCATGGGGTGAGCACGACTCTAATCACACAATAGATTGTAGTGGTTCAAGATAAAGTTAGTTAGTTAACTTAGTACAGAATACAATGGCTTATATAGCTACTGAGATAGGTGTGAGTCATACCGAGTCATATTAATGCTAGATACTTCGGCATACTGTCAGATTGGTCTACTGTATTCCGGGATGTTCCCGGGCATACCACTTATGCCAAGACATCTTGCAGGGAACATCCTCTCCCTATTCTGTCTTTGCGTAGCTCCTGGTTGGTTTGACTGGCAGAAGTTTCGTTCTAGCCAAGGCTTTTCCCCATGGACTCTTAGATTATTTTGACATTTGACACATTATTTTTATTTGTTTATTTGTAGTGGGGATCACTCCTTGCCTTTTACCACCACCTACATACCACCTTCTGGGCTTCCTCACACGATTCTGAGTCCCTCCTTCACATTTGAGCTGAGTTATCTATTTTATTTACATTACTGATTGTTCTACGCCTAGTTCTATTCTTATACCCCATGAGACGATGATCTGGCTGCACACCTCAACCCATTTGCCAGTACGACCTTGAAGCCACTCAGTCCACGCCTGGACAACCCTTCTCTTCTACACCACCACCAACCCTTTCACTCACCCTAAGCTCCTCCCAATTCTTGCACAACTACAGGTACAGCAGCTGAGTGTGGGATTACTAGAGTATCTGTTCTACAGCGAGGAAGTGGGTCTGTGACACCCAATGTTCAGCTCAATAACTCAGCTTGGCGTATTCGACCCCATCATGGTGGATGAGCTGCCAATTTGGCAGCATCTCACAGTGCTCCCTGTTCTTACCCATCTGTGCTTGAACAGCAGGATACCAATTGAACTCGTGCAGACAGTTTTTGCTGAATGCCCTCTGCATGCGCTCGTTAACATGTGGCATGACACCAGTGACACCATGTGGTTGCATGCCATGATAGTTTCCAAGGATCCACCTGTCCAAGACACATGCTTTGTCACTGTGATTATGAGAAATTACTGGGATGACTGGGAAATGGGGCCACGTGGAGGGGACAATTTCTGGGTCCATGTTGATATTTTTATTGCGCAGAAGCAAAAAGGGGAAATTGTAGGTCGGTCAGCACTTCTTATTGTTTGAGGAAAGAGATTAAAGCCTCAATCACAGGATCATGTTATTGGTTAGACCTGTCCAGCTCTGAATGAGCTTCATATACGGGGGGCCAAAAGCTGCTGAAGAACCTTAGTCAGTCTCCTGTATCTTCAGCCACAGCTGCAAAACCCTTGAATATACACAGACCTTGCCTCTGGTTCTACCCTGGCCTTACAAAACTACTGGACACTGTATTAGTACACTATATATTCCTTCTACTCTGGATCTCATCTGGGTCCCATTTAAATTGAGACATTAATGAAATGGCAAACAGTAACTTCAGAAGATTAAAAACTTTCGATGGTATCCCAGACCAATATTGATGGGGACAGATCCCATCCTTCTGAGTGTGCAGCTCTTCAAGGCAGTTTTATTGGTTCTATCATATAGTAATACAAGGTAAGGCTCCAACCATTTCCGTTTGTAAACATTTTAAATGGTAAAAATCATTTTTATTTCCGTTTAGTTTGTCAGATCTGGCAAACTGTTTATAAACAGTTTTAAAAATGGTATAAATGGTTTCAAAATAATCACTCACCTGGGATGAGCCAGCATGCTCACTTGTAGTTTTCAAGGTCCCAAATGGCTAGCTTGGGCATATTCCGAGGATCCTGAGTGAGAATAGATAAGACCTGATGGCCTGAAGGCCTGACGGATGTTTGGTTCCTGTCACTGGCTCCTGATCCCTATTTGGATGGTGACATCATGTGAGTGATAGCTTTCGGCAGTTCCTGCATCCCCCTGAACTTGGACATTTCTTCTTGTCTTCTGACACCAGCTTTTCTGGTTCAGGTTTATCCAAAATACTGAGAGAAATGCATATGCATCAGTGAGAGGCAAAAATATGTCAATTGCAGCTGGAGAATCTTTTCAGAATGTGCCCGAAATTTACTCCTTGAAAAATACCATTTGAAAACTGTTTAAAACTGTTTCCATACCATTTCTGTTTGTTTCTGTCCAATTTCACAAATGGAAACGAAATGGTTGGAGCCTTAATACAATGACTCAGCCAGCCTAAATTCACCACAAACAAATGCAAACACATGTGGCAGTGCTTGATGTGTCATGCCATTCCATGACCTCAACAAAGATGTGCTGGGCCAAATCCTATCCTCTTGTGACATATAGACTGTACTTTGTGTTGCAAAGGTAGATTTCAATGACCAAAACTTGTTCAACATTTTTCGGCTGATCATTTTGTTCCTCAGCTAAGCAAACACTTTCATGTCGTCGTGTTCGCGAAGCAACTCTGGCTCGCACCCATACAGGATCTTAGGCTGCGGAGGCTCATCACTATACCTCCGGAGTCTGAAAATGCTCTGCAGAAATACACCACACAGCAGCTGATAGACAAGGTCAAGTGCGCTGTCCTTGGGCCCCAAACCTGGCTTCCTACATCCTCAGTCCCCCCAAAGATCACTCAGAAAATCATGCTCATTTTTGACAGGGTGTACCAGAGTGGCGGCTTTATGAAATTATTACATGGCGGCAGATATGTCATGCTCTACGATGCATTCACCCTGGAACTTTGGCATGTCGCCACTGGGGCTCATCTCTGGACCTGCAGTGGCCCCATTACACATGAATATTGGGCTGCAGATGTGGCTTCTAGGGGAGACGCTGTCTTCCTGACCTTATTTTCAGAGTCTCCATGCATGGCATCCTATCTTTCGAGACTCTTTGGAACAGAGTATAGGGATAAAGATGTTACAGTTGTTCGCATTGATTTGCTGACAAGAGACTCAGACAATGTCTTTCATCTCACGCTGCCTGACTCCCTCAGATGTCTGGCACAACTGGTGATTTTAGGCGATTGTTTTAGCCATTGCATTACACCTTCACAGACAGGTGTCTGGTATGGTCTTACTCGTAAATTGGCGGACTGAAAACTATGTTCTTTTAAACTGCTCACCATTGCTGAAGGCAAGGCCCTGACAAGAGAAGACTTAATATTGATTCACTGGATTCTCAGACATCACCAGCTGTTCTCCTGGCTTACATTATCCTCATGTATGCCACAACATATTTACCACACCAGCAACTGCTCCTCACCTATGCACTAACGGCCTTTCAGTCTTTTTTTGTGACAGACAATGTCCACCAAAAAAAAAAAGTCGATTTTTTTTTTAGCCGAGCTGAGGATGTGAAATGAAAGCCCCCACTGAGGGCTTCAATTCTATCTAGGAATTAAATGATTCTGTTGAGCCGTTCTGCCGGAAAAGGTCATTTAGTGCGCAGGGGGGGGTACGGTTTGCCGGAAGGACTCGGATGGAATCCAAAATATTTTGGGCACCGGCCACATCCGCTTCGGATAATTGATTGATTCGCCACTGCCACCGCTCGGCCACCACACCACCACAACCCTCCGACACTTCCCGCCCCGCACCGCCGCCTAGCCCGCCTTGCCTGCCATGGCCGCGCCGATGCACTTCACGCCGCGCCGGTGCGCGCCGCGGCGTATTTACTCGACACAGCCAAACATGCACCTTTCCCTTAATGCATCCACTCTAGCCAGGACCATATGTTCTCTCTCGCCAGGCTCTCCGCCCTGCTCCTGCTCGTGCCGCTCGTCACCCGCCACGCCCGCGCCCGCCGACTTCGCGGAGCGCGCCATTGTGATCGACACATCAGATACTCAAAACATCGTGAGTCATACCTACTCCCCTAGGCATCCCTTTTTCCAGCCCACCTGCCACGATTTTGACTCAAACCTGGGACATCGGCAGGCGGGTTGCGAAAACGGCGTGTGTACGGGGTTTTTTTTATTGAATTTCAGCAACTGATGGCCTCTCATACCCCTTCTAGCCACCTCAGCATACATGCCTTGGACGGGTGCTTCAATCCCGACGTGTTCGTCGCACCAATGCTTCGCGTGCTCGTTCTTCGCACCTCCATCGGCTCTCCCGTCGCCCCGGAACTTTATTGGTGGTCCTGTGAGGGGAGTGACGCATTTAATGTAAGTCTTCTTCCCCGTGCCTTTTCTTGACACGTAGACTCAACGGCGACTATGTGACCCACTGCGGCCATCCACCCTCTTCACACTGGCGACACGCCGCTTCGCTTCCGGTTCTTTGATTGGAAGTTTGCAGTTTCACGCGAACGGGGCGACGCGTTACTGGTGCGTTCCTTCCGGTATATCCCAGACTAATCTACTTACTCATGAAGTTCTCCCAGTTTCGAGAACTTGAGCTCGATGCTCGGCAGACCCGCCATCTGTTCTACGCGTATTCACCTTCTCGACCCAGGCTCAGACTCGGACTTGCATCGGTATCGCACGAGCCAGATAGCTCGTTCTATTCTGGAGCAGAATCACCTGCCTTCTCAGAGGCAATGCCGAGCTCTGTAGGTGGGCCGGCAGCGACCTCTTCTCCTTAGCGTATCTTGGCGTCACGGAAAGGTTTGCAGTCACCCGATACAAATTGTTCGCTCTAATCACTTTTGCATAGACTCCCTTTCTTCCGCCCCTCGGTTATCATCGCCACCGCCAAGCACTACAGTAAGCGCTCGCACTTTAGGGACATTGGGTCTTGAGTATTCATTCTTTGCTACCAAAAGCATCCCATATTATCAGAACCATCACAACCGCGTACGGAACAGGATCAACCGCAGCAACAACAAGCTCCGCAGTTCCCTCCTGGCGTCAAGATCGCTCAGGGCGACCAGTCTGCAACCGCAACGCCAGGACCATCCCAGACTATCGGCGGACACAGGCAACCAAACGGACATGCGCCATCTGCGCCACTGTCCCCCAGCTCGTTCCCCGCGGGGCTGGATGACCTGGTTATGCCCTTTCAGCACGCGAAGCAGAATGGTACGTAGTTGCCTACCTACCTCCTGCCAATATCTCATGGCTCTCGCGTGCCTGTAGCGAGCCAGCGCATGGCGAACGTCGAGCAGCTGCACAAATATCTTGCTGGGGGGCTTTCAAGTATACCGCAGCCGCAGGACACCGTAAGGTACGTCTTGTGGTCGATTCGACTTCGCAAGGGTTGACGAACTGCTGGTAGGGGTTAATACTACTTTCCGCGCAATCCCTTTCAGACGGCGCCCTACTACCCCAGACACCGCACCCGATGTTTAACAGCCCTGCGGTATACTCGCAGGTCGACGTCGAGACGCTGTTCTATGTGTTCTATTTCTGCCCGACATCATATCCTCAGTACGCGACCACCCTCCCCAGGTCATCTCCTCCCCTTAACTGACGTCTTATTCGCTGTAGGTACCTCGCTGCGGAAGAGTACCTGACATGGTTCCAGCGACATTCGGAACCGCAGGCGATCACAGATGAGTATGGGCAGGGCGTGATGTTAAATCCCACGACGCCTTCAAACTTCAAGGTTGTGAAGCCCGAGGAACGCGTTATCTTGTCAGCACGATGAACTGCCAGCTTCAAGCCCGCTACGGCGCAGGATCATAATCAGCGCCATTCGAATCAATGGGTATGCACTCGCTCCGCCCGCGTCTTCTTCCGCGCTAACTAGATCGCCCACTAGTGCGATGAGCAGGTATCGATTGTCTGGTCTTACGACATAGCCAATATTGTGCCGCTGTGCTCTCAATTTGAGGAGAAGCTGATGAAGCTCGTATTGCGGGCGCGCACGACCAACACCTTGACGGAAAAAACATGTGCACTGATGCCTTCTGTCGCCGAGGCGGCCACCGCTGTCTTTCGTGCAGGATTGGCTCGAGGTTTGGAAGTCGAGCGAGGAGCACATGCTCATTTGGCAGGAATTGTAACTTGGATGTTATGTTCTTCAACATCGTCCGACGCACTACTAAGTAATACTAGAAATCTTTGGCTAAATTGCATCTTGAAGCTGTACTGTTGTGTTTTGCAGTTAGTAGTTATTGAACAGACGGACAACAATGATTTTTGACAAGGCATAAAAATTCAAACTCAAAGACACGGAGAACATGAAAATATAATTCTATTGCTATTGCTCTTCTTCATCATCAGAGTCCCCAACTTCCAGCTCAAGACGCTTGCAAAAGATATTGCAATCGTGTTGATCACGCCATCTCTCGATGCCATTCGGACCGTGGTCTCCAACTCCAGAATCCCTGTAAACAATAAGTACACCTGAAACGAATAAAAGCATGAAAACGTACTCCTCTGGTGTGTGAGACATCAAGTCGAAGATGATGATTCCCATGGTTTTTGTGGTAAGTCTTCCAGATGAGCCTGCGAAACGGGCATTGGTTGAAAACCATCAAGATGGAAAGAATGCACAAGTACCTTGTATATCAGCAAAGAGGATATTGCCGCAGCTGAATTGGAATGCGTAGTGGACGAAAGCAGACAGAGTGTGCGCAAGTTGTCCGGTGCCGGCTGGGTGTTCCATTGTGCCAGTATAATGGGTCACTGAGGCGTTGCGAAGCGGCTCAAGCAACCAGACAATTCTACTAGTGGCAGGTGCTGACTCGAACACCTCTGGCACGACACCAGAAGCAGGGGATGGTTTTGCACCAACTTTCACCACCTCCTGAGCGAGGCGACACTGGGTGATTTCGAAGTCTACAGTGCGGATCAGGAAGGGCAAGTTGAGTGACAAAACAGGACTTACTCTTTGCCGTTTCCATGTTGATTTCATCCGTGGCGATACGGAAGCATTTCAAGAACCAGCGTGCCATCTCACAGCGAATGAGTTCGGCCTCGAGATTAGTCTTGTTCTCTGACAAAGAGACTTCATCTTCGCCTCGACCAATCTCAAAAAAGCGCTTGGCGATGAATTGATCTTCACCGATGGAGAGCTATGAATCGGCGTGAATACCAAAGGACGTGAAAGTTGAACGTGAATGGAAATACCTTGTAGCAGTGCTTCATCTTGCCACTGTGGAAGATGTCGTCGGAGATCAGGGCTGCTTCAGTGGCGGCGGTGGCGGTAGCATTGGGGCGGGCCAGTTAATCTTGACTTTGCACGACTCTTGCTCAATAGAGATTTTAGGAAAGAGCAGAGTGATTTCGGTGGATTTGGTGGGATCCGGTCCAGGAAGTTGACGGACAAAGTTGGTTTCGATGGTGCCAGAAACTGGAACGGTTTCGAGATCAGACTAGCATTGAAATTGAACTGGAGAGGGACTCACTGCGGGGACGTTTGGAAGGAGTTTGCTCGGCTTCATTGGCTTTGCTTGCTGCCGATTTGCGCTTCTTGACGGTGGAGCTTTTAACAGATGAGCTTGGCGCTGATGTGGATGCCTGGAGATAAAATCAGCAACAGTTGAGCGAGTGTGATATAAATTACAATCACCGTAGGCTCTTGGCCTTTCATCCAAAGTTCAATGGCAATAACTCTACCCTTCATCACGGCTGCGTGTTTTGGCATCTTGGTGAAGTAGGCTTCATGATTTCCGGCATTCTTGTGGACTTGATAAAAGTCGAGAACGGCCAAATGTTCGGCATTTGCAAGAGGGTTCTGATTACCGTGAAAGCGAAGCTCGGTGGTTTCCCTGTATATCAAATATCAACATGTGCATGAATGCAAAGGGAAGATAGGGAACGTACTTGATCAAGGGAAAGAGGTGGGTCTTAAGCCAAGTAATGTTCCAACCCTTGAGCAGATCAGCTATGATCTCTGGGTATCGACATCAGGCAGATGTAGGTCACACAAACAAAGACATTTACCCTCCATTAACGTCTCGGGGCTGTACGATCTCGATGTTATACCCAGTTGATGATCAATCTTGTTAATGACGCGAGGTTCTGCATAAACTTTGACACAGTCCGCATCATTGTAACCAACATTCCGAAACTGGTCGAGCGCCACAGTATTGAGTTCCACCGTAGGTTGTGGAGGAGTAATAGCAAGGGCGTTAGGCTTGGGCTGGCGGTGGATGCGAATGTTGAAGGCATTGCTACGAGCAGCAAGTGCCACTTCCAAGCCATGGTTGACGATGCCTGCAGCAGCCAATGCTAAAAAGCAGCATTGATTTTAGTCAAGTCGAGATGCAAAGGAAAAGGACATACAGTTTTGATGGCAAAGCCCGCACTTATCAGTATAAGGCAAGCGCTTCCAGGCAACACCACATGTCATACACTGAAGGTATGCCTAATAAAAAAAGAGGATTACTATCAATGACACGACAATTCGGAATGCGAATGAGGAACATACCAGTGCTTGATGATACTTCTCAGAATTCGGTTCCAAGGTATCGAGAAGGGTACATTTCTGGCATAGGCCAGGGGCAGTTTTGCCAGGGAACGAGAGACCACAACCGTCACTCGGGGAGTCATTACAGCACTGAGAATGCAAATTCTCTGTAATAGTAGGGGTGCTGGCAGGAGGAACAGACATTAGATGAGAAGGAGAAGAGAACTTGATTGAAACCACAGAAGTCAAGCTGAATTTATACCCAAATCGTTTACGCGCTTCATTCAAGCCACCTGAACGAATCAAGGCTGGCCATAGTAGAGTCCAAATGAGTAAACAATTAATATCACCGGTTCTCCAATACGGAAGGCCACTGTTGATGCACTTAGATCAAGCCACTTGGGACAATGATGATCGAGGTTCAAGCTACCAAATTCATAAAAAAGAGAAAGAGAGTCTGAACAAAGCGCCCGAATTGAATGCAGCAAGATTATGATCGGGAAAACACGGTCATGTGATGTCTGTCAGTTGCTTTGGTACCTGCGCTTTCTCTCTCTATCCCTTGCCAGTGCCCCAAATTCAGTTGCAGATGGCTGGAAATCCTCTTCTCGAAGGGAAGGAAAACAAGGCCAACAATTCCAAGGGCACCAATGGCGCAGAAAATGGAACATGTAAGATTCAGTTCGGTTCTCATTCTCCACAGTGGTACACCGATGACACTGTTTTCAGGGCCAGATGAGAATGTTCTGAAAGAATCACTCATGAATTATGCCCGTTATTCCTATTCTCTCGATATCAGAATCCGTAAATTGCGCGAAGACCATGGGCTAACTATTGGGTGTGCACAAATCTATATTGCGATTTTGTGTCACCATCTGACGCGAAAATTGACAGGAAAACACTGTTGAAAAAACTCAACAAGTGTTTTGATATTCCCTCTGTGCGCAAGCCAATTCCCCGTGAGATTGCCGACCAGCAAATACTGAACGAGATGGCCGATGACACCAACAAATACCTGGGCGCTGAAACTGTTCAACATCATCTTGCAATGGCCGGCTACAACATATCTCGGTAAAGTTCCGATGTTTTAAACCTTTGGTCCCTGTTGTTTAATTGTTGTCTAGTCGGGTTGTCCGAGAGACAATGCTTTTCAACGATCCTGACGCTCTCGATGCCCGATATCCTGGAAAGAAAAAGATCAAACGTGCTCAACTCAAGGCACACGGAACATGGCAAGAAATCCATTGTGACGGCCATGAGAAACTCGGTGCTCTTGCGCTTCAAATGGGTGGTGTTGGACTCCCGATTTACGGTATGAAAGACAAATGGGGAGGCGAAATCTTGTATCTCTCAGTGATACCGGACGATAGACATGCAGATGTCATTGGCCATGTTTTTCTGGACTTCATTGAGCAGTATGGAGGTTTGTGAACAGGTGTCAGTGTTATTCTGTTTTCTATTACTGACGGCCGTTCCAGCAATTCCGCAGCAAATCACAACAGATAAAGGCTGCGAAACCGGTCATATTTATGCGATCATGACTGGCTTGAAGTATTGCATCCATCGTTTTGTGTTGAACTTTGTCTAACCATCGTGCACACAGAACCGCCTATGCACCGGAAATCGACCTGGCACGCTACCCTTCCTTTGTGGCGCTAAAGAGCACGAACAACACACCTATCGAAAGTCTGTGGCATTGGTTTCAGGACCAATGCGGCAAGAATCTTTACCTGCAAGTCACAAAGGGACGTGATGAAGGCATTTTCAACCCGAATAATTCGATTCATGTGTACGTGACATCGTGTTCTAATCTCAAGCATTATCTGAACTCAGGGCCACACATCTAGACTTCTGTTTAATTGGATATGGCCGCCAATCATCCAAGGCGAGCTTGACCACTTCACAGAGCTGTGGAACTCGCACGTTATCCGGCGGCAGCGCAACAAGTTGATGCCATCCGGGGTGTCTCCGAATGAACTTTATGCACATCCAGAATACTATGGTGGGCGCTGCTTTGCCATCCCTGTTCCCAAGGATGCTATCAATGCATTACGGGGTAGCATCAGACTTACGCGAAATGCTGTGTTGAACTGGGTGCCTGAGGAGTTCGACACTATAGCGGGGCAGGTTTATGAGCTGTTGGGTTCTCCTTCATGTTCTGCGGAGACAGCTTGGGATCTTTTCTCGAAAATGGCATCAGTCATGCGTTGATACTTGTACATAATCACACAATTTGGACTTCGCCGGTAGGATCATATCGAATCCCTGCATCTTGTACGCTCTCAGGACCTGCGTGCACCAGGAGCATGGAGCTTGAGCACTCAAGCCGGAGATGATAAGTAATTAGAGACGCATGGCCTCACTACACCCCGTGCAACGCCCATACGTCACGCCGACGATATGCAAATTGCGGAATTGTGCGAGGAATCTGCGCAGCTGATGTGGCACGAGCCCAAGCACACCCGCACCGTGCAGTGCAGCAGGGTCCGAGTTTGGGGGCAGTGCGACAGTGTGGAGGCTGCGAGGCAATATGAGTGACCTGAAACAAGAAGGGTTGCGACGACGAACCCGTCGGGATGCTGCAGAATCGACGCAAGCAGCTCCACAGCAGCCGAGGCTGCGATAGACGCCAGACCCGGGAGGGTGACAGTGCACATCTCGTCCAGCATCCTGTCTGTTAGGGACTGCATAGCAGTCAGCTCTCACCCGACAAAGAGGATATACGGGTAGCGAGACTTGCATCAGCTGGAGCGACGATGTCATTACAGTAATGGCACCCAAGTTGAGTCGCTCCTGCGCGCGTTGTCGATGCGTGTACGCCGTGTCGCATGACCAAGAAAGTGTCAAATCCGAGCGCTGCGTTGAGCACAGGATGCGCAGCTGAGAGGTGGTGGTGGGGTACAGTGCGCGCAGGTAGGCGAGCAGGTTGCGGAGGGGCCAGCCAGGATTTGTAGGGTTGGCAGACGGTCGACAAATCCAATTGTCTGCTCCTCTGCAGGCACATTTGCGAAGAAGGAGGAGTAGGATTCCACGGGGGCGATCTCGATGGAGGAGCAGATGAGGAAAAAGGGAAGCAGGTTGGCATGTAGTTGCTCATGGATTGATGAGAGCTATGGAACGACGATAAGGTGACAAGCGCAAGCAGGATTGGTTGACGTGTGCAGCTTACCGAATCGTGGCTTAGTTCGTCACTGGCCGGCTTCCACCCCAGCTCATCGATCTCCCACGCAGGTTTGGCGACGAAGGCGGGGAACGCGAACCAGTAGTAATACTTGTATTTCTTCGGATCCGCGAATGTGATGAGCAAAAAGTTGTTCAGGTTGGAAGTGTCTTTTGTCGTGGCGATGCTCTCCCACATCTAGGAACTGCATTTAGCTATTTCTGAAGAGGGAAATGAGACGAAAAAGGACCTTTTCTGTCTCCTGATTGAACAAAGCTGTCTTGTCGGCAGCCTTGAACTCCTCTATCGTGTTATAGTTCTTGAAATGCTTTAGCTGTCAATGCCCCCGCAGATGGCCTACAGATCCAGTGGTGAATGGAGGATCAATTGCAGCAACAACGACATGCTCACTAGAAGCTCTTGTCGAAGGATTCCGAACCAACACTCAAATTGCAGCCCAAAGCAATCTCGTTTCCTGTTTCTCGGTCTGTCACCGACCGACCGACAGAATATGACACGGTGATGGGCAAGGCTTCGTCTGAAAGTCGAAGGACATTGATCTTCAAGTTTGTGAGCTCATGCCAGAATGTTCCAACTAGACTTCAAATGAATTCAACAGCGTGACATTGACCTAAGATACATGGATTTCATAAATAACGGATCTCTGGTGCGCAAAAGATATGTTAGCAACATGTAGATTTTCGCCATCGAGTCATCCCATGCGGCAGCGCACGTCGCCAGCCCACCCTGATTCGTGATCGCACAGTAGCTGCCGACGAGGACATTGTCGGCGAATGTTTGCCTGAAAACCTCGACCTTGAGCACGTCGGCAACAATCTCCTCCGTCTCGCGATCGACATCCGGGTGCATGAGGGCAATATAGTCATTGCATGCGATGACATTCCCGAGAGCTGATAGCCGTTCCTCAACCCGCTGGATCGCCACGGCGTCGGGTAGGGAATTCCGCAGATGCTGCAGCTCCTGATCGGTCGTTGTTGCTGGGACGAGCAGACCATGGCGGTTTCCTATCCGGTAAGCATCAAGGCCGGATCAAGCGTGTGTAATGCAGCGCGCCACACCTGCTGTTAACCGCCCGATTATCCGTGTCCCGGCAATGCTCGTGTGTACGATGGGGATCACGTCGCCCAGCTCGCTCTCGAAAGCCGAGTAGAAGTTTGTGCTGCCCTGTATGGCAGCAAGGCAGTAGGTGTTGGTTAGCTTTGAAAATACGCCAATGTCGCCGTGGTTTTCGAATTGGATGCCTGGTGCGATCTTGGTAAGAGCATTGCAAAGCAAAAAACAATGGTCAATCCTTACGGGTAGCCATGAGAGTCGGGAGGGCGGTATATAAGTTAGAGCTGAGTTTTGAGGTGCTACAGACGATTCCCTTGATAAGGACATACCAGTGGTTCGACGTGTTGACCACGGTGGCGTGCTCCGCGAAGTTGGCGGGTGCGGGTGTGGCGGCGACGAGCGGCACGAGCAGGAGCAGGGCGGAGAGACCTGGCGAGAGAGAACATATGGCCCCGGCTAGAGTGGATGCATAAGGGAAAGGTGCATGTTTGGCTGTGTCGAGTAAATACGGCGCGGCGTGAAGTGCATCGGCGCGGCAAACCCATCGGGTAACGACCACACAACCGGGCGCGGAGCCTGGCACCGACGGTTGGCGCGGCCATGGCAGGCTAGGCGGCGGTGCGGGGCGGGAAGTGTCGGAGGGTTGTGGTGGTGTGGTGGCCAAGCGGTGGCAGTGGCGAATCAATCAATTACCCGAAGCGGATGTGGCCGGTGGCCCAAAATATTTTAGATTCCATCCGAGTCCTTCCGGCAAACCGTAGGGGGGGGGGGTCAAAAATTTTGGCATCTGCTTATAAATCACAGGAAAAATACGAGAAAATTTGCAATCAACGTGTATTGAGGCGCATATGAATCTGTGAAATATTGACAATCTATCAAGCAGATATTAAGAAATCAAAGTGAAATAAAATGATTTTCTTTTGATCACATGTCTGATTTGATGATGTCAATAATCAGAATCTATCCCAGCCCGATGACTGCTTCTATCTTATTCTTCCCTATCATGGCTGGCAGTGGACAACCTGCCAAACGAGCGAAACACAACATTACTCGCCTCAAGAATCAATCCTCTAGGCCTGCATCTTCACTGGAGACCCCAACACGGAGTCCAAGCCCGGTTGAAGGTTCCAATGACTACTCTGACACCAAGGGTCTTGATGCCACAGAACTGGACAGTGTGACCTACCTTGAAGTTGATTCAGACCACAATGATGACGATGATGAGGCCGACTGGGAGGAAATTGTGAGGGAAGATTTCCAAGATCGTTTGCTGGACTTGATTGTGAAGATCGAGGAGGATCGGAGAGATGCTGGGGGTAATGACTGGATTCCGAGTCGGGAAATATATGAGGCCAAATGGGAAGCTGAGAGACGGAAGCCTGAAGGTCAATTTAATTGAATATGTGCACATATTGGGCCTTAACAGCAATTAACCAGGTCACCTGACAGAGTATATAAAAGGCCCCAACATGGCCAGCAAGTCGAAGCGCACACAGCAGAGATATTTGAAGTACAATCAATCACAGATCAATCTTGAAAGTTTCTTGTCATCCACATCTGCCCCCTCTGACACTGGCCAATCTACGGCCATGGATTCATACAAATCCGACAACTTTCAAGAGCTTCCTCCTCCAAGTGAAACATCCTATTCCACTCCCTTTTCAACTGCAGCACCCTCGCGAGCCCCATCTGCACCTCAGATTATTCCACGAACTTGATCTGCATCAGTCCTTTCAGTGCCAAGTGAACATCCAAGTCCACCCTTGATTCAAGTTGATAATTTGGATGAAGAGCTTGAGGACAACGATCCTAATGAATGGGATGAAGTTGTGGATGAAATCAACGATGGTGGGGAAGATAACTCACTTCCACACTCCTCCGCACCACTTCAGTCTGCCGTTACAGGCAATACTGTTCATATTCGCAGCTGGCATGCCCTGTGTGAACAGGTGAAGGTGGAGCTCAAGAAACGAAATCTACCCCTTACAAAGTATAACCAACTTCTCATTATTCAAAACTTTGGTACTCTTTGAATCAAGGACCTCAAGCGAATTCCAGCCAGCCTTGAAATCTCTCGCCAATGGCACAAGGGAAATGGCATCCATTTCGCTCGCTGGGTTCATGCCTTAGTACATCATTACCAAGTTTTCGAACAGCTCCAAGCAGAGATGAGAGGTGGCCATGCAAACACCAAGTCCCTTCTCAACGACGAGTCAGTCCAGACAGGATGTTTAGCTTGGTTAACCTGACAGACTGTCGGCTCAGTGACTGCCCCGAAATTCCGTGAAGGGGTCAACACTGACATTCTGCCTTTGCTTGGCATTTCACCCAAGAAACCGATTAGTGAGTGTACTGCCAGGTGCTGGCTTGTCCAACTTGGATATCACAGAACCTTGATCAAAAAAGGAGTCTACATGGATGGCCATGAGCGACCAGATGTTGTCATGTATCGGACTGATGTCTTCCTTCCGAAGATGGCGAAATTCGAAGCATGCATGACAAAATACAAGGGGAAGACACTGGACGTTGTTGAGCCACAGCTTCCACCTGGAGTGAAGAGAGTCATTGCATACCTTCACGACGAGTGCTGTTTTCATGCACTTGATTATATGTGATCCATATGGTACGTCTTCTTTACCACTCAGATCTCCACACTCATAATTTTCAATCATAATGCTAGCTGATAGGCAAACAGTTCTTCAAAAGAAGAGCCAGGGGCGCCTAATCCATGCTTCCAATTTTATCACTGATGGAACAGGTTGACTTGTTCAACAAGATAAAGATGGTAATATTATTGCCAATGCTCACGAGATAATTTATCCAGGCTTGAATGGTGATCCATGGTGGGACACAGACCAATTTATCAAGCAGGTGAATCAGGCCATAAAAATCCACAATGATATCCATCCTGGTGTACAGCCCTCTTCATTTTCGATCCGTCTTCCGCACACACTTCACTGGCTCCTGGTGCGCTTTGAGCATTTGACATGAATAAATCCAATGGAGGAAAGCAATGGAAGCAGAATGATACGGTCATACCTGAGTCCAGCCCATCTGTTGCACAGCAGGGAAAGGCCCAGAAGATGACGACTGCCAGCGGGGAAGCCAAAGGGTTTCACGACATCTTGGTTGAGTGTGGATTCAATGTCTCTGGGCTCAGGGCAAAATGCTCACCTGTTTGTCCCCTCGAAAACACTGGATACTGCATGGCCTGTCTGCTCAGTCAACAGGACGATTTCTGCAATCAACCATCCATGCTCGAGGCCGTGATTACAGAAGCAGGACACAAATGTATGTTTCTTCTGACATTTCATTGTGAGCTTAATCCCATCAAGATGGCAAGTTCTTCATTTATTTACTCTGCACAATTGAACTTATTTCTTATCTAGTACTGGGGGTGGTGTAAATACCGCTATCGGCAAATCCCAAGAAGAGCTTTGCCAATTCAAAGGCACTTGCATTGCAGTACCTCAATGGCTGCCCTGTGCAGGTGATTCGAGGTTTATCAATGGATCCTGGAGGTTTATGAGTGCTTGCTGTCTGGGCTTGATGGGACAGGCAGTGGAATGGGCAGTGAAGAAGCAGAAACTGCACCACTCAATTTCGAGCAGTGCCTTGACAGTGATCGAGGCCGTGCTTGATGATGGAATGTGGCTGTGTAATTAATCCGTTTTTCGCCAATCACCTCTGATCATCATTCTGAGATTTGGATTTTGGCCAAAATTTTGGCACTGCTTATCTCTGGTAGGAAAAACTTCGAAGGGTGTTTTTTGAGCTCTTTGGGCCAATGTGCATCCCAGAAAAGTAAATTCAGGGCCAAAATAATTCTAGATCAGGCTCCAGACAATTTGCGGGCTTTGTTTGTCCACAACTGTAAGCTACTGGGATAGAATCTATGCGCGGCAAAATTTTACCAGTTGTGATACAACAGCTCCAAGTGGCAAATCAACCTGTATGTAAAGGAGAATACCTGGAATTATCTGTCCATATGAGCCCACTCCATGTAGATACCTATAAGGTGTCCCCCTACATGTCTGACCAGGTCCTCGGACGCCGCTCGTTGAGCAACATCTTTAGTGCTGTGGGGCTGCACTATGTTTGCCCACCATTGCAAACATACACAAGACACCAACCCCCACGGTCTCGTTTTGCAACGTCCTACACATAAGATCACGCTCCGCGACCGTCTACAACTAAGTCTGACCAAGAATTGCATCGTCCGCTGGCTCCAGAGTCACTCCGCCACGCTCTGCGACCATCTACAACCAAGTCAGACCAACAATTACACCGTCCGCAGGCATCAGGATGATTCCGCCACACTCCATGATCGTCTACAACCAAGTCTGACCAAGAATTGCATCATAAATCCCTATTAGGTTTGCTTAAGCAATGTGCTTTACAACGCCAAATGGGTTTTAAATATTGTTCTGATTAACACTGCACCAGTACGACCGCAGTACATAGTGCCAGCTTAAACGGTGAACCGATTAAGCACTGTTCATGTTTAACACTGTTGAACCAGTGTGTTTAAACGGGAAGATCACCAATTTTGGTTGAGCTTTCAAAAAGATCCCACATGCGCAGTTCGAACCCAAGACCATCTGATAACAAAGAGCCATGGAAAGCATACTAACCATTAAGCCATTAAGCCGATACAAAACCATTGAATGTCTGCATTGGTACACGGCCAGACGGAATTTTGATCAAAAGCAATGATTTCGAGAGTCACGATGTTCGTGAGAACACTCTTACACCAGACACGAAATTAAGTGAGGGATTGGATAAGGGCTCCCCTCGCACCCGATTCATAAGGCTGGTTTCATGTATTCGGAGGATGCCAAATTTCTTGAGAACCGAGGTTCGGAACCCATCGGAAGCTGTCAATCAGCACAGCCGGATCCCGAAACGGAAAGCGACGTCATGGCGGTGCTCGCTTAACCTGAGAGTAATCTTGAGTGTTGACAAACCCTGCTATTATGTGGTGGCCTGCCGCCGAAATCGACACTACTCCTGCCGATCCACCCACGATTTTGAAAGATGACCTTCGTCATCCGTTCTCTCGGCACCTCGCTGTCCATAAACAGCGGTTCAATCGATGGCAAAATCATATGGTCTCGGGCCGGATGCATGCCTTCAAGAGGCAGACGGGATACTGCACCATGTTGCTGCTTGCTATTGGGACCCTTCTCTGTGTAGCTTCCACCCTCTGTACTTTTCAGCAGCCAGTGTCCCATAATACTTTCACCATCACCGGGCTTATCCACTAGATCTGGCCGCTCGACTTCTTTGGGATTCTCGGTAGCTCAATGGGTACTTGAATTTAATAGAAAAACAATTTCATCATGTATCTCATGCCTTTTGTTTTGTTGGACCAGTATGCCGCTACGTTCAGGCACGTTCCCGCCATCCGACCCGGTCACCAAAAACCCGAGTGTCTCAATATACTGTGGAAAATGAGAAGCTGAGAATCACAGTGCTGGGGCCGTTCCGACGCCCAGTTTTCCTTGGTATCGGTTTATTGACCGTACACTTATTGTCATTTTTTAACTTCTTGGGGACAGATGTCGGATCTGGCAGCACCGTTCGCGATATTGTGAAGGAAATTCGGCGGCGGCATCTCATTCCAGACCTGTCACAGATTCAGCACACTATTTTATTCCCAGCTCATCAATTCAGACCACTGGAATACACTGATATCTTGAGAGATGTTGGTGTCCACAATATGTCTGTCCTTCATATCAGAGTGTCGATTCTCGGGGGTGCAGAACATGGTATGCACAGTCCGTCCAGAATGGCCCACATGATCTTTATTTACTACAGAAGCAACTGCTGGTCCGTCGCAGAACCCGGGGCCATCTGCATTCACCCGCGGCAGTGGTAAATTCCCCTCTTCACGCCCAGACAGTAAGTGATTTGAGTGTAAGGATTTGAATCATTCACATAATGTGGCCAGTTTGGACCCCAGATGTGTCCACCGGCAAATACTCCTGCAATGTCTGTCCGGGTTTCACTCCTATCCTGGCAAAACATATACCGGAACACGAACGAAGTGGACACCATAAAAAAAATCTCAAGCGCAAAGATGACACTTCGGAACCAGCCTCCGACGCTGCAGCTGGACCTTCTCACCACCACCACATCCAAACAGAACGTGTTCGAGGCCCCCTGAGCGAGGCCCTAGAGGAGCTCACGCGCCACCCTGATCGTGATTTCTCACGCAACTCCTGGGTTAATGAGGACACCGGCATTGTTGATTGGAATTCGGATATGATGGACATTGACACCCACCTGCAGGCACCACTTACCGTCAGAAATACAGTGTTTTTAATGGGGCAGTTGCACACATATCTCAACGACAGGGCCGTCGATGTAGATTCCGATGAGGAACCTGAGGAGCGGAGTGACACGGAGTCAACCACATCTTCCGACAGCGAAGAATGTGAGTCAAAATTAAATATGGTCTGATTCTGACTCTTAATTCATTCCCTCGCCAGTCCATACAGCCCGAAAAACACGACGTGTCATCAATCTCGACAACCTGGGCTCGGACTGGTTTCCTTGGCCTGACAAAGAGGTCAATTATACCACAACACACCACCAAAATCTCCTAACACACACTTCAGACTTGTGTCCTTGACATACTTCGTCATGTGCCTCGCTGTTCTTTCTCGAAGAAACAGAATTCTGCTATTCACTGGGCAATGATGGCTCTCGGGTTACATGATCTTCCCTCGGACCGAATCATAGATGACATTGATAAAGCCCTGCAGGCCCTGTGTGGCATCCAGAGCATCCGCTACTCCGGGAAACTAGGTCATGTGTATTATGGAAACGACTTGGCAGCAATTACTGCTCAGGTTTGGCTTCCAATTGCTCTGGAGACGATTACTGACATCAACCTTTTAAAAAGGAAATGGCCAATCCTGCTGTTCGAAACAACCTGCATTTTTTTCCAGAGGACAGCAATCCATCCCTCTCACAGGCCTGGCAAGCAAGCCGATGGTTAGATGAGCTAGACTCCGACCTGACAACTCCAATGATTCGACTCCACGGTCAAGATTTCTTTATTCATGAGCCAGTTGTCCTTGCCGATGGCACTGTCTGCATGCCGACTCGTTGGTTCACTCGTAAGAACAAGACATTGGCGCGAGTCTGGAAGATGCGGCCAGTTAGTCAAGGCAGCAGTTTGGGATGGATTGTGGACAGTCGGGAGAGTTATGATGTCAAGAGCTCTGATTTTCTGCTCTCTTTCCCTGATTTTGTTGCGACCCACACTCATCGACACTTGCCGGATCCGAGGATCATACACGGTGAGCCGCCTCTGCATGGTATCTATACAAGTTGTCAACTGAATATTACTCAGGTACCCAGACAGATGTGAACACGTTTTTGCCTTGGACCAAAACTAATGCAGCTGAAGGAAACCGCCGGCGGAAGCAGGCCAGTGGACACCGCATGGTTGCATTTCCTGTGTGGCTTTACTGTGACGATACTTCAGGAAACACGTCCAAAAAATGGAATAAACACAACTCCTTCCTTTTCACAGCAGCTGGACTCCCCCGGAAATTTGTACACCAAGAATCCAATATTCATTTCCTTTCAACTTCTAACATAGCTCCGCCGTTGGAAATGTTGGATGGGATCACCGATCAGCTCAAGTACATTTTCCACTATCTACTTGTCTATCGAGCATAATAAACTCACCATAAATTACAGAGTATGCCAGGCCCGAGGTATCTGGGTGTGGGACTCTCTCCATCGAGAGCTGGTCCTTGTTATCCCTTCCGTCCTCGCTATG
The DNA here is from genome assembly GCA_029204085.1 of Mycena sp. CBHHK59/15. NCBI lineage: Eukaryota > Fungi > Basidiomycota > Agaricomycetes > Agaricales > Mycenaceae > Mycena > Mycena sp. CBHHK59/15. The sequence continues at coordinate 67,364 of JARGXW010000680.1, forward strand.
CTCGGGGATAATCCTATGCAAAGTGAATTTGCATGTCACATCGGATTCCGCGGCAAATTCTTTTGCCGTGCATGTTGGGCCAAGGGCGATCCGGAGAACGATGACGAAGATCTTGCTGAGAATTCTGACCAGGGAAGTGGCAGCGACACCTCTGCTTCCGGTCCTGGTGGTGGAATCCCGAAGAAGCGGAAGGGTAAAAAATACCAGTCAGTCGTGGACATGATCAGCCGTGTTCATCAATTCATGAGTGTGAGTTGATTCCATCCTGTTTCGGGAAAATTGATGTTTATCCGACTTTTTGTCCAGAGAGGCACGGCAAGGAACAAGGCAGAGACACTTGAAGAGTTGAAATCCCAGTTTGACTCCGCCTGTGTTGTTGGCGGTCAAGCTGAATTCAAGCGCAAGAAGACGAGCTCTGGTATCAAAGACACGTACCAAGGTGCTTTCTTGGACCGCATCTTCGCTATATCAACAAAACGCGGCCGCTCTAAACCCCAGAAGCAAGCAGATATGGCAACTCTCCGTCGAACATTCCCTGCCGACATCACAAGTCCGGTATGGCGCATCAAGGGTACTGTGTTTTATCTGCTCGTTTCCCCAATGTCTAAATTGTGTTTTACAGACTTGGATCCGCATCAAGACACCCCTGTCGAAATTCTACATGTCATTCTCCTTGGCTTCGTCAAGTACTTTTGGCGGGATGCTGTTGCACAGTTGAAAAAAAAAGAAGACAAGGAGACTCTCATAGCTCGGCTCTCCTCGTTTGATGTTTCTGGACTTGGTATCTCCCCGCTTTCAGGGCATACATTGGTGAATTACTCTGGTTCCCTGACAGGACGGGATTTCCGTGCCATAGTGCAAGCAGCACCATTTGTTCTGCAAGGGTTACTCTCACAGGAGAGAATACATGCCTGGGCCGCCCTCAGTGCTGTAGTTACACTGGTATGGCAGCCCGAAATCAAAAATTTAGAACCTTACATTGTAAGCAAATTCCTGCATCCTTACATGTCCTTGGAATAATGCCCCCGCACAGGCAGATCTTGAGGCCGCTATAGACCACTTCTTGGACTGCACATGCAGACTCACCTTGAACTGGTTCAACAAGCCAAAGTTCCATGTCATTCTACATCTTCCAGCCCACATTCGTCGCTTCGGGCCTGCCATGTTATTTGCAACCGAAGGTTTCGAATCTTTTAATGCCATTATTCGGGCAGCAAGCATTCACAGCAACCGACACGCTCCTTCCCGTGATATCGCTGCTCGAATGGCCCGGGGAAACCGACTCCGCCATCTTTTGAGTGGCGGTTTCTTTCGTCAAAATGTGGCGGCACCCTCACGTGTCCAAGCTGTACCGCCCGGAACTGCGAATTTGGACACTCCCTGGATGCAAGCCACACTTGCAGAGCTCCAAAATACCAACTGGGTAACTGCCGGCAAAGCACCACTGGCGTTACTTGATCTGAACTCATTCGGGTCTCGGCTTCTTGGTCTCGTGAAGTCAGAAGCAATCAAACGGGCTGGTAGAGACCATTTCTGTATGAAACTGCAATTTAAGAAACTGACCACTCTTCAGGCACCTGTCGTACTCGGGGCCCAGAAAGAGACTGGATGGCCACAGAATCAGCCAAGTTAACAACACCTATACCGGCCTTGTCTGGCCGCAACAAATATATGACCAAGGTCCACACTCCAGCTATTGTTACATTAACGAACGGCGATGAATGCAGTGTGGGCGACTCCATTGTATACGACGATGTCACAGTGGTCGGGACATACCGGCGCATTGGGCGCGTCATTGAAATCGTACAAGTCGATGGCTCAGCTGCGGAGGAGTCGGGGCTTGCAGACTTTGTATTGGTTTCCCGTGCAATTGTCGGAGAGCCCCATACATTATACTGCATGCGACGAGTTCAGTCTATGGTTGAGGCCCAGTGCTTGAATATCCAGGTGAGCGAACTGTTCCGTCCTCGACGGCCGAACAATGACTCATTTGAACAGGACATTCAATGCACTGTGAACGTTCAGCACAATTGTGCAGACAACCCATGTCGTGTTGAACGCTCCCGAATGGTATTTCAGGAACGAGAAGAGACATCCGAAAGGGTGTTGGCAGTGCACCACAGCTACAACTCAACCACCGACTGGGTCATGAATACGGGGCAAATGCGAGATGCAGCAGTCTTAGAAGGATTTCGTGTCAAGCCACAACCATTGGTAAGGACTGATGTAATTTGTAGGGCCGCCGAGCTGGAGTTCGCAGCGCTGAATTGAGGGCCGCAGCTGCTGCTGGCGGCGTTGCACCAATTGCACCATCTCATCCTGTCCCACAACCACATCTTCGAGCCACGATCCCCCCGAGCTCCTTGAGGAGTGTTTTGAATCAGGGAAACCAGGATGCCACCATGCTAGATGCCCCAGCCCTTTAGAAAATTTGGAAAGGTGCATCGAGAAAAGGGCACATGTGACCGTATCTTAAATAAATATAAAATGCTACAAACATGGGGGCTTCCAGTAAATATATCTCCACTGTGTTCTGCTCACTGAGTGGGCATCCAGCAGTGTCCTCAAATTTTTTACTAGAGCTCTGGGGAGACTTGTGGTCCTGTGGAATGGATATTATGGAAGTTTTATGAGAAATACCACGTGATCGAGCTCCAACCACTTCGACCGCGACACGCAGCTTCTCCTTCGCGTCCTCTTGCAGGGTCCTTTCCAAGTGCTCCAGGTCTCTGTTCAAGGTCGCTTCGTCATGTAATACTCTCCAGTGCAGTGCTCCCATCCATCAAATGCGGCTCGCCGGCGGTCCAATCTTCAAGCATTGTTCCCCGGTTTCCCAAGGCACCTTTCAGTCCCTCTCGCTTGAATTGTATACGGAAAACCCCGATGTATCAGGGTCTGTGACTCTAGACATTTCAACAAGCCGCAGCGCGACATTCCACCAGCAACAAGATCTCAAAAAACTCGATTAGGCGCACCAAATTGCCAGCGTTGCTTGGTGCCGTACACCATGAGCGCCCGAAGACCAATTGGCCCTCGCAACTGGCCTTGGAGTCCAAGACAACTGTGAGGCATCACGGAGCGCCAGGTCCGCGGTCATGGAGTACAGGGCCGCCGTCATGGACTGCAGGGCCACTGTTAAAGCCGTATATCTCGCGTGCAGTTTGTGGAGACTGACGGAGGCTTTTCCCGCAGCACCGTTTCGTTTTCCAGGCCCATTCGGATGTGAGCCACCACCCCACAAGCTCGCCCTGGAATTTTTCGCTTAACCATTCATTTTCTTGGCCCACTGGGATGTGACGAGACTGCCCTTCACAACACTCAATCTTGGCGCTCCCGATCTCATCCCCGATCTCTGCGCGTTGGTTGTAAGAGGCCGCCCGAGACAAGAAATCTTCCCAACTTCTTCCTCTCCCTCCTCTGCACCATCAATCCATGGCTTATGAACAATCTCAGCGCGGCCAAAGCTACACTTTCGGGACTCAGGAAGAATGGCTGGCGTCAATGCCGACCACCCCCCATTCTCCCCTCGATTTGGGCTCAGACCTTCGCCCTGGTGCCTCTGACGTCGTCGATCTTTCGGGCTTGGAACCTGCTGACTTCGCGGATGCCTTGTGCAACACCCTCGGCTTGAACCCGAAGTTTCGCTCTGATTTGCACACATTTTTGACGGTGAATTTCACTTTTTGTCTTGTTTTGTCCATTACTGAGCAATATCTTTCAGCTTCTCGGCTCGGCCTCACGGGCTAACGCGATCCCGATGATCTACACAATGGCAACCAACCTATACACCCAACAACTCATTCTTGACTCCCGCGCCGACTACGCCGCCATCGCGGAGGTCATGAAAGGAGTCAAGGCCATTCTCACGCAGAACCTGGACTGACCAAGGAGCAGAGGGTGGGTTCTTAAGTATCATTCATGTCGTCGTACTGACCACCTACCAGGATGAAGTTACAGCCGCGTGCAAGCTCAAGTCTGGGACAGCAAGCGAACTGATTACGACAATGACGACCTCAAGTCGGATGTCCTTGTACGCCCTTCACGCCCTTCTTCGTGTATTTCCCATTAACTTCAATTTGCTCGCAGGGCCATCTCAAGAAGCACATGGCATCCAACAGATGCGAGCCGATCTTTTCCTCCAAGGGTCAAGCTCGCCTCAAGGCTTTAAACCAGTTTGTTGGCCTCCAGTGTTCGTACGGTAAAAGCTTTCTTCGCTCGCATGTGGGTTTCATTTTTGCTGTTATGCCACGTGCTGATTATTCTCATCTCAGATCAAGGAAACCCTCAATCATGCCTTACACTCGCAACGACCAGTGCTATGAAGAAGCTCGCTGGGTCGACCGAGAACATCACGCCCATGCACGCGATGAGGATGGCGATCTTTGTAAGTTGTCTTCCATCTTTTCTGTGACATATGACAAGAACTTTTCCCAAGCACGACTTTGCTCGGAACAACAAAGAGCTTCTCACTGAGCAGCAAGCAGGCAACAAGCGTGCCCGCATCGGGCGGGCGGGGCACGGACACCAACTCATGGTGGCCCCAGATGTCGGTGTATCTTTGAGGCAAAGAACAAGGAGCTCACAACGGACCTCAAGTCGCCTGGTTGGACAGCGTGAGTGGCTCAGTCTTTCAAGTACCAACAAGATTTGCTTACATTTTCAAAGCCACCTCGATCAGCTCATGGCCAACGAGCGCCGCCTTTTCCCGAATGATATCATCCCGCTCATACCGATGACGGAGGTCCCGGCCACCGGTTATCGCAGCCACCGTTCAGGTGGAGACCGTCCCATGCGACCCCTTCCTACTCGCTCCAATGACCTCAGAGGTTCGCAACAATCACATTATTCTTTCAAATCTGACTTGACTCATTTGCTCAGATGATCCCACGGCGTTCCAGCTCCCCCCGCTTCACTTTCCCGCAAGCACCAGTGGTTCTAACGGTGTGCATTTCTTTACCAGCTGAAACCTCATCTTAATTCTTGCAGGTTTGTTCCTGCCTTCAATGTCTTCGAATGCCGGTCGCCAGACTGGAGCACTCCGTGGCAGCTCAATTGCTAATCAGTCATTCGGTGCATATTTCTTTTTGGTCTCTATCCACCACATCTCATCGGCAAAATGCACAGATGCCTCTTATGCCCCGTATCCGCCCTCGTTCGGGAACTAAAGGTATGTCGCATGCGGCGACTTTCAGAATGGTGTCGCTAATCACCGGTGTACCGGATTGACAGGTCCTCCTAATAATAACCGCCGTCGATGCGGGCTTCAACGGCCCTGAGATGGATATCAAGTCGTCGATGGGTTTCAACGGCGTCGATGGACGGGGGGCTTCAACAGCGCAGTTCGGGCGTGCTCTTTTCCTCTTTCGCTATACATGTGCTTGATCTCAATAAACATGTTCTGCGCATATGTGAACGGCTGCCGGCGGTGGTGGAATCTGGAATTTGGCGTAGTGGTTCTAGATAAGGACATGAGAATTCATACTGAATGCGGAGATCACTCGTCTGATACTCGTACCACTGAGAAGAGCAAACCGTTGCTAAGAGTCGGCTTATCAGAATCCTTAAAATATTTACATCGCGATCATATGTCGCAGAATTCTGAGAGAATTCTAACGAAACTGGACGGCCGTGTATGGGCACTCTGGGCCCAGCTTAAACTTTATACACAGTAATACACTGGCTGTTCGACTTGAGTTAGCAAGGATAATGAACAAGGACAATGAATGTGAGACATATAAGCAGCAACCCTACTGAATTATGCCCCTTTCGATTTGAGGTGGGTTACCAAAATAGGGACAGTC